>VWZO01020175.1:63018-164146 GCA_013396975.1 Bucco capensis
ATGACGTACACTGTTAAATTTTAATCACTCCAGGACATGTCTCCAGGCTTTGTTTCTTGGGATTTTTTTTTTGTCCAGACTGCTTATTCTGTTACAATTTTCTGTTAGTGATAAAAATATTCCACACTTTATATAATGGTATTTCTGCCAAAATTCTCAAGCCCCCCCAGGTAATTGTACCTGAGTTCCCTGATCTGCATAAGTGCCTTCTCTGACTGTAATATCTTATATGTCAGAACTGAAGCAAGTGCTGCAAGCTTTGCTGCCTTCTTCAGAAATCCTCTTCTTGGATCTTTTTGTGGTAGCTATATGAATGTGTGGAGCATCTGCTGATTCATCTTTGCATTTGCTCTGTGTTTCCAAAAGCATGCCTGTTTGTCATGACAAGGGTTCTGCTGGTGCCAGCAGGCCACAGCAGAATCTCTCTCTGAGGGACAAGCCAAAAGCATTAGCCTGTAGACTATCATGCTTTGGTAAAGAATAAAAGTTGCTAGAGGAAAAGGACAGAATTTGCCCCCATGAAATAGGGAAAAGAATTGAAGACTGTTCTCCCCCTTTTTCCTGAACTTCCCATTCCATCTTGGTATCCAGATTCTTGGTATCATCTGTGGGACTCCAGAACAAGATGATGTTTCTCCAGGAGTCTCAGGGGTGCTTTCTGGCAGCCCTCAAGCACCTTTGGAATTACAGAAAAATTTCAACAGTTACAGTGACATTCCCACAATGGTGGCATGTCTTCCAACCAGTATACTGCCTGTTCCAGATTCTCCCTATTATCTGTTCAAATTCCATTACTCTTAACCTTTCCTTCATGGTCACTGGCATTGGCCTCAAAAGGCACTGAGTCTCATTGTTACTTAGTGGAGGCATCTGGCTTTGGGCATTTTCCATTAGCTGCACCAGTCATTGAAGTGTCTTTTCATTTTTACCTCTTGTCACTGCTTCACTCCCTTTAGCCTTATGTTTTCAACTCCTAGTCAGAAGAGCATCACTCCTAATTTATTCCATGGTCAGGTCCTTATTGCCCCTGGACAGAGTTTGTATGGAAAAGGCAATGTGTACATGTATGCCCATATCAGAGCAGATCCTTTCTGTGTAGCTGAGAATACCTCACAACCCTCTATTGATATTAAAAGACAATGCACCTTGCTCCCATCTCCCCCTATTTCCTGGGTGGGTGGGAGGGATAGAGGTCAGGAGGGACAGATGGGGGAAATCGTTTATGCTTGTTGTTCTGTCTTTTGTTTCTGCTGATGATACACAGAGCAAGTTGTAAACAGTTCCTTCACACAGAGTTGTTATTCCTTTGGGAGAGATACTGCACAGTAGCTGTTCTCTCAGCACTGCTGTGCCCCAGGGATTGTAGAGGGACACTTTAAAGAACCTTTTCATTCTTTTCTGCATTTTTGACAGAAAGAAATTTAGCTTTGTATCAGACAGATGTCATCTGATCATTAAAGCTTGAAAATTATTTCAGTGTTTTTAGTAGCAGTCAGCACAGTATCAGACAATCTCGAACTATGAATTTACATGATGTACATGCTAAGTATTTAAATCAACATACACTGCCTGCCATCTATACCATAGCACATGAATAAAAAGAACCAAAGAAAAAATGACAATTTTTATTTTAAAGAAAAGTTGAAACAGGAAAAATAACAGAGTTTAATTCTATTTGTTCTCCTGTCAGTCAAGCAAGGTTCACAAATGGGTAATGTAAGAATTCATGAAGTAAAAGACACTAAATGCTTGGCTAACTATACCAGGTCTCAACTTTGTTTTAATATTTTTACCACTGGGGAGTATAGATGACAAAACAGACTGTAGTGTACATTTCTGTATTAAATTTATTGGAGAATAGCTTTTAATTCCTGGGAGATAACCTCTCTCTGACATGGTTTTGTGTGACTTAAAATATCTTCAGGGAGCTTCTGCATCTACAGGTATTTATTTGCTAACATTTAGAGTACTGTGTCCACTTTCTTCCCCTTCCTAGCACTTGAAATATGATGGTGGTTGTATTGTTAATTTTTGTAGTTTAAAATTAATGAAGTCCTTAACTTGTAATAAATCTACCATTGATGCAAAACTTAGCATCTGCTGCCCTGTAGTTCTGCAGATGTCAAGGCCCATTTTTGAAAATTCTGGTCTAGTTTGAACCTTAGTATGATGGATCACTGCGTATAATAATTAGGAGTGGAAAGAGTCCAGGGAGTCTGAAGACCTAAGGTGCAGAACAGATCCAGAAATGATTTTGTGTTACATTGCTATGTGTATTGTTTTAAACAATTACAATGATGATCATGGGTAGAAAAGCAAGAACATCTCACTGTCTTTCATTTTTGATAGTCTGTGATGGAGTTGCTGGTGGCTTATGAAAAGATGAAGAGGTTGCTAGTCACCTGGTGCTGGCTTTCTTGTTTGCTTTCTGCTGGTGAATTGCATCAACATTTTACTGCTTGTACTTTTCCATGTATACAATCATTGGGGGATATTATGTAACTGTAGGTGGGACTAGAGGTGCTTCACATGACCATAAATGGGAGGAGAAGTGGTCTATACATCATTTTATCTCTTAAAATGTTGTCCATGCTTGTAAGCAGAATGAGAGTCCTTAAAGCAGAGAGACAGAAAAGCTGGAATATAAATGCAGAGATGGGATCCAATTTATGTAGGGTACTTTAGTTAAGGAAGAGCAGAAAGTTGCGACAATGGAAAATGAAAAGTCACTGGGGTTGAGCTGCCCATAGTGAATAGGAATGCAAAACGTGAGAGCTGAAGAAAGATGACTCAATGGCTTGAAAAAGGGTAATGCAAAAGTCCTAGATACATAGAATAGTGCAAGTGGAAAACAAAAACACTGATAAGAGAAGTGAGGACTGAGAACATGTTACTTGGTAGCTATAGGGTGTTAAAATACGTTGTCAAAATGAATCACTGGCGTGCATTCTGATCCACTGGAAATTCAGATTTGAAGGTACCTTCTTAAGTCTTTCTGCCTCCATGAAGAAATTTGAAAAATAGGTTGGTAATTTCGAATTAAATATGGGTCTAAAATAGAACAATGACACATTATTAGTCTGCTTCCTGGAGAAAGTGAGTGTTCTTGGCTGCAGTGTTATGGTCCCTTCTAGCTCACAGTGCACTGAGGGAGACAGTGGCTGTAACACTGCATTACAGTAACTAAGATAACCTGAGCGTTAGGGTTCAGGAATAAACCTGTATCATGTCACAGATCAAAGTGACCATGGGATGCCTAAGTATGGTAGCTAGTGATAGTACTAAAAACTGCAGTGGTCTGGTTATGAAGAGAACGTAACTTGTGACTGAGGTTGTGGTAGTTGATTAGAGAAGAAAAATAGCAGCCTCATATAAAAGTCAAACTCATTTAGGAAAAGCAAAAACCTAACTAAAATAACTTTATTTTTTACATTTAATAGTAGAACTAACAGATCTATTTCTGAATTCTTGGGAAAGATACTTCTTTTTTTTGTGTTCTGTGAGGAAATTCTAGATCCTATGAATTCTTCATTTCAAACGCAGAATTTTGTCTGTGCAGTAGTTTCCTGGAAAGTGAATACTTGTACTAGATTAAAGAGATCACTTGTGGTTGCCATGTTACACTTAATGGTGAGGTACAACATGATGCATGACACTCCGTTCTTCAGATAAGTTCTTGGATTTCAGTTGCTAGATTGCCCATGTGAAGCAAGGGTTCTCTATCCATTTAAATGAGTTGTGAAATGGATATTTCTGAGTTTTGAAATGGAATAAATGCTGGGGAGGGCTGATGTTTGAACACTTTGTGCCATATAATGTTCAGCCCATTGCAAGGGAAGCTGACCTGTAATGCTGGAATTTTGCAACTTTGCATCAGGTCACTTGCACCTTTCAGTCTATTTGAGGATAAGAGTTTAATGTAAACTTGTGGGGGGATGGTTGAAGGACTGAAGACATGCCATGTATTCGGAGCTGAGTGAGCTGTAAACAGCTTTGGGGAAAACACGGTAAAGGACCTTGACAAGATAAGGGAGCCTGAGAAGAAGAGCCTGAGAAGAGAAACTTGCCTGGGAAGAAGAGTGGAATAACATCTGGACTAGAACAACAAGGGGGCTGGGAAATGACAATGTAACCTGCTGCAACTTATATGTGTTATCCAATCAATACACGACAAGTAGGCATAATTACTGCACATAGTATATATAGCAATAGTTTCAGCGATAAAGTTGAGCTTGAATGAGCAATCATATTGATTGTCGTTCTTTCTCCCGCCGTGACAAGGCCCCACCACCAACATAAACTAATGGTTTACATATGGAAAGTATAAACATTCAGATAGGACTATGTTTCAGCCACCTTATCAACTTGTATTTCTGCTTTCCTTTTGTTTTGATAGATCTGGAATGCCTTTATGTCCTTCCTCCATTGTCATCTCTCTGTAGTCTTAGTGTCCATGACTCTGCTATGGAAAAATCTCCTAATCTGATTGAGACATGCTATCATTTTTCAGATGCCTTCCTAAAAACACACTCAAGTCTATAGCCCTACAAGGTCCAGAAAAAACATCACTACATAGGAGTGCAGAAGGAAGTTGTCTGAAGAAATTCTCCCTTCAGTTTCACAGTGCAAATTGTCTTTTGGTATTTGTCTTCCAGAACCTTAACTTCTTTGGACATGATAGGTGTCTTGCACTGCTAATATTTGACAAAGAGTGGCAGTAAGGAAAAAAAAAAAGTTTCTTGCCTTCAGGACATTTTTTTCTTCTCCAGTTGTGATGTTTCAAAAAAAGCCTACTCCCAGTTTGTGAGAGTAAGGACTTCTCAACTTCCTCCTTCCAAGTGGGACTAAATTTTGTTTACACCATCCCTTTTTTCTCTTGTGACTTCATCTCAGTAATCTTGCTGGTGAGGGTAGAAGATTGCTATATCTTGCTCATAGATTTGGCTCTAAATCTCTTGAATATCCTAAAAATCCTCTTTCACAATTTTTGAGAATGCATCAGTGTAATTATTATCCTATAAAGGCATCCTTTACATTTGAAAATATTTAAATTCTTGCCAAATAAAGCATATATGTATATTAGCAGCCAATAAAAAAAATATGTTTGTAAGAAAAGGTTTTAAACAGTTAATGATGATGTTTAAAGTGTGTGTTTATTTGAGGGTAGTAGTATACCTGGCAATACATGAACAAGCAATGTTAGATGAGCCTCTCCTGTAAACACTCATAGCCTAAACAGATGTTTGGAGTGATCCAGTTGCGAAACACTCACAGTGGCCCTAGGATGATTGTCTCTCTGAGCATTGTGATTGACATCTAATGGTAGGACAGAGATAACTTTCCCTAGGCAGCTTAGGGTTTTTGTGCTTCACAGGAGAAATTAGTTGTTTAAAAGAACAAGTGGAATGCAGTGAGACCAGCTGCCCAGGTGTGAGAAAGGATGTGGAACAAAGACTGAAGACAAGAGCTAGCTAAATAGACAAGGGAGAAGGAAGGCTATAGGCTTCAGGGAGCAGAATGAAAGGAATATGATGAGGAAAAGAAATGTAGCCAGAAGCAGAGTTGTTCAGAGCCTTGAAGTTTAGGATGAAGAGTCTGGACTTGAATCAGCTTCCTTTGCCTTCTACATCAAAGAGGGGAGTGACATGATCCAGGCAATAGGTGAGAAATCCCTTACACTACAAGTTTCGTGCTACATTAACAGGAAATGTACTTAAAAAGATGAAGCATTTAGGAGAGAAAAAAAGAGTATGAACAAAATGGTCTAAAGGTAAGGAGTGTTAATTTGACAATGAAACTGCAGTTTAGTTAGTAGCCATCTTTTGGTTGGCACTGCTTTTATGGCAAAAACATACCTGCACAGTAAAGTTTATCCAGACTGTACAGTGAAGAAGCAGGTCCACATGGCATTGATTTGTGAGATGAAAAAGCATGCAACACATCAGCTCTGTGAATATAACTTTTTTTCTCTGTAGTTTTATGCCCAGAATTAGGACAAGTCAACCATGGTAAAACAGTGACAGCCTTCAGTTTTATTTTAGCAGCCAGGATCTCTTGGTTGCTGGCATTTTTTTTATTTGAAAGCAGCTTGAATAATGCGATGTCTTAGAGTTTGTGTAGTAGTGTGCCTTGTAGTGGTGTGATCCAAATCAGCTTGCATCCCAAAAGCAGCCCAGCTGCAGGTTTACAAAGCTTTGTGTGGGCTACTTTTCTCAAGAGCAAAAAAAGATAACTTATTCTGCCATTAGAAGACAGAACTCACTGCTCCAGAGTCTTCCAAGATGTTTTCATTGCCCAAGTTCCTTTGCATCTTAGCTCTGTTATCGCTGCATGACAATCTGCATTGTAGTGAGCTCCAACAATAATTTTAAAAGATGATTCTAAGATGAGAATAAGGGAAGTACAAATTTGAAACACACACAATTAGAATTTTGGCAGAGTCTGTATGTCTCATTGTTTCATTCAATAGACAGGATTTATAGGGGACTTTTGGAAGATTCTATAAACAGAATTAGAACTGGTAGTGCTGAGTGGGTTGGAAGGGAGAGGAGTGGGCTCGAATTTTATTTTCTGTACATGTGTGTTCATATTGGCTAGTAAACTCTGTGAGTTGGGTCTGCAACTGCTGGAAACTGCCATAGTTTCCACTAAAAACCAAAAAAATACTTCCAGCATTGAAAGATACATGAATGTTTCCCACGATCCAGAAATTGTCAGGTTTTGATTGTCAAGGTTTTGTCCATTCCTCTTTTTCCCTTCCTGTTTGATGTTTTTGCACAAAAAACCCAGCACAAACAAGCAAGAGAAAAATAAACTACACAACAACTAAATGATCACATATTTAGATAACTAAAATCCATTTGATTTTGTAAACCTACTCTGATGAGAGTGCCCTCTCCCTGTCCTCCAAGCAGTGATCAAGAGAGTGTTTCTTCATAATGGACCTGAGGCATGTCATAAAGAGTCTGTATTTACTAATATGTATATATATGTAAGGTATATCTCTCTATCTCTGTGTATATCTCTGTATCTCTGTGTATTATATATACTTAGAAAATATACTCCAGGCCTTGTAGGTGGCTAAGGTGAGCTTGGAGATGATACCATGATGGACAGTGGATTGGTGTTCATCACTTCTTAGAATACTACACAGCAGAGCAGCGAGCAGGGTGAGAAGATGTATATATCTTAGTATGTCTAGGTGTGCATGTATTAATAACATGTGAAAACAGGTATAATCCTGAAGTGCAAACAGAATGGCAAGCTTGCAACAGTCGTTATCACTTCCAGCTTAAATAGCAACCCTGCTGTCTTCTCATTACAGAACTGGTAAAGCAGTAGTTCCTTGAAGTTTTGACAGTGTCTTGAAGATGGAAAGCTTTTTTAAAGTGTTGAATATTGTCAGTGTTACTTATCTCTTGCTATGTTGTGTGGCTTTACGGACAGCTAGTTAGGGCAATTCAGCATCTGAAAGTGTTTATTCCATTTGTAGGTCCATATATTCCTGATGCAGAATTTAACAACATATTGTGTTGTTTCTAATGCTTTATGCTTTTTACTCTGAACTTTTCAGAATTCAGTTTCTCTGACAGCAAAGACACGCTTCCTTTTACACATTTGCTCATTCACTCCACCTTTCCATTCCTACTGTAACAACTGTTCATTGGAGTCTGCTGTAAGCTGGATCTGTGGAATGAACTGAGGCTAAAGTGCCTTTTTTGATGTCTTTGGAAACCATTTTCTGAGCTTACTCATCCCTGGGGTTATCTTTTGTGATCTTGAAGTATTAGAGCAAAGTTAAACCAGTTTCTGAAGCTGTCTGTATTACCAAGAATAATGATTAATGTAAATTTTTCACTCTGAAGCCCATACTTCTCAATTGTAGTGAGAGTGAGATAGCTCAAAGCATAAATGGGATGGGTAAAGCCAGCATCTGATATATAGCTAATTGTTAGAGGAAAACTGAATGAAAGTTAAATCAGCAGAATTATTTCAGTTATACACATGGAATGCAAAAAAAAAGAAAAATACTGTGACCTAATGCACAGTAAACAATGTTCCCCTACCCACACCCATATGTGTGGATGCATTTTTGAGGAAGCCTTTTCTTCCCTGGTGCCTGCAATACTTGCTTATGCCAATGATACTTGAAAAACTCTTACTGATACGCTGATACTGATGCACTATACCCTAAAGTAGCCTCACCTCTCTGCCTCTGTTTTCTCCCTGTCTGCAATTTTGGAACCTGAAATTTTTGACTGTGCACTGCAGAGCATGTCAAGGAAAATAGTTGTCTTTAATGTAAAGGATGAGTACAGCTTGTGCAACAAGTATATTTATGTACATATATATCTTTTTGTGTGCACATATAGATACCTATATCTGTCATTCTATCTATATCTTTAGAGGCACAGGTTTGGGTTTTTTTTCTTTTCCAGTTAAAATGCACCTTGTTGTATTTTTCTGGTGTTTACAATTTCTATGACTAAAAAAAAATTTTGCATGGCAGTTGGACTTGTTAAATATCACCGTTGCAATATCTAGATGTAAACATCAAGGCAACATTACACTCCCAGTTATATGTAGTATCTTGTGATATTTCAGATATTTGAGGTCCTTCCTTGTGTGAGTGAGATTCTTTTTTTTTTTTTCCTAGGCATACTGGAGTGCAAATGCAAATTTCCATAAATTTTAAATAAGCTGCTTCCTGTAATAATGAATAATTGTGGCTTCTCTGTGGTCTGCATTGTAATTAACCATGATCATACTTGTTTGGGGAAGATATTGTTCCTGTTATAATTTGACGAGCTACTGTGACTTTGCCAGATTAAACAACCTGGAGCATTTACTTGCAGAGTCAAAGGGACAAGATGTGCTCCTGCTGCAGCAGCTTCTTAAAAGCAGCAGCAGAATGAATTGAAAGCTAGCCGCGAAGGGCCAGCAGTTGTACCAGTGAATACAAACCTATTCAGTTTTTTTAGGCTGTAATGACTCTTTCCCTAGGAGTGTTCACAACATGGTACAACGTGATACTTGTGAATTAGACAAGTGTTCTGCCATTGTTGCTCAGAAAGGGCAAAATGATCGTTACATTTTTTGTTAAGTAGGTATTTCTGGAGGGTCAATAGAATCTCTCTGGGGAAAAAAAAAAAAGAGCAGGGGAGGAGGTAAGGGAAATCAGAACAAAACCAGAGCTGGAACTACAAAAGAACTGTAAAAAGTAGTCCTAAATAAAATACCTTCTCTTTTAGAAATAGCAAGTGACTTTGAGCTCAAATGCAGATGCTGTGTGCAATAGAGTGATCTCTGCGGACTTGGTAGCATTGCATCTGGCCCCTTGGTCAGCCTCCATTTCTCTTTCTCGTTTTTTGGGTTAAGAAATGTTCAAAACGTTACTGTCTAGTTACTGTGGTGTCTTTTATTTAGATTCTGTTTATTGACTAAACCACAAGGATTCCTGCCCAAAGTACCAGGCAGCCTACACTTGAATGATTTTGATTTTCTAACATCAGCCCTGGGGTTTATTTGAAAAATGTACATACACTGCAGCTTTAACAAGTCAAGTGACTGCATGATTTTGACCACAGAGTAAAGTATATCTGAAGATCATGAAATTAAAAAAAGGGAGGGGGATAAATGTAGTAGTCATTGTACCAGCACTGTGCATGTGTGACACATGTTTTTTGTCTTTTCATCTTCCACAAGAGCCAGAAAGTTTCCTGCCGTTCTCTTTCCATCTATTGACAAATGATTGCCAGATGTGAGATCTTTGCAGTGCTCTTTCCCCTTCACAAACCTGCAGTGATGGGTTATTTGATTCTCCCTTGCCCATTTCATCTCCTCTCCACATCTGCCGGTGACACACAGGCAATACATCCCTACATGAAAGTTTAAAGTTTATTCAGCTCCTCCACTCCCTCCAATAAAACATTCAGAGACAGCAGAATGAAGTCCATGTGACTCCCCATAAATCACAGTGCATTTCAGAGTAGGCTGGGGGTTTTTATTTGTATGCATCTAGGTAAGTTTGGTTTATTTCTTGCTGTGTATTTTATCTGTAAACTTATACACATGTAAATATGCATGCGTATATGGAAAAGGTAATGTTAGTCTGAGACTGCTTAAGAGTTCCCATTGTTGCCATGTGATGTGAATCTCTCCTCTTCCTGATGCTGAATACAAAGCATAATATTTTACAGGTTTGTCTGTTAAAGTGATTGTAATTAACAACTAAAAGAACATCAGTGATGACCTCTGTGCTGTGAAAGTTTTTTAAACACTTTTCTGAAAAACACATGACAAAAAAGCACCTGTGACAGATTGGAGATAAGATGTGACCTCTCAATTTCCCCCAGTCTTGCTATTGGATTTTTAGGAAAATTCTGAAGAGACTTTCCTTCAAATTAACTTTTAATAATCTAAGTGAGAAACTAGTTTTTATCTGGACAGAAATAGTTCTGGAGCGACCACACATATTATCAGACTCATGTACAAAACTTTTCTGGCACTGCTGTCTAGATTTTGTACTGATGGGAGATATTTTTCTCTTCCAAGTCTGCCTTTGAGAATGTTTAACAAAAAAGCCAAACCATACCAAAACACAACAACAAACAAAAACAAAAAGCCCCAAACCAGAACAAAAACCAAAAAGAGACAGAGACAGACAGACAGACTTTCCAGCTCCTGACCTTTTAGTTGGTTTGGCTAACACAGGTGGCCTTTCTGGTTTAATACTACATTTTCAGCAAACTGAGCAGAGCAGCCATTTGGTCTTTGATACAGATCAGCATTTTTTTTATTAAAAAAAAGTCAATAGAATGTCTGCCATATGTGCTCAAAATAGTGGATGGAATTTCAAGAACAGAGATTCTTGTTTTTCAATGTTAAAAATGCAAGGGGCTTGCCATTTTCATAATCCAGGGTGTTAGCTACCCTTTCTGCCCACTATTTTTAAGAGATGGAGCCATTTTCTGATCTTCAGAACGTTCAGACTCACAACTTCGCCTTTTTTTCCCTCATTTAAGATTTCTGCTGTGAGAAAAATACCTGAATCTTATGAGAGAAGCACTGTAAGGGAAATTGTCTGCTTCAGCTCACAGAACAAAAAAAAACCCAATGTGAGTGAAACTTTTCTAAGATTCAAGGGGTTTTGTATTCTGCTTTTTAAGATGGTAGGATAATGAGACAACATAGGTAAGAGTTTACTGTCCATGTGTCCATCATTATAATTTCTCCCTTTTACTTTCCCCTGCTTTCTTGAAGAAAGAAAAGATTATTTTTGGAAGAAACACAGGTAACTTAACACCTTGAATGTCAAGGAAAGAAATTGCCTTTTCCATAAATTAGGTTTGAAACTCCAGTAGGAGATGAGTTCCTTCAAGTTTAGAATGCTTCACTTCAGGCACAGTCTGAAAATCACTTGGGGTCTCCTGTGACCCCTGGTGTGATAACTGTGCTGACAACAGAGGGAGCATTAAACTCATTGCCCACGGTAAAGTGTGGGGAGTGATACCCATGTTCCTATAATCCTTGTATGGGTAGGATGAGCTCATTAGCCTTCTGGCAGTCATCCTAGGAGAAGGACAACTCTGATTCTAAAGCCGGGCAGATGGAGCTCGTTTAGCCTTGTAAGGTCTTCCATCTAAGAGTTTAAACCTCCGTCCTAAGGACTTCGCTGCCAGTGTCCAAGCTTGCTAGGCCCTGGCCGATGACCCTTAGGACTAAAGGGTGGGTCCAGCTCTGCGCATGCTGTGTCTCACCTATAAAAAAAAATTCCATTGCACAGGCTCGAGGATGCTGCTATCCGCTATCCTCTTTTTATCAGTGTGCTTGTAAAAGGCGCTGATGAGGAGCGTGGATGGAGCCCTCCCTGGATCTTCGTTCGCGAAGCCTAGCCACGACGACGACAACGAGAATGCTTCACTTAATTTGTCCTTACTAAAGCACTGACTGGTTTCTCATGTCTTCCTTCTTCTCTCACCATGGTTACTCAGGGAGGTGGAGAGCTGTTAAGCAATGGAGGTGTCATCCGGCCTGTGCACTGAGGGAACGTCCTTCAGAGGATGACTTGTCACTAGCCGTCAAAGAAGAGAGTGGCTTTGTGGTCTCTGAACATCTGGCAGTGCTGCACAGGAAGCTGAGGGGGTGTCATTAATTGTGATGAAATAATTTAAACCATCAGGAATAAATGAGCCTGTTAAGCTAAGTTCAGATTCCATTTGCTGTGCACATGTGTCCAGCAGCCTGTGCACAGTTAAAAAAAAAAAAAAGAAACAAGTTTTATTAGCTTGTGAGTAGAAGTGAAACAGATACTGTAAATGAAGTGAGTTACAGTGTGATGACATCATGTGGAACAACATTCAGAGAGTGAATTTTGTAAAATCAGCATGCAGGAAGGTGGTATCTTACATTGATGAAGTTTTGCTTAATATCACACCTGATGATGATGGATAAACCAAAGGATGGTTTGATGCAGGATTTGCAGAGCTTACTGTGCAGTTTCAAAATAGTCAGTCCTGTAAACAGAGCTTTAGCCTACAAATGTTAGTGCAGCAGAGATATTAAGAAGTAACTAGTTGGGCCCCCTATACAAGGAGATCCTTTTGAAATACCGTTAATTAGATTTTGTCAAAGGAAGAAGGGGCATTTATTGACATGAGATTTTTATATCCTTGCATCATCTGTTTTATGAAATAAAAAAAATACACTGCACATGATTTCTGGGAAATAGGTAATCTTCAACTGGTTAGAAAAAGAGATGTGTTGGGTTAGATGACCTGTTTTGCTTTGTGTTTGGACATTCTTCAAATAAAGAATTACCGGCATTCACTAACTTGCAGAGAAAATGGCTGTACGAAGTCAAATTCTTTTGAACAGAAGTGAGATGCAAACTCACCTAACCTTAATGGGCAGATACAATCTGACTTTTGCAGACTAGTGACATAGTGAGCATAAATGGTGGAAAGTGGTGGTCATACCACGTCCATCTCCAAAGTAAGTAAGTTTCAAGAAGTTGCAGATTTAGCCCAGCCACTTCTTTTAGCACCTTGAAAAATACTGCAAACCTCTAGCTGCAGGTAGGTCACACAGCCATAGGTCAGAGCCTGTGCTTTGGCTATCAACAGCATATATACCACTGTTCACAGAGGGCAGGTGGACTGCTCACTGTGGTGCAGCTGGAAGGCTGCTTTAAATTCTGCCAGTTACTAGCAAAATATTGTTGGGATTTCTTCTTGTGAACATAAAAAGCATGGGTAGGTGCTTGTGTATTTCTTCTGCCATTCTGAGAAAAAGTTATAGTCAACTTCTAAAATTGTGCTAACTTTTGTCCTTTGTCCAGTTGCCTGCTTGTGGACTTCCAATTTTCTCGATTCCTGTTGGGAATTAAGGATGCTTTGGGGGTAGGGTTGGTATCCCTGACCAGTTTTTCCACTGCCCTTGAAGGAGTTGAGGCCCCAAAATAGTAATCAGAAAATCGTCCTGTTAAAAAAAATAAAAAAAATTTTTTTTTTTTAATTTCAAACTGGTTTTGTCACTAAAATTAGATATATTATGTAAGTCACTTCTTTTATCTTGTCTTACGGTGCCCAAACATGATGCAGTGGTGCAACAGGTGGTGCAAAATTGTATTTCGCTCTACAAAAAGCATTGTAAGGATCACCAGTCTTGTAGTGTATACACTTTTCAAGGCTTTTCCTTCTCATTGCATACCCTGTAGGTGAAGTAAGCGGTAACTAGTTCCAAGATCTAAACTGTTTATTTTAGTATAGAAATATTAAGGAAAAAGTTGAAATAACAAACATTTGTATATGTGTATAACTTTGTATATAACTTTGACTCAAAGCATTTTTAAATTCATAACCCTAAGTTTTGTGCCAGTGCTTCTTTCTGCCTGAAACCAAGAAATCGACGCTGTGGTTATCAGTGAACTCAGGTTCATATCAGAGCATTCTCCATAGTGTTGGGAATCTGTTGAGAACTCAGGTGAGAGCAGGAGTCAGAAAGTGAATGCCTGAGCCCTGTGGGGTGACTGGATGAACACAGCCCAAGTCCTGGAGGTGCTAAGCACTTCTTATCCTGTTTGAGATAACAGGTGAGATGAAAACTGGTACATGTCAGATTGAGGATGTCTTAATATGCCTGTATGTGCTGAACTGCACGCCAGTGAACTTGAGAAGTTTGGGTTTGGACAATCAAAATATTACCAGTATTTCTAAATGAAAGGCGTATCAAATATTTGAAATATTTGAAATGTTTTTTCAGTATGTACATGACATGTAGATTGGCTGCTATGTAGTTGCAGAAAACAAAATGAGAAGTTTGGGGTTTAGTTGTTTCTGCTGTATCTATACTGAAGCTGCCTTCCCATTCTTTCAAAGGGAATTTTCAAGGCTTTTACAACCCCTGCAATTTATGTTCTGGCCTTCTAGGCTGTCGCTTCCCTTCTGCCTAATCCCATGCATCAGCTACATTTGTTTACATTCTGCTGGAAGCTGTGGAGAAAGAGTTCTTCAGTAATGTCACTAGAAAATGAGTAAGTAAAAGCTTCGTGTCCCCTAGACTAGTTTCTTTGGGCTGATATGCACTGAGAGATATTTCTGAGAAACACTTCTTCGTGTGTTTGTTTTAGGTTAGTTAAATAATTGGGTTAAACTATGACAGAGTGGAGGAGGAGTGTGAAAATCAAGAGCTACAGATTGAACAGATAGTGCTGCAGACATTGTTAAAACTTAGCAGCCTAAGTGTAAAAGTAAACCCTGAGAACGGGAGGCAGGGGTGGCTGTACTAGATGAATATAAATGTTAGTCCGCTAGCTGCAGTGAAATGCAAACTGTTCAAGTTGCTTTAATATTTATGAAATAGGAGTTTAAGGATCCTGTTTTCCTTTGGAGGAATAAACAAGCCATCCCATCCTTCTGAAATCATGTATTAGGCTGAAAAATGTTCCAAGATCTAAACTGAGCCCATTTTGTACATTTAAGATAAATGCGCATTTAAGTCAATTTACTTTGTTTTGTAAAGCTATTCTGTGAGGTTCATGATGTAGTAACAGAAATATTTGTGATTATGGAACAAGATTTCTTGCTATATTTTTGTAATCAGTTAGGGTCCTTTTGTTTGTCAGTTTTGATAACAGAACTCTGAAGGAAGTGGCTCAGGCTTCTGTGTAAGAGACCTAACTTGACTCCAAGTTACAGTTTAATATTACTTTTAATTCCCTAGGATAGGAGTTGTATTCTTTTATCCCATTGTCCTCTGCCTCATTAAGTACAAATACCCTCTAGACATTAATTTCTCAAGGCACAGTGAAGTTCATTATAAATGCATCTCACTATTTGTGGACAGTGCTTTGTGGCACTGTTTTGGTACAAAAATATTTCATTTGCATGTTGAGTTTATTAGCTATTCCTTATGTAAGCGAAAGAGGTGTTCTTCAGTGTTTGGACCAATCATGTTTTTAGCAGGTTATGGTAAAATCAGTGGTTAAGTTATTCAAGAATCTTCCCTCAAATGCTGCATTGGATGGTGACAGTGTTTTATTACTGGACGAACAATGAAGTAGAAATTGAAATACATGCATTTGAGCAATTGACAGGTCCACAGAACTGCTCTGTTTCACACCAGCACTTACACTGAGTCACAGGCTTGGAATGCTGGAAGGATTGCGGCCTTACTTTGGACTGGAGAGCTAATGGTAGAACATGTGCTCTGGGTGTCCAAATACATTAGACACCTGCAGCTTCCACTGATTTCAGTGACATTTTGGAAACCAAGCAGTTGTGAGAAGTAGGATTTAATTCCCATTAAATAAATAAAAAAGAAGATTGTTCTGACTGCCATTTTAGTGGTAGCTAACAGACAAAAAGTAGCGAAACTTTTTCCAGGTTTTGTTTGTTTACCTGGCTACATCCTCCCAGTGTTTTGTTGTCAGGTGTATGTATTTTCTTTTGGGGAACAGTTTTTAAATAGGCTTCCTTCTATGACATCAACAGGTAGCACAAAATCTATGTGATTCACTTAGAAGTATTATTTTTATGAATTGGCAATTAGTACCTAATTTGTCAGGCATTCCTAGACTTATCCTTGAATTGTGCTTGATTTATTACAGTTTAGAATGAACCAATGCAGTAGAACTCCATATATGACAAGGTGAAGTGATACTTTTAGATTTATTATGTTCTAAGAAATAAAAAATGGCTGGCTTGATGCTAATTTAAAAAAAAAGAAAAAAGAAAAGGTACTAGAAAACTTAAGCATTTCCTTTTGATGAGGGTGTTGCATCTGCCTCTGCATTTTCTGAAATGAAGCAACTTTTTAGTAGTGATCTCTCTGTCAGCACTGTCCTTGTTAGTTGTTAAGGGTATGTCTCATTTGTGTGGTTTATGAATCAGTAGTTGCTGAATATTTTTGAACAAATAACCATTAATTAGCTTGTTATGCATCTTCTTAATGAGAAAGAAGGCCACATTATAATAGGGATACGAATTCATTGTAGCATTAAATCTGGATTTTTGTTGAAAGGCTTAAGCATGGCAATACTTAACTAATCACAAATTTTTCAGTCACAGTTGAGCCGTGCAGACAAATCTAGATTTAGATTTAATATGTTTTCTAGAGCTTAGTCAGGCTGTTATTCCTCCTTTACCAAAACAGGAATATATTATTTGGAGCTGAGGCATATGTTGGAAAACTGGAACTACGTGGACAGGAAAGAAGCGCTGTTGGTAAAACGTTCTGCATACTCTGAGCCTGCTCAGTTTTGGTTAGGTCTGTGATAGAAATTATGCAAATAGCTAGATAGATACCACTGCTAGGAGGCAGTCTGAAAATCACTTGGGGTCTCCTGTNCACTGCTAGGTCTGAGAGAAAATAATTTGAATATGGTATTTTTTTTTTTTAAAATGCCTGGCAAAAAAAGGAACAAAAAGAGTCTCTTTTCTGTCCTTTACCTATATCAGTCACTTTCTTTGCCTTGAATCTACCCTTCCGGTAAATAAATGTATATCCTTAATTTGTGTGATGTTTGAGTTCTGTTACTTAGGTGTTCTTTCTCACACATGTAGGTGTGCTTTGTTGCCTAGAAGTGAGGTTTGAGGGAGCAGGTGATCTAAGATGTCTGTGTAGAAAAAAAGAGATGGCTGCCACGCTGTGGCAACAACCAGACTCTTATCTCTCTGTCCTTCTGGGACATGTCAGTCGCCATCAGGAAAGGGCAAAGAGTCATTTAATCTGAAATTGCCTGAGGACAAGATTTTCTCTTGGTAGAATTGTAGAAGATCTCAAAATGGAAGGGACCCATAAGGATCTCTGAGCCCAACTCTTTTTTTTCAGGTAGTGATAGCAACAAGTACTGGAGACTGGTAAGTATCCCAGGATGTACTACTGGGGCAGGCTTTTGGGATCACACAGTAGCTAGCTGAAAGGGTTCTGCATGTGATTTTTGCATTTCAGAGGAAGGTGATAGCTGCTAAATTTTGCAAATGTGTGGATTTGAAGATCGAATTATGTAAACACCCTTCATGAATTACAGTAGGGATAAGGCAACATTTTTGGGGCAGTTTATTTTTTTGTTGCCTGTTTTATTGATTCCATAGTGGAATACTTTTTATTTATGTATTTATTTTCATAAACTACCAGGTAAGAGATATAGGATAAGCAGATGAAACAAGATCAAAGTTTAAGTCAGAGGGTCTTTGGGTGAAGCTAAATTCTTTAATGCTATGTTCACCTGTATAGCTGTAGAAACCACCGCGTACACTTGCTCTTTTCTGCACTGTACAAGAAGCAATGAGGAGATGCTAGGAATCTCCAAAGCTAGAATCAAGTAACAGTGCTAGATACTGACATCAGCTTGACAAAGGGGGGACACTAGTGTAGAAATAAAACCTAACTAACTTTTTAAAAAGTTATTTTTATTTCTTACGACTTTTTTCATTATTTGTATTGCAGTGATGCATAGAAGCACAAGCTATGGGCCAGGAGTCTAGTCACTGAACAAATCTTATTTTTCCAGTGAAGTAATCCCAGAATTGGATGTTGCAAGTACTGTAAATCTTTGTGCAAAGCACTTTGTGATGATGTATCAGGAACTGTAAGCTCACTAATCCAGAAATAAGAAGAGGACTTCAAAAGAAGGGGTGGAGGAGAAGAATCATGCTAGCTAAAATTTCATTTCCTTAATTCAATTTTCATTTTGCTTTGCACATTGCTTTGAAATTTCTGATGGCATGTAGAAGGTGGCCAACTAGGGAGACGTTGAGGAAGGAAACTGAAGAGGAGGTAACACAGTTCAGTTGTATGAGACAGAATTAAGTCATCCTTTTTTGTTGGTTTCCTAGGGTGTCAATAGTAATATGAGAGAGTTGTGCTAGTTTTATTCACACTGCAAGCTGTTAAGTACCTAGGAGTGCTAGGAGAGCTATTTTTTTATCAGATAACTGAGTCTACTGATGGAACCAAATACTGGTAACAAGGCATAACAAAATAGGATCAGTGCCTCCAGATGCAACTTTGTAGGCAAAACCAGAGAAGCTTCTGCAGGCAAAGTGGAATCTGAGGTGCACTTATGGGCAGTAAGGCACTTCTTATTTTTAAATGTACTGTGGGGAGATGAGATGGCAGTTTATGTTTAGTGTGAAATTAATTGACTTTTGGATTTGGAAAAGTGAAATCTGTGGCTTAATATTTACTTTGTTTCTTGTTTTCTGCCATCCGTTATCTAGTAATATTGACTTACTCTATTCAATCAGCCCACTCAATATATGAAGTATTGAATACCTTATAATTACATTATGACCTAAAAATGTGAAATGTGGTTTATGAGTAACTGATAGTCTGTAAGTCTTTAAAAATCTTAACATGCTGATACCATGACTAATTCTAATCCCCTCAGCACAACCTCAGAAATTTTCCTTTGTATAAAAATTGTGGGAGAGGTTGGAGAGAAATTACAATATCATAAACCACTAGGTCAGGTTATTCAGATTCAGATTTGATCCATTGTCATCTATTTTTCATTCATATGCTTGTGAAATATGTTTTTGGCAGAGACCTGCTCTGAGTTAACAATCAATTTAAAATCTGAGAATCTATCAAAACCATATTTCCAGCTATAGCAAAAATGTATATTTACATTACAGTCTGTCCAACATAAGTAATGTCAACAATATTACAGCGTACATTTTATTCCAACTGGCAACAGTAGCTCTATCCAAGTTCCAATCAGAGGTAACGTGTAAACACAAAACTAAGTTTTATGTCCTGCAGTAGTAAGCCAGTCATTTTCTGTATGTATGTGTGTGTGCATCTGTGTACATAATATTACAATAGCTTTTGCAGATGCACTTGGGCTATTTTTGTAGCAAATGAATTACTGTTAGATTCTTTTATATTTTAGTTATAAAGATAGAAAGTGCCAGTTTTGTAGTCTTTTCCTTTTTGAAAATAAATGTGATATGTCAAAGACCCTAATTGGCAACTGGAAGACATGAATCCTTTTTATAGGCCTCCATAGTCTGTTCCATAGCAGGGTACAGACTTAGCTAAGGGCAGTGCACAGAAAGCTACCTGTAATAATCACAGCACAACCCAACTTTCCAGCAACAACAGCAAAATTTAATAGGATATGATAATTTTGCTCTTCAGTTTCTTTGAGTAAAAACTCGTAATTTCACTAAAATTACATGGGATGGCAAGTCCATTATATGTGCTTTTGCTAATAGCTGCTAGAAACTTCTTTACTCTCTAGTCTCCCTAGCGCTTGCTTGCTAAAGGTTATGTTTCTTAAAGGAGCAATAATGCACTTTTCACCTCTTAAGCTGAAAATCATTACCACGTTAGACAAATGTAAGCAAAGCCAAGTAGCCTAGACAAAATAGTTTTCTGAAGATTTGTTGCTTGAAATAGATACTTCTACTTTTTTTAATGTCAATTTTGGTCTCATCTAGTTGAAAGCTCAGGTTCTCATTTTGTCATGTGGAAGTCTTTTACAGATTGTTTCTGTATGTACTCTGAAGGCAACATACATGATCTATCTGAATTACTATCTCTGTGAGCCTGTGCAACCTGTTTTGTACCTATGGCTTACATGGTAACTTTTCAATCTAAAATGCCTTTTGAATGTTATAATTTAACAATATATAACATCTTTTGTTAACATATGGATTTAACAATTTAAAGATTAAAAATATATTATGCCTAGTTTAGCAAATACTGGTATCTAAAATTTGGAATTTTGAGGAGCTTTTTAATTTTTTTAGAGAAGCAAGGCTGAGGAAAGAGTCATTGATGAAAATAGTTTTGAGGAATATGCTTGGGTCAGATGACAGGTCTTTTTCAGGAAGAAAGGTGCCCAATGATATTAGAAAGAGCTGCACATTCATTATATATTTTGCTTATGTGTCTTTGTACACAGATTATAGGTATAGCACATGCAAACTCATAATCTGTTAATAAATATCATGTTAATAAATATCACGATAATAAATATCATAAATTCTTCTCTTACATTTTGACATCTGTTAAATAATACTTTTAGCTTCCTAATGTATTTTTACTTATAGCTAATAGGAGATATATCCCTATGATGTAATGTAAACACACAAACATTAAGAGAAGGATGAGTAGGAGTAGGAAGAGAGAAAGGAAAGGAAGGGAATTTCAGCAACTGACATGAGGAAGACCAAGGGGATGGCAAAATTACTGGAAGGAAAGGAAGCAGAGAATTGAAGATGAGAAGAAAATTAGGGTAAGGTGTAGGTATAAAAGCCCAATAGCAAAAGTATATCTCATGATGTGAGCATCCAAGAACACTATAGTGAGATAATATATTTCTTAAAATGAAGTCAAATAAAATCCAATAAAAGAAAAATAAATCTGTAGAAGAAATGTGAATCTCCTAATTCTAAAAAGTGGAGTAATATATCCCTGAAGTAGATAATTAAGTGAAGTTAAATCCATAGTAGTTAAGAGGTTAGCCAGTGATACAGTTAATCTATAGTAATTAAGTTTTCCACATACTAAAAATACTCACATAGGGTTGCTTTCTATGAAGCATTACTTACTCAGGGGGTAAAGGTCATTAGTATAGACAAACATTCATAATATGAATGCGCAGACCCTTGAGATGTGTTGAGTTGTCTAAGGTTATAAAGTTAAATATATTTTTTAAACTTTAAAGTATTGTGGCCTGGATGTGTAAAAACAAGGTACAACAAGAAAATTGCCATGGCAGATTTGCCAAAAATAGAATGTCAGAATATGCTGTATCAAAATTGGATATTGCATATAAGAATAGGAAAGCTCTGAAATGGTGATGGGTCTCATAAAAGAACACTAGTGCTATTAAAGAGTTATGAACTATAATTTACTGTGCTATTATAACATGATTAAATTAAACATATACTTCTGTCCTCTTACAGAGCAATTCTCTTAAAATAGTTTTAAAGTTTTATAGATTCCTACAGTACATTAATGCCAGTAATGTATAAAAGTATAAATTTGGAGTAAAGTGTTAAGAGGGAAAGTATTTTCTTAGGCTATTGGTAAGGTGGAAAAAGAACTGAAACAGATTGGGGGGCAGTTGAGTTAAGCATAATTCACAATTAATTGACTTAAACAGAATGACATCCTGATCCTTAAGGAACTGGTACAGCTCTACTGGAACATGTTAAACTTTGCATTTTTTTTTATGTTGCGCTTCAGAGCGCACTGACCTGGTTCAGGAATGGCAATCAAACCCAGATCGCTCGGTCCACATGCGCAGCAGACACCCGTAAAGTCAAAGGCAAATGGCGTTTATTTGTACGTAACATGATATTATATACCACTGGTTCACAGCGTAATTTCCGTCTGCTCACATCATAACTCATACACTATTGGCTATTAAGGTATCACGAGTGGGGTCTTATCTTTCCGTACAACCGAAATCTTCCGGACGCCAGTCCCTATCTATATGCTCTAACTAACTAGCTACCCACAGTTGTAGTTAGATTTCAGATATAAAATATGACAATAAGTTTGGTTTGAGACATTTTCTGGAAGCAGATTTACAGATATCTGTGATTTAATGTCTTGGGTTACTATCTACCGGAGGTCACTGGTGCCAGTTATAGAAGAAGAATATGCTGTGGAACAGCATGCATGGGAAAAGCTTACAGGTTAAACCCTGCTTGGTTTTACAGTATAAGAGCTGCAGATAGTTGGATATATCTCCATTTACTTGTGCATATGATTGTTGAAAATCGTATTAGTGTACTTTTCTGCTATATGAAATGTGAGTTGAATTTACAGCATTCCTGGGGTGTGGCACATTTTGCAAAACCAGTGTGAAACCTCTTTGAAGTTAGAGGCTGTTTTAGTTTTATTGCACATTTTGTGATGCACTGTTCTGCTGCAATTCTCTACCACCTCACATTCCCCTTAAGTTGAATTTTGTTTGCGAATCATTGGTATTGGGTATCTTAAAATGTGAGAGAAGAATTGATTTCTGTCAGTTAATTGATTTGATCACTAGGAAGACTGAATGATTTGAATATGGATGGAGTTTGCTTTCTGAAAGACAAAAGCTATGCATTGATAGTTAAAGAGACCAGGAGAGAAAAGTCCTTTACTGGATATTTTTTTTTTTTTGGCAACCAGTTAGTTCTATCTACTTCAATGAAAAGCACCATATGTGCTATTTAGATATATTCTTTGTGAGGTATCATACTTATGACTTCCATGGGACTTTATGATAACTAGAGAAAAAGAATGTGAGAATTCTTGTTTTGGATTATTTTTGGTTTGGTTTAGTCTTTTTTTTCAGTTGGAGGACAACCATATGGCAAATGCAGTTGTTTCCCAGTAGACAGCTCCAGTCCTGTACAGATTCACAAAGCTTGAGGAAAGAATTGGATCTGTTGTTGAAAGGGTCATAATGTGTAGCCAGTTAGCCAGAATTTTGAAGAGTAAGCGAATCATTAGGAGTTTGACATTCAGGGATCCAATTGTGGTTTTGAGTATTAAGTTAAAGGATCAAAAAGTGATAGTCTCTTTGGACCATCTGGAGTTATTCAGGCCGGCAGTAAATGTTCAGCAGATTTAGGACTGTTGTTAAGTTTCTAACATTGTTTTCTGTGGAGTGGGTTTTTTTTCTCCTCTGTTTATTCAGGGGTGGTCTTAAGGTCAGTAATAGTAGGTGCTTCAAGAAAATATTGGTGTTTTGAGAGAGTGACATCATTTCTGTTGTGTGTGGCAAGCGTGATGGTCCTTTGCTTTTCTCAGTGGGAGAAATCAGCAAATACAGTATGGACAGAAGGTCTGCTTTTCCCAGTCAGAAAGTGCTGACCCTTTGCGAGCTCACCAAAATGACTTTTGTTTGTAATGGCTGTGCTTAAATAAGTCTTTGTTTATTAAAATATGCAAGCAAAGCTGCTCCTTTTCTCTGTGAATAGCAAGATGCTGATTTAATGAGGACCAACCAAAGGATGTGTGTGGAAGCTTGCCACTGTTCAAAATGGTGGGAAAGTGCCAAGGTGTGCAATGCATAGAGCACATGTGGTGATCTCACTTCTCCAAGACCAGTATGAATTGGAAGCATTCGCTGCAGAGTTTGACTAACCCATGGTTGTCTTTCCTTTCCCCTTATCTTGTGTTCCTTCCCAAACAGATCTAAACCCCCAGCACTAAATCCAGTGTACAGGCTTTGATCTTATGGCCCAACCAGTCTGAAAAGCGGTGAGCACACGGACACATTTTAATCACTAATATGATGATTGGTGACTCCCTGTTGTTAAACCACAATTACTGATCCACTGCTTTTGAAGTACAAGGCTGAGGGAACACGGCCTGTTGGTTGCTGACTAAATAGGAAGCGTATTGCTCTTCTAACCTGTATCTTCTCATCAGGGTGATTCAAATCCTCCTTGGTGGTGAATCACTTATTTTGCATTACAAGTTATTTGATTTGACCAAATTAAGGAGGATTGGGTTAGGGATCATCTAGGCAAGCTGGATACCCGCAAATCCATGGGCCCCAACAGGATGCACCTACTAGTGCTGAGGGAGCTGGCTGATGTTATTGCTGAGCCACTGTCTATCATTTTTGAAAGTTCATGGAGAACAGGAATGATTCCTGAGGACTGGAGGAAAGCCAATATAACTCCAGTGCTCAAAAAGAGGGAGAAGAAGGACCCAGGAAACTAGAGCCTAGTCAACCTCACCTCCATCCTCAGAAAGCATCTCTAAGCATGTGGAGAAAAATAAGATTATCAAGAATAGTCACCATGAATTCACAAAGGGGAAATCATCCTTGACCAATCTGATATTCTTCTATGATGGTGTGACTAGCTGGGTAGATGAGGGGAGAGCAGTGGTTGTTGTCTACTTGGGCTTCAGCAAGGCTTTTGACTCTGTCTCCTATAGCATCCTCATAGGCAAGCTTAGGAAGTGTGGGTTGGATCAGTGGACAGTTGGGTGGAATGAGAACTGCCTGAACATAGCTCAGAGGGTTGTGACCGGTGGTATAAAGTCTAAGTTGGAGGCCTTTGGCTAGCAGTTGTTGCCAAAAGATCAGCAATGGGTCCATTCTTGTTCAACATCTTCATCAGTGACCTGGATGAAGGGATGGAGTGTACCCTCAGCAAGTTTGCTGATGATACAAAACTGGGAGGAGTATCTGACACACCAGAAGGTGAGACCTGGACAGACTGGAGAGTTGGGTGGAGAGGAGCCTCATGAAGTTAAAGGGCAAGTATAGAGTACTGTACCTGAGGAGGAATAACCCTGTGCACCAGTATATGTTATGGGTTGATCTGCTGGAAAGCAACTCTGTGAAGAAGGATCTGGGAGTCCTGGTGGCCAAGTTAATCATGAGATAGCAGTATGCTCTTGTAGCTGAGAATGCCAGTAGGTGGATGGGTCTTTCCCTCCCTCTTCAGAAGGGATAGGCAAGGTAGGAGAGGTGGAGGGGTAGCTCTATATATTAGAGAGTCTCTTGACTGTAGAACCTGAAATCAGTAACGATAAGGTTGAATGCCTGTGGATTAGAATCAAGGGGGAAGGCCAACAAGGCTGACATCCTGGTGGGAGTCTGTTATAGACCACCCAATCAGGATGATGAGGGTGATGTGTTATTCTACAAGCAGCTGGCGGATGTCTCAAAATCACCAGCCCTTGTTCTTGTGGGTGACTTTAATCTGCCAGATGTCTGCTGGAAACTTGACACAGCAGAGAAGAGGCAGTCTAGGAGATTCCTAGAGTGTATAGAGGACAATTTCCTACTTCAGCTGGTAAATGAGCCTACCAGGGGTGGGGCCTCACTAGACCTGCTGTTCACAAACAGAGAGGGGCTGGTGGGAGATGTGGTGGTCAGAGGCAGTCTGGGGCATAGTGACCATGAAGTAATGGGGTTTTCAATACTCAGGGATGCAAGGAGGGTTGTCAATAAAACTTCTGCCCTGGGCTTCTGGAGGGCTGATTTCAGAAGACTGATTCAGAGTATACCATGGGAAACACCCCTTGAAAACAAAGGGGTCCAGGAGGGATGGACATGCTTCAAGAAAGAGGCATTGAATGCACAGGAACAGGCTGTACCAGTGTGCTGGAAGGCGAGCTGGTGGGGAAGACGACTGGCTTGGCTGAACAGGGAGATTCTGAGCGAAATTAAGGAAAAAATGAGAGCTTACCGACTGTGGAAAAAAGGGCTGGCTACTCACGAAGAGTTTAGGAATGTAGTTAAGTCATGTAGAAAGAAAATTAAGAGAGACAAAGGCACAATTCGAAGTCAATCTGGCTACTTCTGTTAAGGATAACAAAAACCATTTCTATAAATACATCAATAACAAAAGGAGGGGCAAGGAAAACCTCCATTCTTTGTTAGACTGGGGAAGGAACATAGTTAACAGAGATGAGGAAAAGGCTGAGGTACTTAACACCTTCTTTGCTTCAGTTTTCAAGTAAGAGAGGTTGTCCCCAGGACAACTGGACTCCGGAGCTGGTAGACAGAGACAGGAAGCCANATATTTGGACTTCAGCAAAGCCTTTAACACCATCTCTCATAGCATACCCCTGAAAAACCTTGGCCGCCAACAGCTTGGACAGGTGTACTCTCTGCTGGGTTNGCTACTTCTGTTAAGGATAACAAAAACCATTTCTATAAATACATCAATAACAAAAGGAGGGGCAAGGAAAACCTCCATTCTTTGTTAGACTGGGGAAGGAACATAGTTAACAGAGATGAGGAAAAGGCTGAGGTACTTAACACCTTCTTTGCTTCAGTTTTCAAGTAAGAGAGGTTGTCCCCAGGACAACTGGACTCCGGAGCTGGTAGACAGAGACAGGAAGCCAAATAGCCCCCCTGTAATCCAGGAGGAAATAGTTAATGACTTACTGAGCCACTTGGATCCTCACAAGTCTATGGGACCAGATGGGTTCCATCCTAGGGTGATGAGGGAGCCGGTGGAAGAGCTTGTGAAGCTGCTTTCCATCACCTACCAACAATCCTGGGTCACTGGGGAGGTCCCAGATGGTTGGAAGTTGGCAAATGTCATGCCAATCCACAGGAAGGGCTGCAAGGAGGACCTGGAAAACTACAGGCCTGTCAGCCTGACATCAGTGCCTGGTAAGGTTGTGGAGCAGATCATTCTAAGTGCAATCACACAGCACCTACAGGATGGACAAGGGATNACTGGAAAGATGGGCTGATTCTAACGGGATGAAGTTCAACAAGGCCAAGTGCCGGAATCCTGCGCTTTGGCTACAACAACCCCATGCAGTGCTACAGGCTGGGGACAGAGTGGCTGGAGAGCAGCCAGGTNGAAAAAAAAAAAAAGGAAGCTTGACTGACTGAAGCAAAGCTGCAATTCGGATAATATTATTTTAGTGCCTGGAAGCCTGTGTCTTTGCTACATCACGCTGAATGTTTTATTTTTGTTATAATTACAGTATCTTGCCTGCACTTTGTCCCTCTGATCCTTTGTTAAAGCCCAGATCACTATGTGCGTACTGTGCTTGTAGGTGTGATTTATTGAGTGACAAGTAGCTGTAGGGTAGAACACACACCTCTGTACCTGAGTAAAGTATTAGACATCACAGAGCTGAGGGGAGGGCGAGAGAGAGAAGAAAAGCACAGAGCAGTAACACAGCAGCTCCTGGATACAGATCAGACAAGAGGTTCTGCCACAAATCACCTAGAAACATGTCAGACGCTGCATGTTTGTTGTTTTACACTGAGGGCACAGCCGCAGTCCAAAAGTATTGATTCTTTTCTTTGTACAGAGACAGAAATTGTCAGCTCTAGCAGGCTGACCTTGGCATGGCTCAGACAACTATTCCCCACCCTGCCTACCATGTGAACCCCACAGGAAAAGTCCAGGCAAGATATGCCAATGTCCGTTTCACATAAACAGAGAGAAACCCAAGGCTGCTGGAACAGCTACTGTCTCCCCCTCCAGAGGTCCACAGTAGCAGTTCTGCACCACATTCCCTGTGACAGAGAATTCGATTTTTTTCAGTGCCTCAACATTCAAGAGACATTAATTCTACTTAATCATTCAAGAACGGTCTACAGAAACATATAAGGGGTGGAAAAAAAAGCCACTGCTACTTCTCATGAAGAAAAAGCACTGGCATTTTTTTATGGGCTTGGTTTGGGGACTGGGAAATGAGCCTGCTTCACACTAATCATAAGCAGGAACATTTTAATAGAATTGTAATTATTTTTGTTGGTATAGTAAAATGACCCAGCTATATTGTATGTATAAAAACATAACCACATTTTTGGGAAATATTTGAGTTGACTTTAAGCATTCTTTTGTATTTTATTACAACGTGTTTCAGTGCAGCAGAGTTATGTGTTTTCAAGGGTTTTAAATACCTTTCTGTTCCCCTCCCCAACTCTTAATACTCTCATGCATTCAGTGATGAGCAGAACTCAATAGTAAGGAATGCCTTTCCTATGGAAAGGTTAAGAAATGCATTTCCTGTAGAAAAGAGTAACTTGAGTACTTGCTTGAGTCACAAATTTGACTCCAGCAAGTATAGCTGATTTGGTATCTGTGAAGGTACTGAAGCTCTGTAAAGCCTTAATCTTTCTGTAGTTACCTTGTTCAGTCAATTTCTGATACAGCTCTGTGTCCTGACATCACAAATCATCAGGTGCCGTCGCGCCTTGCCCAGTGAATGATTGTGCTTTTACTATGGGAGTTTATAAGGCATAAAACACAGTCTGGATATCTTAGTTATTCCTATTATTGTTTTTAAAAAACATCTTTAAATGGCAGTGCTATTCGTCCTCTGACTGTTTAATAACTTGAGCAGTATTTAGTATCCAAAATGTTTAAGAACAGTGGGAAAAGTACTGTGTGACATTAAGTACTTGTATTTTACTTAAAATGTGATCAATAGATAAGGAAATTCCCACAGGATAAATGAAGAAAGGAATGGACAAAAGTTGTAATCATAGGGTATTAGACTATTGCTTTGTCTAAAAAATTAGCTTATTTTCATTAGTGCTTCTATTTAGTTATTATTTTAACTTGAAAGTACATTTCATGCTGTATGTAGCTTTCCAAGGAAAAGTGACAGTCCCAACAGAGATTCATTCTGATTTGTAGTAAACCTATAAATTGTCTAAATCTACCTAATTTTTTTTTTGCTGAAAGGCTGTCATTTATCCATGTTATGTGACATGTAAGCACTGTATCTTAAAGTCAGAGAATTTTTGTCTTGTTGGAAAAGAATGATGCAAATCGTTGATAGAAGAAGTCTCTTCTGCTTAACAATCACAACATTGTATGATTTCTAAAGTTGTGCTAAATTAAATTTCGAAACCTGTGAATTCTGAAGATTCATACAGTGCTGAACACTTTACTCAAAATACAGGTTTTGGAAATGATTTCTATCTAACATTTTGTAAAGATATTACCATATCAATATGACTCAATTCTAAAAATATGTTACTTAGCATATTGTAGAAAACACATAAAAGTCTTGCTTCAGAGAGATATAAAGCCTCGTTGTCATTGGAAATATTTCATTGGTCGATCAAACTTCAGTGGTTGCAGAAAAAATACTATTTTCTGTTATTACTTATTTTGTGCTCTGATAGTGTTTTGTATATGATGAGTGCCCCACTTATTCCTGTTTATAATTAGTTACCCTTTTTTTTTTTTCACTCAGTAACTGCAAAAAATAAGGGCGTGGAAAGCAATTTGAAATTGACTGAAAATTATCTAAATTACCCAGTCTTTTGAGGGAAGGGTACAACTGAAGCTTTTTATTAGCTGTTTTGCAGATTGACTGTGTCATTTCAATACTTTACGTGGCATTCTTAAAACTATCCACTCAAAGGAAAATATCAAGAGTTCTTTCATACTAAATCCCTTCCTTCAGTAGTAAGGTAGTTAATACTGACATATGTTTTTCCCTCTTTAAGCTCTTTGCATTTCTTACAAAGAGCATAACTAAATTGGACTGTTACGTTTTCTGTTCCTTATACCCTCTCTAGTACTGTTTTTATTAAATATCTTTTTCCTGTATTGACAACTCACATGAAAAGAAAAAGTGTCTTTTCATTGACATACTATCAAAAGAGATAAAATTATTGGTAATTTTGTGTGGCTGTGGAATAATTTAAATTTGTATTTTTAACTTGTCAGGTTGAAAAGCAAAATATTTAATAACCTATGGGGTATTTTATTATTTCATAGCAAGTGTTCAGTGTGGTATAATATTGTAAATAGTTCACAAATGATAAACAATTTTATTATGGCAATCACAAGGTGGATAAGGTCATCAATTCAATATGAGCAGTGCATACCTCAGGTATTAGCCAATCTTGTCAGGTTATACAGAGAGAAAATTAGGAAGGCAAAAGCCCAGCTGGAACTCAACTTGGCCACTGACATAAAGGACAACAAAAAAAGTTTCTACAAATGCATCAACAATAAAAAGAGAACCAGGAGAATCTCCATCCCTTGCTGGATGAGGGGAACATTGTAACCAAGGACAAGGAAAAGGCTCAGTTACTTAATGTTGTCTTTGCCTCTGTCTTTAATGGGCAGACCAACTGCTCCCAGGGCATTCAGGCTGCTGAGCTTGAAGACAAGGATGGAGAACAGTACAACCCCCACATAATCCAGGAAGAGGTGGTTTACAACCTGCTTCTGCACCTGAATACTCACAAGTCTAAGGGGCTGGATGGCATTCACCCAAGAGTACTTAGGGAGCTGGCAAANAGTGTTTAGTTTAGAGAAGAGGAGGCTGAGCTGGAACCCCACTGACCTCTGCAACTACCTGAAAGGAGGTTGTAGAGAGGTGAGTTTTGGCCTCTTCTCTTTAGTAACTGATGACATAACCAGAGAAAATGGTCTGAAGTTGAGACAGGGTGGGGTTAGATTGGATATTAGGAAGAAATTCTTTACAGAAAGAGTGGTGAGACACTAGAACAGCCTTCCCAGGGAGGTGGTTGAGTCACCATCCCTGGAGGTGTTTAAGAAACCTGTAGACATGGTGCTCCAGCACATGCTCTAGTGAGGGCAGGTTTGTTGTTTTTTTTGTTTGTTTTGGTGTTTGTTTTGTTGGGGGTTTTTGTTGGACTCATGGTCTGAGACGTCCTTTCCAACCATGAATATTCTTGATTACACACACAAATAAAAGGAGTCTTTTAGTCTGTCTAGAACAGAAGTAGTGGTAGTGCATTGGATATTACTATGTCTTCTGAAGTCCATGGTATTTAAGAACAAGGTGTTATGGCTTGCTGCTTCGCTAGGGAAGCTTGTGAGGGCAGGAGTGATGCCAGGGCAGGAAGAGACTGAGACACCAGAAGGGTTTGTGCAACATAAGGTGAAAAGTGAAAAGCAGCAAAAGCACCACCTAAGCAAGCAAGAGAAAGGGAAGGGATGTTTGTAATCTTCTGGGAGATTGTGTGCAGAGATGAGAGTTGGACTTGATGATCCTTGTGAGTCTCTTCCAACTCAAGACATTCTGTGTCTATGGCTATGGCTATGGCTTTGGCTTTGTGTATGTCATTAGTCACATGATGTACTTTTGGAATTGCATTGCTTTTCAAAGTGCCCACTGAGTTATGCCTTGAATGTTGTTAGTGTCATGCTTGATTTCTTGGACAGGGTCTATAAATCACTGTCTAATATGCAGATCCTCTGAAAATACACCCAAGGTTTATTGCTAGTAACAGGCTAGTGGCCTTATGTGGACTTTACATTAATAAAACAGATTGATGAGCCATTTTATAGCATTGCAAGCTGTATTATAAATACATCATCCTTTTCAGTAATTTAACATGAAGAACAGTCTAATGAGCTACCAGCTATAATCTGCCAGAGAACTGAGGACACTGCTGAGCTCATAGACCAAGCAATACAACTTTGATTAAAGGCTAGAAACTTAGATGTTTTTAAGGGCTTTCACTTGCTTTCTGAGGTTTTTGCTTTCTTTTTGAATATTATATTAAACAGGATAGCAATGCAGTACTGTCACAAGCTTGTATATGTCATGTTATAAAATCTGATTGGTTTAGGGAAAGGAGAGCGGATATAAGGAAAAGTTTCAAGTTTTGATATAATAATAAAATAGAATTTTTTTTTGTTACATTTGCCCATGTAAGACATCAAGACTGCTGCTGAAATGTAGGAGGTCAAGCAAGTCATAGCTAAGAAAAGAAGGAAAAAGAAAGAATGATTCAAAGCAGAAAAAAAGATGAAAATGATGAGTTTCAGTGAGTTTTTTGATTTCATAAAAAATGGTTAGCAAACACTCCCACCTGAGTGCATTTTATACAGATTTCTGCTTTGCCCAGATTTGTATAGTGTGGTAGCAGGAAGCTGTACAGGAGTATGTAGAATCAGGACTTGGATTTCTTTGATTTCTTGTACTAGCTATTTGTAGCCATAATAGTTTTGAGAAAATGAGTAGTCTTGCAATGCATCAGATAAATTGCTTATCAGCAAACCTATGAGAATAGGAGCATACATACCACGTACATATTTTCATGTATGGAAAATGCCAGTGAAAAGACAAGTAGAAAGATTGCATCTGAAGATGGAAGGTGAAACATGTAAACAAATTGGCCAGCATTTACTTGCTACACTTGCTACATGTCTTCCTGTTTATTCTTTGTTATTAAAAAGTCTTTCTATCCAGTTAGGATTAAGTTGCACCAGCATTTTAAACCTTTTTTACAGACTCCTCTTGATCTCTGACTTTGGCCACTGGAGTCAAATCCTGAGATTATATCAACATGACTACAAAACGAACGTTTGGAGTTACTCAGATTCAAAACTGATGCACAAACATTTCCCTGTAGAAGCAATTTGCTTAGAATAGCTGATTTTAAACCTAACTTTAAAGTGAGAATTTAAACTTTATTTTTAAATAAAAATAAGAATTGATTATATGTTACCTATTAGTTGATGAGTTCCTAGAGATTTTCTGAAATGGGACCACTATCTGAAAACATGTACCTTTGTGGCTTAAGAATAGCTTAGTGACTAGCATATAGTTAAGAACTCAAACGTAGATTTTAAAATATCTTTTCATTGTGAAAGCAAACAGGCAAGCAGTTCAGCAGACTGATAGATTTTGTTCCTGCAGGTCAGGCATAAAAAGGCTTGGTTATACAGATGAGAAGGCAGAGCTCTAAAAGCACTTCAGTTGGTCTTCACAGAATTTGTAACAATGGAATATTTTGCGTGAAAAACCAAAACATTTCAGCAACTGCCACTAATCTATAGGGACCTTATTTTCATGGAACTTATGCACTGCACATCCATATTGTTCAGATAATTTAAAGGAAAAACCCCATTGATATACTATGCACACCTTTTAAAATAAGTGAAAAATAAACTATGTTTTTTATACATATCAGTTCTGGTTTAGATTTGAGAGCTTTCCAGTTTTAATGACATTATACCTTTTATATTCAGTCTTGTTTACAGTATGTCAAGTACTGTAACATTCATAGGGTGGCCTGAAAGGGAGGGATAGTTTTCAGGTCTAAATAGACATGACAATTCCTGAAGCCCTTTACAAAGTGTGTGTTGAAGATCTCAGTTGAAAAAATGGGATCTTTACCTGAGCAAGGAGGCTGATAGCTCGAAACTGGGCTCAAGTCTTTCAATATTAGCCATTCTTGAAACTGCTGTTCGAAATCATGGCAGGACTGACTTTCTGACCATCATTCTTCTGATATACATGAATTGTATATCATGGAGTTTATTTCACCAGATCTCTCAAAGGAACCAGTATGATGTCCGTGGTCTGTAAATATAAATGTCTTGGTTCTATCTTCATAAAAACCTTGTGCCTATATTGGCCTGAACTACTGAACTTGCAAAAATCAGTGAAGCCCAAAAAAGTCCAGTAGTATATGTTAGGCAGGTCAGAGTCCTCTAAAAATTTACCATAGTCCTCTATGTGCATTGGAAAAAAATTACACAGTTTCAACAAGATGTACCACCATATTGGTGCCATGAATATATACAGCATTTGTGAAAAGCTTCATGACTCTTCAGGATGAAGGACACTATGTGAATGCACAATATAATTTTAAACCTTTGGAGTTTATTTGTTATTTCTGTAGTATTTATTTGGCTGAAATCATAGGATTTTTCTTTGTGAAGTGTGTATCTAGACTGTGTAAATAGAGGAACTTACCCATACTTATCTGAAAAAGGCACCTTATGGTGGGCAAATAGTTGCTTAACTTCAGAAACTTAATAACTTGCATACCACATTTCCTTATGATGTAATATTTGTCCTGCAGTGCTCTGTTGCAAATGCCTACATTCTGGAAAGCTGTTCCTAGAGTGCTGCCACTTAACATTCAGTTTGTTGTTTCTGCAATCTTTCATGCCAGAGAACAGTCCCAAGAATATTCAGAGAAAGTGAATACAAAAAAGACACAGAGTAAGTTCAGAAGCATTTGGAGTAAATGTTCATAAAAAGCTGTTAATATATACACATTTATTTTTAAGAGAATTTTGAAAGATACAGTATTGAAGGGCATGATCTTCCCTAAGAATTACTGTGACACTTGGGCAGTTCACGAAAAACAATATTTACACTATTTAGTGGAAGTATTCATTTTAACTCTTCTGGTCCATAGTTCTAGCAAAGTGTTATTACTAGTGCTATTAAGTGCTTTTACAACCCAGTTGTTTTCAGTGACTGTTTACCTTGTGACATCTGATGCTAATCCTTACATTACTAGGAAAACAAATCATTTCAGTGTTACTCTTGTAGAAACAAGCAAACAAACCCCCTATAAATCCCAAATTAAATATTTGTTTGACTGGATGAAAAAGAACAATTTCACTGAAACACCTCTGCAGAGCACTTACTAGGATGTGTTTGTATTTCTGAGCAGTGTAGAATGAGGAGGAAGACACTTTTCTGAACAAGAAAAAAGTTAGAGCTGTTTTTATCTGGAGGTAGCTGCTTACAGCCATGTGGATACAGTACTATAAAGTTCCTGAGGTAAAACTGACCCTTTTAGTCTTCTGTGGATGAAACAGTTTTTGCTGCCCATGACACCTCTTTGTATTTTTACCATGTCTTGGGTATGCCTTTTTCCCTGCTGCTGGTTGTCTGGAGTGGACTTACTATCTCAGACTTCCACTGCCTTCCACTTTGTTCTTCTAATTGTTCTTCTCCATACTTCCCACTTACTTCTATTCCATTCTTGCTTGTTTCTTATACCACATCTGCACTACCATTCTTAATTACCCTGTTGGCCATTATATGGGAAAAAGAACATATCTGCGTCTAAAAAAAACAACCCAACAAACCAAAAACCCAGAACAAGTGAAATCCGAGCAAGCTCAGCACAAGAGGGCAAACAGGATTCAGGACAATAATGCTGCCCATCTTCCTGAAGTCTTAGAACTGTTTCTTTTCTATGTGACTGAGGTTTTCTCTGTTCTGAACCAGGAGCAGGGGCTGTGCTTCCATTGTGGTGATTCAGTATTTGTCAATATGGGGCTGAGGATCTCTTTAGGTAGGTAGGTTCTATGGGGTTTTAGTGCCATCTCTGCTACTACTCAAATTGAAGAATAATGGTGGTACAATTTTCCTTCTGCCCTTGCCCTCTTGCCCAGCAGTGCTGAGCACTGAAACGAAAGTGGAAAAGGAGGAGATGGTTGTGCAGTGGAGACTTCTGGTGAGGGATAGTATCTAGCAGAGTTGTAATTTATTTCAGCCATTTATTTCCACTTCTGAGAGTCTGAGAGGCATCTTGGGTTTGTTCCAGAAGGGGCAAGACACCTAAGGAGAGGCTTAGAAAAAGCACTTGAGGATATAGTAGGAACCATTACATAAAATACAGTATTTTCTTATCATTGTCATCACTAGTGAATTCTAACAGAATTTGTTCGGGAACAGTTTGCTCTTTTATTCTTGGAATTTAAGTATCTAAACAATGATAGCTAATCTCTTCACTTTTTAGAATCACATGTTTCTGTGCACTGATCTGATGCCTGTAAGCGTCCATGTGGAATTTGTCTCTGTTCGGGGCAGGAAAAAAAAGAATTACAGACTAGCAGTATGAGTTTGTGGGTTTTGATAAAAGGCGCTTTTTAAAAAATATTTATTGTGATTTGCAGTATATTTTCTATAAAAGGGCATGGCGACTATACAGCAGTTAATGACAAACATATGTGGTACTACTTCTTTAAATGCTTAACAGTTTTGCTTGTTTGAAAGTACTTTTTAACATTTCAGAATTAATGAGGATGTCTTTATATTCTCTGCAGCACACGGTCAATGACTCTCATGTTTCTAATAATGCTAGGCATACTGCATGTGCACGGAACAGATAGTCTCTTCAAAGTGAGGGAGGACAGTGTGTTTGGGCTTAGTGCATGTAAACGGATCACCTGTACAGTTGACCTCTCCTGAGAAGCCTGACTACCTATGGACAGGTTGCCCAGTGGTTTTTTCAAGCTTACCAGAGAGATAAATTGTCCCAAAAACCATCTGTGAAGTGCATATACAGTGCTGCTCAGGTGTGCTGGCCATGGTTATGGTTTATAGATAACTAGGCAGCCCAACTGAAACACAAAGTAATCAGGCTTTGGATTCTTCACAGACAAAATAGGATGCCAGGTGTTACAGTACTATTTATACCATGTAACTCCTGAATTGTGCAGTGACTTCAGAGAATATATCTCTTAATGATGGGAATATTGACATATACTTAGGGGAAGAACCAAAACAAGCTCAGAAAATGGTCACTGTCTGCCAGTGGGATTTGCATAGGTGTTGGTGAGAATGCAGTCAAGTATCTCAGGAATTTGAATCAGGAGAGTGATAAGGAGAATTTCAGAAAACTGCCTTCACGGTATTAAGCATACAGGAAGAGTAGTTTAGGTAGACACCTTTTGAGGTTCCACATGTCCTTTAAAATATTAGGTAACAGTTCTCTGTACTTTCTAATGCTTCTGTTACCTTGAGAAGGATTAGTATCCTAATGAATAATTGAACTGAATAATTTTAGGAGGTACTGTAAAAGGAACAGTCTCACATGTCTGGCACTGATTTACCTGCTGTCCTTCCAAGTACTGTTACAGATTTGTGGAACTGAGGTTTGCCGAATGTGAAAACTATCCTACCCTATTTTAACTGTGAGTTTGACATCAGTCTGTAACTGCTTTTCCCTGCTGTTTCTCTGGACCTTCCACACTGTAATATGAGGAGAAAACGCAACAGCAATTGTGAATGTAATCTTACAAAAGTGAATATGAGAGACTGAAAGAAATCTTGCAGAAGCAAAAGTTTCTTGTGATGGCTCTTCATCTTATTAGTTGAGTGCATGTTTAGTTTTTCACGTTTTTGTTACGCTAATAACAAATCTTAGCTTCTATAAAAACAGTGCAATTCAGAACTTCATAGAGTAACTGTATGTTTAGCCCCCATTTTCGGCCAAATGTTAATGAGTATCTGGAAATCAGGACATAACAATTACTACTTTTTCTACTTGGAAGAGCTGTATTATGATAGATTGACTAGGTAGCAGAGTTAGAATGAACTTAAATCTACAGATCTGGAATTCAGTTAAAAATCAATTTTCTAATGTTACAAAATGTCATGCTGACTAGAAGGAGAGATCATGATTGTAGTTGCACACTCTTTGTAATGTACTGTAAATGCTTGTGCACATTTTAAATTATTTTCTGTACTAGTTTTATATCAGTCACACAGATAACTACCCATTGTTGGCTTTTTGCAGTTTTTAAGAACTGACCACGTAAGACATTTTGAACGGATGTATTTTAGGCAGACTTACTTCTACATCCTCTGGTTTTGAAGATTGTAACATATTCACTTACAGTTGAATGTATTATTTCAGGCACAGTCTGAAAATCACTTGGGGTCTTCTGCGGNAACGACGACGACGAATGTATTATTTATATCTGTCTGAGCGCTAGTCTTCCTTTTATTTGGTAACCACTTGATGCTACACAATTCAGCAAAATAGGCTTATATTTAAGGGTTTTTTACGATAGACTCTCTTGGGTTTTCCCTTGACACTGTATTTAAGTGTAAAATGATTTAAAGTGTATGTCAAAGTAAGATTTTTGTTTTTACTATGCCTTCTCCATTCATGAAGATGCTAATTGTAAAAGAACCAATAATCAACAGCACAGTTTTGGAAATCATTATTGAACTCTGTGTGTTTTGACATCTGTGTGCAGAAGTCCACAAGCCAAGCAGTGAGCTTTTGCTCTGGTTTTTATGTTAGTAATTAGTAGCAGAATACTGAAATTAGAAGTTAGAAAGCTGTGAACATACTTAAATTTTGTGTCAGTAGTAACAGACTCTCACAGTAGAGGTCTACCAGTATTTCCATGCTAACTAGATGTGACCCAAACTGTACATACATAATTATCTATGAAAATAGCGTGTGATTTTATTCAGAATTTTCTAATGGCTAAATAAGGAAAAAGATGACTTGAGAATGGATTGCTATCTTGAAAATCAGTAATCACTATCAGTGATTACACTCTCTTTGGTTTTTTTTGAAACAAGATATGTCATGAGATTCTTGTCTGGGACGTGAAACATTTTTTGACGCACTTGCCCAGACTGTCTGTATAAACTCTCCACATTAAATACTTTTCTGTGTACTTGTACCTGAATACCAGGAATCACACTGTATTATGAATAGCTGGTTTCAAAGCATCAGCAAAACAAGACCCAAGTATTTGTGAAATTTTGAGACTGGAAATTCTTTGAAATTTCATGGAATGGGCAATTTCATTTACTCAACCTAAGATTTTAGAGCAGTTTAGCTTTAGATAGAGATTGCCACTTGTAGATTTTTATTTAAGTATGAGGATCATTTGGTACTTATTATACTAGGAGAAAAAAAACCATTGCAGTGTTGTTTATATGCCTTTTCATCACCTTTTTATAAAAGAAAGCTTACTTAGTTTAGTGAGAAGATCTATAAGAATGAGTAGTATGAAGTTCAGCTTCTTGCCGTTCTCTCTCACAAATTCTGGTTTTCCTAAATCTATGGAACTTGAATTTTCTTACTGGGACTTCAGTTAATTACTTCCACGTGCCACATGGTGTGCCTTGCATTCTCTGACTGTAAACTAAAAGTATTCCTCTTTGAAACGTTTTCAAACTTTGAGTAATGCATACTGTCTAACTGTAATTTCTTGATATAATACTCTTTTCTAGTCCATAAGCTTTCTTTTTTTACAAAAACACTTCTACCAGAAGTTGTGAATAATGCCTTAAAAGAATAATTTCATTGTCTTCAAACTGCTACTTCTCTTGTCATTTCTTCCCACATTTTTCACAATATTACTGTGATGGCTATTTACAAGCTCTCTTCTGCCTTATTGGGATGCCCTCACAGGGGGCAAAAACAGCTCCCTCATTTATGCAGCACTGCTGAGTGGGATTTGGAAGTATTAATAGATAGTAAGATGAAGATGAGTCAGCAGTGTGTCTTGGCAGCTAAGAGGGCCAACTGGATCCTGGGATGCATCAAGTACTCCATCACTAGCCGAGCAAGAGAGGTGATAGTTCCTCTTTACTCGGTGCTGGTGCAGCCTCACCTGGAGTATGATGTGCAGTTCTGGGCACCACAAGAGGGACATGAAATTGTTGGAAAGCGTCCAGAGGAGGGTCACGAAGATGGTTAAGGGCTTGGAGGGAAAGTCATATGAGGAAAGGCTGAAATCACTTGGCCTGTTCAGTCTGGAGAAGAGAAGTCTGATGAGGGGGATCTCATTGCAGTTTATAGCCTGCTTACCAGAGAGGGAGGAGTGGGGACTGAACTCTTCTCTTTGGTAAACAGTGACAGGACACGGGGGAATGGCATGAAGCTGTCCTGAGGGAGGTTCAGGTTGGATGTTAGAAAGAAGTTTTTTACCTGGAGAGTGGTGGAGCATTGGAACAGGCTCCCCAGGGAGGTAGTCATGGCTCCAAATCTCATGGAGTTTAAGAGGCACTTGGACATTGCCATTAGCCAGCTCGCATGACCTTAGGGTTGTCCTGTGCCTAAATGGGAGCTGGACTTGATGATCCTTGTGGGTCCTTTACAACTCAGGTTGTTCTGTGATTCTATGATTTCGTAATGGCACTCAAAACAAAAGGCTGATAACACAGACTGTGTTTGAGTTACTGGTTTGTAGTTTGGGGACAGTTGTTTGATATATTAGAGTCATCTCACAAGGCTGGGCTTTGAGTGGTATCCAGATTCAACACCCTCCAGGTATTCTCTAGCTCATTAGATTTGCGAAACAGTTCTGTCTTCAGGAAGTGACCAGACAACTCTGGTTGTCGTTACCCTTGGGGAACACAGAAGTATTCTGTGCATCTTGTGGCACGTCACTGTGACACAAAAGTTAACTGGAATTGTGCTTTTGATGTGTCAGTTCATCTGGAAAGGACTGCTGTCTGAGTTATGATGAATTATACTGTATTAAGGCACTAACTGTACTGTCTGGGCAACTGAAAGTCTGTTTTCCTTTTATAAACAACATCACCCTATCTGTGCCTAAGAGAGATGTTTGTATGTCAATATTGTTCGATGTTTCTACTTCAAAATGTTCCCTTTTGTATTAAAACGTCTTTGTTCAGGCATTGTGAAGTGAGCACTACCATTCAAAGGATTTAAGTATTTATATAATGGTTGGTAATTCAGTAACTAATCCTGAAAAGTAGGCACATAAGCATCACTGTTTCTGGGAGCTGTGAAAGTGATGCAGCTGGGAGTTCTTGACTAACAAGAAATCTTAAAGAACCCACAAATGTGGAACTGGAACAATAATTCCTGACTCTTCCTCATGTTTTTGGGCAAGTAGATTGCATCTTATTGAGAAGTGTGTGAAAGCAGGTAACATTTTAGTCCAATTGATAACTTTCTGGGAAGATGGAAAGCTCTGCCTTGAAGTTCACCAGATGTTTGGAAGTTTACAATGTATGTGAGCTATGAAGAACTGTATGCACAAAACAAGTTTTGTGAACTGTATAATATCATAGAGATATTTATACCTAGTAAAACTTAGTTTAAAACTCCTTGGTAATCCTGCTGTTTTCTGATAATTTCATTCTGGTTTTCCAAGAAGACCATCTTGTCTAGGCCCTTAAGCATTGCCTTGTAATAACATTTCTTATATTTTCTTCTTTTTTTTTTTCCCCCAGTTCATGGTTTTTATTACATTCATCTGAGTAGTTTATTCTGGTAAAACCTTTAAGCTTTTTCTTATAGCATAAAGATTTAAATAAAGGACAGAGGAATGGGGTAGGCCTGCTTTTGTTGTAATGGCTTTTTATTTTTCTGGAAATGCTTTTGCTAGAACCTGCCTTTTGTTTTTTTCCCACCTGCTAACTGATATATTAAACACTTTATAAATTTGAGGGTTAAATCTGGCCCCCAAAAGAGAGCAAAATTGCCAGGAACTTCAAAGGGATCAGGATTCCAGCCTAAAAATTTACAGTCTGGCAGAAAGTTATCTTTTACTGAAGCTTAGTGGGGAAAACAAAATATACATACATGAGCTTGAAATCTTCGAGAAGGTATTTATTCCTATCATTAGTGTATAATCCTCCATAAGTTCTGCTTAACCTACACCTTCTGTCACATCTAATGAAATGTAGAATATGCCACTGTTATTAAATGAAAATACTGAAATATTACAAAAGTACAAAAAGTTATGATAAAATATTGAACTACTTTGTGCTTGTATTTCTTTGTGGCCTGTTGGCTAATTAATTTTACATGACAGGGTCTAAAGTAAACAGACATCATAAAGTAAACAATTAAAAGTCATTAATAACTTAGACAAATAATGATGCTCATGCGGTGATTTGTTACGAGCCTACGTTTGAAAAAACTTAAAGATAGTTTAGTGCACTACGTGTCAAAGAAGCTGGTTGACCAGTATAACATGGGATAAAACTAATCCTTTTTTAACTGGAGTGTGAATATTCAAATGACTTGTTTTATGAGCTAAATATTCTCTTCAATCACAGGAATAGTGCAACCAGAGAGAGGTGAGAAAGAGCCTGCCTATGAGAAAGCAAGGCAGTGTGTTCGTTATTAAACACTGGTTGCTCCTAAAATATGGTTCCCATATGGAGCAGACTACATGCAATTTATGTAAACCGCATTGGTAATAGATTTTATCAAATGGTGCTAAACACAAACTAAATCCAGCATAACTGTTTATGTAGACTGCGTGTAAGTAAATTGTGGGTAGTACTACAGCTAGTCAGATTTTTCAGGAAAATATTTCCATTGCTGTCCCCATTATATATAGTAGCACAGTTCTCTGCGGGAGCAATGCCAGCTTTGGCTAAGATGATTTTGAAGCTTAGGAAGCAAAAGAAACTAATTTGTAATAAATCACTAATGAGACTCATCTGACGACTTGCAGTTGTAATGACGTATTATCTGTTAAACACTTTTGTCTGCACAAGTACTCGTTTTACTCTTCATTTTGAAAATGTGGGATGAGGTTTTTGATAGGAAGAAAAGATGTGGTAAAAACTATGTACACAGAATTATAACTAGGCACCTAATTATCATTTTATGTGGGTGAGACTGTGACAAAATATAAGATCCTAACTTAGATTAAAACCTGTAAGAAATAAGCACAAATGGAAATAAAGATTCTCTTTGGAGATGAAGTAGACTTTAGTATTAGCTCACACAATGTTTTGTATATCCACTATTTACTTCGGAAGGAGTGCATAGGGTTAGTTTGCTAAGCAGGTAAGACTAATCTGAAGTCTATTTAAAAGACAACATAAACATTGATTAAATAACAGTGTTTGATGGATTGAACTGCAAGCTCCTGACCTCCGATCCTGCCTGTGCCATCTCTTTATGGACAGATCTTTCAACACCCATGTTTTTTTTTTCATATTGTGGACAGTAAAGCTTAATAAGGTAGGTCTTGAATTCTGTTGTTGGTGTAATTTGAAAATCAAGAAAAAGAACCTCAACCCACAAAATGATTTCTAGAAATACTCAACTTGAAAGAACATTGAGTGAGCGTGTTTAAAGTGTCCCTGCTTTCTTAAGTTTCCTTCCAAACTAACTTAGTCTGTGTTTCTTAGAAAAAAACCAACAAACCAACAACAAAACCCTCCCCAAATCCAAAACTAATGGCATATATATTGCCATTATATATTGCCATTGGCATATGTTTTGCCATAGTTTGTGTTCTTGGGCAAAAGCACATGTTTCTTACTAAAGAACTATAGAGTTGCACATACATAGCTGAGAGGAAAATCTCTGAGGGTTTTTTTTTCATGTAACTGTGAATGAACAGTCAAAATATATACATGTAAATATATAAAAAAATTTATAGATTCACAGTCTTCTATGGCTGTTGTTTACATGCACTGCATCACTGTGTCACTCAGCTGACATGTTGAGCAGCTAGCCTCTAAGCATATTTTACTCCCTTGGATGCTCCCTTCTCTGGGGGAGAAGGATGGCTATTTCCAAAGAAACTTTAGATGTGCCTGAATATAGAGGGGTAATTTCAATACAGATCTGCCTCTCAGAGAAGCGGTGAATAGTGCTGTCGTGTTCAAATCTATGATTATACATGTTTTTCTTACAAGAAATAAAATAATTTTCTAACATTGAATGTTAGCCAACTACTACTATCACTTTATTTAATAGTCACTGCTGTTAATTGTAACTTGGCTTAGTCAAACTGTTACCTTGCATAGTAAATGTGTTCACTTTTTTCAGTTTATAGAAGATGCATTCATGATCTGCAGTTTGATCAAATCATGCATTTGCTGAGAAAAAAAAAAGTAGTTTTCAATATAAACAGTCCAACCACTTCTGGAAATCACTGCATGAATTTTGCAGTTGGCTAGGAAACTTGTCATTGTTTTTGAATCATAATTGACTAGATTAATGCTTCAAAACTTTTTGTCAAGAAAAAAGAGTAATTTAATTTCTCAGATTAATTCTTCTCAGTGGTTCCTCTGCTATAATGTTGGGGTTTTTTAACACCTATTAAGTGAAAGAAGACAGAGATTCTGTTTCCCATTAAGGGAAGTGTGCATGTATACATTTTGCTGTACTGAGCAAACTGTCATAAGGAGTGCTAACACACAGGGTGCTGTGTTTTTTCTGTTGTATTATATAAAACTGGACTTTAATTTCTATAAAATGTGTAAAAAATGGAAGTAAAAATATTAACTAGAAAAGTATATTGTATGTATGGTTATTCAGTTCTCACTGTGGTAAACCTTTGTTAAGAGGGATTTAGAATTAGCTGTATATTTGTAAATGAAGTTATAAGACAGACACCATGGCAAAAGCTAACCCTTCTATGTTGATATATAGATATATATATAATGCTTGACTTGTTTTATTTTTATTTTAAGCTTGGGAAAATGGTCAGATGTCATTTTTTGTGCTCACAGGAAAAATAAAGCTTGCATTAGAGGTAATGTAAATTGTAAATGTAACTCAGAGACAGCAGTTTATTATTGTTACGACTATTGTTTATTTGCTTCTACAAAGGTCTGCTGAAGACCTTCTTCATTTTAAGAGGAAATATATTTTATTAGTTTGTAATTTGAGGTAAACCAGTAAATCATTAAAACAAAACCACCTTCTGCCCTACAGTTAAAGAAGGCAATTTTTAAGTGTGTGAAGAGCTCAAGTTTGTAATTTCCTTTTGGCTTATGCTAACAAAAAGGCTGCACAGTTGATGCTGTTGGTGAAGGACTGATGCTAGGGTAATATACAAGCTATCTTAAAGACTCTGTTCTTTTTATAACCTGCTTTACCTGTCCCACTCAAAAACCCATTTAAAATCCCAATCCATCTGGTGGAGCTCTTTAGAGGGCATATATCTCAGCTGTCTTCAGTGTCTTCTATCAAGAAGGAGAGGATGGAGATAAATTTCAACATCCTTTGACCATCCTTCCAGTTTTCCAGTCCTAGTGAGAGCCTCAGTTGTAATGGAAGAACAGCAACACAGTTACCTTAGCTATAGGAAAAACAATAATTTGCATACATCTGTAGATTCAGGAGCCGATATCCATGTACCAGTAAGGGATGAATACAAATACCACAAAGGTGATTTCTTTACTCTCTGAAAATAGAGCAAGTCCAGGAAGGCTGGGCATTCTTCAAGAAGGAAATCTTAAAGGCGCAAGAGCAGGCAGTACGCATGTGCTGTAAGATGACCTGGCAGGAAAGAATACCAGCTTGGCTGAACAGGGAGCTTTTGCTGGGAGTCAGGGGAAAAAAAGGGGGGGGGGAGGTTATCACCTCTGGAAGAAAGGACAGGGAACTCAGGAAAAGTACAGGGATATGTTTAGCTTATGCAGGGAGAAGATTAGAAAGGTGAAAGCCCAGCTGGAGCTCAACCCGGGCAGTGTTGTAAAAGATAACAATTGTTCTAAAAATGCATTAACAGCAAAAGAGGGGTCAAGCTGAATCTCCATCCTTTATTGGATGGGGGCTAGGGGCATTGCCACCAAGGATGGGGAAAAGACTCAGGTACTTAATGCCTTTACCTCAGTCTTTAATAGTTAGACCAGTTATCCTCAGGATACTCAGCCCCATGAGGTGGAAGACAGAGATAAGGAGCACAAAATTCCCCATAATAATAAGGAAGCAGTTAGCAACCTGCTGCTCTACCTAGACACTCACAAATCTATAGGGCTGGATGAGATCCACCTGAGGGTACTGAGGGGTCTGGCAGAATAGCTCACCAAGCCGCTTTCCGTCATTTATCAGTAGACGTGGCAGAGTGGGGGATTCCCAGTTGACTGGAAGTTAGACAGTGTGACACCCATCTACTGGAAGGGTTGGAAGGAGAATCTGAGGAACCAGAGGCCTGTCAGCCTGACCTCTGTGCTGGAGGAGGTTCTAAAGCAGAGCATCTTGAGTGTGATCACATACCATATGCAAGGGATCAGGCCCAGCCGGCATGGATTCATGAAAGGCGTTTCCTGCTTGAACAACGTGATCTCCTGCTATGACCAGATGACGTGACTAGTGGATGAGGGAAAAGCTGTGGATGTTGTTTACCTGGACTTCAGCAAAGCCTTTGGCACTGTCTCCCATAGCATTCTGCTGGAGAAGCTGGCTGCTCATGGCTTAGACAGGTGTACTCTTCACTTGGTGAAAAGCTGGCTGCATGGCTTAGCCCAGAAAGTTGTGATTCTTATAAGGAGCAGCTGAGAGAACTGGGGTTGTTTAGTTTGGAGAAGATGAGGCTCAGGGGAGACCTTATCTCTCTCTATAACTGCCTGAAAGGAGGTTGTGGCTAGATGGGAGTCAGTTACCTCTACTTCCAGGTAGCAAGCAACAGGATGAAAGGAAATGGCCTCAAGTTGAACCAGGGGAAGTTTAGATTGGATTTTAGGAAAAATTTCTTCACTTAAAGAGTGGTTAAACTTTGAAACAGGCTGCCCTGGGAAGTGGTGGAATCAAAGTCCATGTAACTGTTCAAAAAAGATGTAGATGTGGTGCTTCAGGATATGGTTTAGTGGTGGACTTAGCAGTGTTAGGTTAATAGTTGGACTCGATCTCAAAGATCTTTTCAAACCTTAATGATTCTGTAGTTCTAAGTTTGAACACCCTTGTAGAATTCATGGCACATCTAGGAATGAATAATAATCTGAACAGTTATTAAAATCCTGATGCTATTTGGTATGTCAAAGCTGATTGAGAAATTTCTCATCATTTTTAAATACTGTTAGTGGAAACTTCTGTTAGTTGCTCCCTCCCTGATTACAGAGGGAAGTCTATATAATTGGGCTTGTAGCCCATATGTTGCTCTTAGTATGTCAGGACATCACAGGTCCATTGTGTAGATCACAGTACCTGTACTTATATGTCAAATGATATTTAGTTTTCCTACAAAGTGTGTGTGTATACAAAATATATAATGGATAATATATATATAATGGATAATATATAATTATATATAATTGCACTGCAATAAAGTGTTGATTAGACTTGATAAGGAGGCTCTGAATAGCTCACTTAATGGCTTTACTGTTTGGGGGTAACATAGCCATCCCCAGTGAGAGCCAAAAGCCTTGAAACTGCTAAATATGTTTACAGTGTTTGTGTGTGCATGCATACACTGTACAAAAACCAGTCACCAAAAGGGGACAGGCTGCTCTGGGATTTGGCCTTTCTGACATGCTTGCCCAATATATGTTGAAGGATGGACATCGAAGTCTGCTGGAAAAACTTACAATAGAAATATGATAACATCTATTGTAGTATTTTCAGGAATCTATCACGAGAGTTGTTTCTACTAAACTGGTTCAAAAATTCTGAAAAAGTTGTCATTAATGAAAATAAATTCCTTTCTAAAATTTCTGCTTTTCCTATACGGATATTCTCTAGAATGTATGTCTACATGAGGTGCAAGATAAGAACAGATCAATTCTGGACCAGGAATTTGAGGTTTTAAAGATTATTAGGCTTTATGTCTTGCATTTTGCAAGGGATGGGAGCAAGAGTATTTTTTTATCTGAAGGTCCTAAGTAGAACCAGAAGATCAGTCCTGCATGTAAGAGCATTTTTTATGTCAGGGAAAGCCACTGTAAGCCAATTCTGATTTTTTTCTAATTTTTTTTTTCTTTACATTGATTCACTGGTTACTTTTTTTCTCTACTTTCTCTCATTCAAGTACAGTAGGCTTATGTTAATTTTGGTACCTGGTGTTATGTGTGGAAGACTCAAGAAATTGCCCCCTTCAAGATTTTTAAAAACCTCTGTGAAATACCTCTGGAATAGTCTTCAATAAAGTACAATGCATTTACAGCACATAAGCGAGTATGTTGAGATATAACTTCTGTTAGTTTTCCAGTTGGGGCAATGTATATAGCTAGATGTTAATGAAGTCATTAACTTCATCATTAATGAAGTCATGACCTTCCCATATTTAATCAGATAAAATCTGCACAGATAATCCTTCAGTTGTGAGAAGCATTCTGTGCTTTTAGGTACATATCCAAATTTATGGACATACGTGTATTTTAAGTATACATGTGTCTTTTTCTGTGCTTTAAGCTGTCATACAAGCAGAGCAGATGGGTAGATACATACTCTATCTCTTTAAATTTCCTGGCTCAAGCTAGTTTGACAAAGACCTTATCATCTTCTTGAAAGCCAGTTTCCTGAATCAGCAGATTATTTTTCCCCCTTGAAACTTCTGAAACTGTGAACTCTGTCAAAACAAGATGGCTGGCTTTTAGGGACACAGACAGAGACAAAGAAGCCCCTGAGAAGGCAGACAGACTTAAATTGCCTGTGGTTTTTCAGTACAGCTGGTTTCAGATGTGTCGGCCTTGTTCTGCGCTGGTTCCACTGCCAAAGCAAGACTGTCACAGCTGGTAGTACTTACTGCACTTGCGGGAAAGTATGTGATTCATTAGTTGGAACCGTATGTTTTTCACCAGTTCTGGTCATGTTTTTGTTAGGATGTGGTAAAAGCATAAGCAGGGGGTGAAGGGACAATGGAAATATATGACTTGTTAAAGATCGGCCCCATCCAGTTATTAACTAAATTGTACACTGTTATTAAAAAACAAAACAAAACACAAAACAAAACATTAAAACAAACAAAAAACCCCTCAACAATAACAAAACAACATAACCTCCCCTTGTTGCTCATAAGAAAAATTATTTAATTCCTCAGTTAAGGTCATTTTATTTGTAAGTGGTAAAAAAACCCAAACTTGTCAACTGTAAGTCCTCTTCCCCCTCTTTTATCCAAGTATTATGAACTTTGTGATTGAAAGGTGTAGCATAGAAAGAAGTAATGTGAGCAAAAGACATTCATTTGGTAAAAAACGGCCAAAGTTGCTAAGCATTTTGAGTCTTTGAAAGGAGGTAGCTGCTGCTACTGATAAAATATGACTGTGGCATAAAGGTTTGTGGACAATGCTTGGTGACGGGAATCTTTGTTGTAAGGAAAGCTGTAGGTGGGTGTTCCTGTGCCCACACATGATAAAACCAACCAGAATTGTACAGAGATGTAGCAATCTCTTTTGTTGGCAGTTTGGGTTTTTTTCCCCCTAGAGTAGTATCTTCCACTGTTTTTGAGTGCTGAAGAGAGTTTTGTACTGATGGTTATTTTATAGCCATTTGGACCTAAACTTAACTGTTCAAATAAGGGGAGTGGGGGAAGGGAGGGATGACAGACACAGCACATTTGAACCAGACATTACTATATTCTCAAGCTGCTAATATACCTCTTGCCCCCCTCCCCACCACAGCACTAGTGAAATAACATGAAGACTTCAAAGCCATGTGTTTAAGAAAGTGCTTTCAAAAAGAGTCTCTCTTCTCCACCTTCCATTCCATTTTCCCTCCCAGCCTCTTTACACACATACACAGCAACTGGACTTTGTAGAAATAGAACCAGGTTTGTCTCTGATAATTAGCTCAGCTGGCTGCAGCATAAATAAAGGAATGCACATAGGGGCTATAGTCTGTGACATGATTTAACAGAGCATAGAAAGGTGCATCTGTTAACATGCCTGAATTCAGTCACCTTACTCTCACCCACAGAAAGATACTAGCTCTGAAATGTGCCAATGATATTTTGCAAACAAGAAGCCAGTATTGTATTAAATTAACCAGGCTGTGAACATGCAAAGTGCTACCTCTTAAAAATAATGCTGCATTGGCTTACAGTGGTGTTGCAATGAGTCCCTCCAGTATCTATTAGGATGACCTGTGGCACTGAATACTTCAACACTCTTCTGGCTAGTATTCTTGACCTTTGTCAGCTTGATAGAAAAGCAGAGCCTAGAAATGTGCTTGTCATTTTTAGTGAACCAGGAGGCTGGAAAACATGGGGAAGGGGAGGGGGCTGCAGGGAAACACAGAGATGCCAAGAGCCTGGTTTTGTTTAAATTAGGATGCTGAACCTAGGACAAAATTGCTGTCTGTTTCCCTTTTCCTCCCCAGCAGCCCCATGTCTCTCACCGCTTTCTTCCCCTGACTGTTGCTACTTGATTTGAGGTCTGAAATAATGAGGAATGTCTGCATGATCAAAGTTACTGTCTGCCTCCTGGTCTCCACAGAAGCCCTGCTGTATGTATTTGGCAGGCGACAAACAGCTTGTTGTAATGCATTTGAAGGTAACACAATCATACTTCTGTTACGTTCTTTGAACATTTATTTGTTTTTTAGTTTGGTAAACCTTATGGAAAAACCCCCACAACATTAAAACTTTTTTCTTTTATTTAGCTCTATAATGACTTTTGAAATTATTTTCAGGAAAAAGATTACTTCAACGGGGGATATAGCAAAGCATAACTCAATGAATTGAAAAGTACTTCATTTTAGAGATGTGTAATGCCTTTGAAAATTGTGATTAAGGTCTGCTTAGCTTTGTCCAGAGACTTAACAAGATAACAAGGTATCTGGTTTTGGTACACACATTTTTTTCTACTCATAACCATTATTTCTATAGCATTATTGTTTTTATTTATTATATCTATTATTAGTATATACTTCATATGTATGTATGTACCTGACATTCTTTGGGGGTTCCAGATGAGTGCCTTATCCATTAGAACGTGATGTAATGCCAGTGGGAGCTAGTCCCATGCAGCCTGAAACAAAAATTTTTCCATTTGGCAGGAACAGAATGTGAATGACCAGGAGGTGTGATGCATTCTCTACTGTATTTTGAAGTAGTTACAGTGGAAATATCCCACCCAGTTGTGCTTGGCCCTTTAGTCCTGACATTGGGCCACACCTGCATTCCTAACATCCAGACCCATCACTGTTTTTGCCAACTGCCTTTACCAGGAATAACTTCAGGGGGAAAAAAAATAAAAATATAAAAAGAAAACCAGAAAACCCACACATTAGCATTTACTTTATTGCTTGGAGAGAGGGTTGGGGAGGGAAACAAGTTTCCTTCAAGAGAGATGGTAGTGCCTCAAAATCCCTTTATCTGAGTGCTGTGAAGTTATAATAAGCCAGCTGTGAAACAGAAGAAAAAAGCCACTGAGTTATTTTCCATTCTCTTGATTTTTTTTCCCCAGTTACAGCTTTTCCGCTCCTTTTTTTTTTCTTTTTTTTCCCTTTCTTTCTTTCTCTCTGTTAATCTCAAGGGAGTTTTGAGAGAAGCAAACTGGAGGGGGAAAGGTTTATGTTAGAAGAAATTAAGGTTAATGATCATTGGCTCATTTTCCTATTCCGTGGGTGTGGATGGAGGAGTAATCAGTGCAGGTGGCCTTGCCAGTTGGGAGTTTTTCTTTGTCATCAAGAAAAGAAGGAGAGCCCAGAGATTGAATTACCACAACTATTTCAGGGCTAAACATACTTTGTTTCCCCATTGGCTCTGTTTTAAGGACAGAAAGCTGACATTAATTTTATCCAAAAGAAAAGCATAGTTAATTCATTATGTGTTCTGAGATAATTTGACCAAATATATAAGAATCTGTGCTTGTTTAAATGTATGTCTAGTGTAGTCTTACAAATAGCTTTGCACATAACACTCTGTGTTATGTGTTATTGCTGTGACAATTTATGTTTCTGTGCCAGTTACCACTCACTTTATTGAAAGTTTAAGAGCTGCTTATTAAAATATGTGGTCCAACTGCTCCAATTGACTTCCTAGATGCCTGTTATTATGTAAACGTGCTCCCTTCTAACTTCTAGAGGATGTACGGAATTGAAGGAGTTCTATTCAATTTGAAAAGGAAATAATGGATTTGGTTAAGGAAGTGTGTGATGGCCCTGAAAAGATACCTAGTGTGCATTTACACCTTAGCCATAGAAGAGCAGTTCTTTAAAGAAGACTGGTTTAGAGAAAGGCTAATTAAATGACAAATAATTCAGTCAAACAAGCCCTTGATAAATCCAACTTAGATGTCTTCTCTGGGGGTCAGTTGTGCAGCGTCGAGGGGGTGCAGAAGGAAGACATGAAGCAGGAGGTCAGGGTGCAAGAGCTACTTTAATTCAAAAACCCGGGCTTTTAAGGGGCCNGAAGAGGTGGTGTATGTATGTGACCCACCATCTTTGCAGGCTTTTATCATATCCTTTGGAGTTGGATCCTTCAGGGTTTTTAATGTTGCTTGACAATCAGCATTTGCTTGTTCAATTGCTAATTTTAAAAACAGCGCCTCTTGTGCCTGTGGCTGCTTAACTTGCTTTGAAATAGAATTTTTCAGTCTTTCAGCAAATTCGATAAATGATTCTTTTGGCTTCTGATGAATTTGTGTGAATGATGGGGTGGATTCAGAAACCTCAGCAATCGTCTGAATTGCCTCAAAAGCCAAAGTCTTTGACATTTCGAATTGATTTAAAGGAATTCTTGATTGTGCCAGATCGTGTTTCTTCCATTCTTCATACTTTGGTGTGCTTTCCCACAGTCTTCTTCATCAATGATGTTTCATGTCTGATGTTGCTGAAAAAGATTATGATCAAGAGATTTCAATTTAAAATACAGAAAAGTCAGAAATAAAAGTCAATAGGAGTCTGTAAAAGGTACTGAGTAGGAGGGAGAACAATAGTCAGAGCATTTTGAATTGTGAGTCTGCATTTGCCCATCCATGATGCATAATGATGATGCAGCCATGATTATATTGCTACCAAATAGGTGGTTTTAGTTTCAGAACATGATGCAGCCAGCAGTAGCAGCAAATGTTGTCTTGGCACTACATCTATGCTGATGCTAAATAATAGGTTATGTAGTTCTTGTGACTCCTGTGTGTACTCATTGTTGTGGGTTATTTTCAATTGCTGATAGCAATCCCCCACTCATACTCTTAAAGGAACAGCAGTTATTTAGCTTTACAAAAGAAACAGTGTTACAGATTTAGTTGCTTTTATTCAAAATAAAATATATTACAGCATGAGGAGGTTTAACTGGTAGAATAGGGGGCTGGATTTTGGTTCCTTTGGTCCTCTGAAGTAAAAGTCAACATGCAGCTGAATATTCATGAGGCATTCATTAATGTGACTAGTTGGTTAGCTGCTGCACCTTTCCATGGTTTATTAATAATTTAGGGACAGACCACTCCCAACCATACAGAGGGCAAGAATACTTTAATGATTGCAGCATTCTTTCAGTAAAAAGAAAGAATGAGATGGTTTATTTCAGCAGCACCATTTGCAATGCTGTAGTTAAGGTGTCAGTAGCACACTGTACTTAAGGCTGTATTGGTAATACTTGAACTATAAATCCCTTTTTTTTTCCCAGGGTATTAAGTTGTGTGTAAAACTTTGTTCCAGGCTGAAACATGACATTATATAATATCTGCCTTGAAGCAACTATCTTTTAATCTTTTAGCATATTCTTTTATCTTTTCTTATTTTAAGTCAATGAATAGAGTGAAAATAAAATAAATGTTACCATTTCAAGGCTTTCTTCTTTCTTGCAGATGAAACTCAAAACAAGCCTGAATTAAGAATAAAAATGTTATCATATTATCGGACCATAACATGGGCTGAGCATTTCTGGCATTGAAAAGTAATGTTTGTTTGTCAAGTAAAAAAAAAGCTTTTAAAAACTCGCCTTGTGTTAACATACTCTGGTTTTAATAGACAATTTTAGCTACAATTCATACATATTCTCAAGAGAGAGAAGGAATGATATGATAAAGATGCTGAATTTAGACTAAAAAGGGGACCTTTTAAGAAAGATTATTTTTCTGCTCTGAGGTGTATTTAACCTTGGGCATATCATTTGTTAAGTTTTTTAAGATGCTCACAGTATACTACCCAGTAAGATTATGTAGTCATACTTTGTAAATAGTATCTACATTAAAAACATACCATGCTTTCTTTCATCATTTTTTAATCAGTTGGGAGCTTAACACTTTGTCAAGACAAAGAACATGCTCTTTTATTTCACTGTTATTCATAATAATGCAACTTCTGTCATTTCAGACAAGTAGCAAATTTTACTTTTCTTTCTTTTCTTACTTCTTTCTCTCCTTTCTTCTTTCTTTCTTTTTGTATCTGTGTGTCTTGTAATGAAAAACTGAATCATGAAATGGAACTGAAGAAATTTCACTCAATCACTATGCAACAAAAGTGGGCAAAAATATTCAAGAATTGTAAAACATACTGGCTTATTTTGGGTTTTTATCCCTAATTTTTAGCCTTAATAAAAAGAACTTCAGAGTATTATCACTTGGTGGAAGAAACTGCATTTTTTTTTTGTAAGCTACTTTTTTTTCGTTTTGGTTTTTTTGTTGGTTTTTTGTTTTGGGTTTGTTGGGTTTTTTTTAGTATCTAGCACTCAATCCTCTGATGATATCTCCCCTGGGACTGTAATTTTTCTTTTGTGATTAAAAGTACTGAAGTACCCTGGATCACAGGATTACTAGTTAGATACAGAATCTTTCTGCTTTAGGTCACCAGTTTGAATTCAGTCCAGGCCATCATCAGACTGCTGTTAACATCTGAGGGCAGTATGGCATTCTCAGTCAAATTCCCAGTAGAAGCATTTTTTTTCTCTTCTTCCATTCTCTGGTCTTTCCTGGGTTAAGCTGCTTGTATTGGGTAGTCATCCTGCCAAGTTTAGGAGAGTTCCATCATCCACACTTGGATCCAGTTTTCCCTCACCTAGGAACAATTCATCCACAGTGTGACATTACCATCAGCACCATCAGTGATGTTCCTTTTAATGTTTCTAGACCTTGTGGAGTAGACCGATAAATGCCTCAGAAAGCTGAAAAGGAACAAAAATTCTCCTAAAATAAATAAAAAATCCTCTTCCCCTTTCTCCTCCCTGTCTCCCCTCTCTTCTGAAACACAGCTGTGTTGTGCAGGGTTTTGTGGATTAAGTGCTTGGCAGAGGTGCTGGAGTTGATAGGATTTCGCTTTAAAGTGAGACAACCTCATCCATGGAACTCAATTTCATTAAGCTGACAGACCCTGGGCTGGGTACCCTTCTGGTTGTTCTTATCTCTTGTAGAATATAGAGGGGTAAAATTAAAATTAATATCTCAATGGCTTAAAGTTAAAATTAACAGGTTTTTGTGTAGGGCATGGGGATAATTCTGTTTAGACACTTTTACAACCATAGGAAGCTATGGTGAAGTTTTCTGCATCTTTGTGAATATAACAGAGACTTCTGGATGATGTTTGTGTAGGATCATCCACTGCAGCCTTTGTATAGATATGACCAGTATATTAAGTGGATGTATCTCCGTATTTGGGCACAGTAAGGAAATAAAAATAAATAACTTGGCTAAATTGTCAGTAATCACAGCAGCAGGCTGAAAGATTAAATGAGCCGTGGAGGTTAAGCTGCTTTTTCAACCGTGAAGTTGACCTCCTTAGGTCGGGGTTATGACATGCTGGTACACTGAACAGTATGTAGAAGCTTTACAGCTGATGCCTGTGGTGGTACAAAAAAGGGGACCTGTAGTTCTGAGGTTACCTGTTCATCTCTTCTATAAGTATTACATTTTCCCTTTACAATCACACACCTTTTTTTGAGAGCTAATGTAATTCAGAGCATTTAAAATATCAGCAGATTCATATTGGAAACATTTTGTGTAAGTCTAGAAAACATACAGTAGGGAACCAGGCTGTTTTGGCAGGAGATAGGCAGGGTGATGTAATGGTCCTTTCCTCCTCTAACATTTATGAAGCTAGATTTTATAACTGCTGGGTATACTTTTCCTTAAAAGATGAAAATGTTACACCCTTTAGCATTGAAATAAATAATTTAGAGCAGGACATAATTGTGCTCTCTGATCTGCATGGCAGAAATCAGCTCCATTACTCTGCTCTCCCTATGTATATGTTAACATTGACCCCTAGGTGGGGGATGTGACGGGGATGTGTCGGGGGCTGTGAGTGGCAAGCCTATGCCTTGAGGATCTAAGAGGAGTACATTGCTTTACATCTTACTGCTGACTTCAGAGATCATTCACATCACCTCTAAGCAAAACTGAAACAGCATATGGAATGGGTATATTTCTGATGTTCCTGAAGCCTGTCTGTAATTTGAGTTTTAGATACCTACTTATTTTCTAGGATGTATGTTGCAACTTCCTAAGTCACTATATGTATTACATACATAAGATTTTTCCTAAGAGTATGAGAAGACAAAGGCTCTCCATGATGTTTGCCTTACAAGATTTGTGTCTGGCATCTTCACGATAAAATGCATAAAATAAACATATTTTCCAAAGCTTTTCCAGTTTTAAAAACTGAAAGTTGTCACACATTTTTCTGTAAAATTTGCTTTGTCAGGTGCTTAAATGTTGCACAAATATTTTGTTACATACTCTTCATTCCCTGGTATGTAGTCATAGTTTCAGAGGTCAGAAGTGGGAGCGTTGCAGTTTTACTTTAAACAACCAGTTTCAAAACTGCACTTTGTTCACTACTGGAGAAAAGTGCACATCTAAATAGGTACTTGCACAATTAGGAAGCCACACATTTAGAAGTAAGTTGCATAGGTAATGGGCTTTCTTGTAAGCAAACAGAGTGAAAGAAAAAAGGGTGAGGAAGCTCATGTCTGGTGCTTGGCTAAAAATTGCTGCCAGAAGTGGCTTGGTTTGCTTAGTAAGATTTAGCAGGATTTGTTTGGAGTACTTGAGAGGCTGTAAACATACTACAAAACCATGTTAACACAAGATTATCATATTAGACAAACCTCTTGAATTGCTTAGGCATGCTTAATTTACTAATACAAGGCAAAGTCTTTATTTATTTTAATTTTGTTTGTTTAATTGGGTTTTGTTTGTTTGTTTGTTCCTCTCCTAATACTGTTTTAGCAGGGGGTGAGGTGTGAGGTAGGAGGGGGGACCTCTTTTTCCTTAAGAAAAGTAATTTTGTCCTATTCTTTAACCACAGACATGTTACAGACAGTACTTTGGGAGAAGATAATATTGCTTTCATGCTTTCCTTCTGAGGGTGAAGGCGATTGTGCCTGGAGTTGGCCAGCCTGTGGCTGTCCACCATCTGTGTGAGGAATTCACAGTCCCAGACAAAAGAAATTGGCAAAGTCTTCTTTCTGTCTGTTCTCCAGAGCCTCAAGATAGCCATAAAACACCTGGACAAAATCAGCAGGTGATGGCAAAGGAAAGAGAATGATCAGTCACAGGCATTGTTTAATCCTTTGAACATTACTTATAGCTTGGACACTGCTGTCACCACAGTTTGATGTTTGGTGAGCTTTCTGGAAGTGCTTTTTATCCTGGCTATATGACAACAGGTAGAACCAGATAATGCTGTGGAAGCAATGCAAAGCTTTCCCATCATGACATTTTTATCTCACCTTGTAAGTCTAGTTTTTGTTACCTGCATTTGCAATAAATAGTCATGCAGGAAAAAAAAGGTGGCTTTTTATATTCAGAAAAAATGTGTCATATCTTTTTATCTTTGTGACCACCCTAACCAGAAGTGCTAAGCTGTGATCTGTGTCCCAAAATCAACAAAATGATCTGAAATTGAGATCCATCACTGTCTTTAATTTCCCTTTTATGTTGCTTTACACAAAACTTGAAACAACAACAACTTTAAAACTAAGGAACGTAATTTTATTCCAAGTACATTCTTGGTTTAGCATGTTTCTTAATAGAACTGACTTTTTTGCTTATGATTTCTTAGATCTCACTATTGATCATCAGTTATGTCCTTTATGTAATTGAGTAGAAACACAATATGAGTCTGAAAGTGTTGTTCTCACACTGAAAGCCTTTGTTTCATGTTTTCATGTACTCTTTCCATGTTATGTATCTTGTATTTAGCCTATGCAGACTTAAGCAAAAGAAAATTCTTTTCAATTTAAAAAGAGAACAAAAAATGCAGTGACATATTCAGGTATCTGGAAGAGTATCTGTACATGTAATGGAAATTCAGCAAGAAGAACATATCACCTTTGGCAGGAGAGGAAAAAAACTTCCTACCCATTAACCAATTGGCAATTGGATAGCAAAGTCTAAACTGTATCAAAACGCTTCTGATCACTTCAGACTTCAGCTGTCTCCTGGATCCTTCTCCTGTCTGTTGGTGTTTTCTCTCTTTTCTCCTCCCTTCCCTTTGCTTCTGCAAATACAACCATTTTTCGCAAGGCCGATATCAAGCTTCAGTGAATGCAACTCTGTCTTGCTAAGCATATTAATGCTGCACTCTGCCTCAGATGTGAACCTCGTTGTTCATCATAGAGCCTTTCTGTGGGTTCATGTGTGAATGAATGAGCTGAGGTTGTTTGTTAACTGGCTGTTTTAAGGAAGACCAAATGCTGAAGTTGCTTGACTGTTTCTGTAGCCTGTACTACATCTTATATGGGTAGGATGAGCTCATTAGCCTTCTGGCAGTCATCCTAGGAGAAGGACAACTCTGATTCCAAACCCGGGCACATGGAGCTCGTTTAGCCCTGTAAGGCCTTCCATCTAACAGGTTAAACCTATGTCCTAAGGACTTGGCTGCCAGCATCCAAGCTTGCTAGGCCCTGGCAGATGAACCTTAGGACTGAAGGGTGGGTCCAGCTCTGCGCATGCTGTGTCTCACCTAAAAAAATTCCATTGCGCAGGCTCGAGGGTGCTATCCGCTATCCTCTTTTTATCAGCGTGCTTGTAAAAGGCGCTGATGAGGAGCGTGGATGGAGCCCTCCCTGGATCTTCGTTCGCGAAGCCTAGCCACGATGACGACGACGACGACTACATCTTATAAGCAGCTTGTGTGAACCTTAGGAAAAATAAGGGTTAAGAGTCAAGATTAAAAAGATAAATTAAAGATTCTGTTGTTTCACTAAAAGATCATTTGTGGATAAGTAAAACTAACACAACATGGTCTTCATTCTGCTTTGTCAACGTGGAAAATATACCTAGCATCCCTAGAATGTGTTACCACAAGTGTTAATATCTTATAACAGCAGTAATAATAATCCCTTTATTCTAGCTAATCATGTGATAATCTGTTGGTAAGTCAAAAGTATTAGGCCATTTTAAATTCATTGTGTCAGCTCAGCTGAAGTAACTGGCATGGTGCTATACAATTGGGAGAAGAGTTCTTTGAACTAAAATAGCAGTGTCATAAAGTAAAGGGTTCTGCTAGTTCTGCACAGCAGTTCTTAAGGATGTGATTAGTTTTAGGTCCTGGACAAAAGCATTACTGTTTATACAGAAGCAGAGTACTGCTGCTGTTTCCTTGATGTGTACTATTTCTGAATTGTATTTCAGTATTTATTACTTCTCAGTAAGCAGCTAGGGGTAGTTCACTATCTAAAATATCCTTCTACCTGTAACCTTTTCTACCTTTAAATGTTTGAGTGATGTTCGCACAATAATATTTGCTCCTGAGCTTATGTTTGTAGCCAATGAAGGAATTTAGCATTTTTCCCTTTGTTTTAAATTTTGTATTCAGTTTTGTAGCCTAAAGTAATTACTTCGGCTTTATATCCATCCTGTCACTCAGGCGTACCTGCTTACAGTTTTCTGGTTTGGAATTTTTCTTTGTTCCTTCTGCGACTTTTTTTGGCAGCATGCTCCACCTTATTCCCGGAGAGGCTAAATCAGATACTAACAATCTTCATAATTGGCCATTCAGATCATCAATGCAAATAGTGAAAAAAGTTGGTAAGAAGAATAATTTGTGCTCCCTTCTAGTCTTATATAAAAAGTGGGCATATATTCTGCTTTAACATGGTTCTGTCTTTGGTAAAAGAGTTTAATGATCACGCATGTAGTAGTGAAAATTTCCTTTTTGTTAGCTCTCAGGATAGTACATATACAGCCTTATTTTCACCTGTCCAGAATATTTTTGAGTTAGAAAACACATTGTCAGAAGAGAGATTGTTTCATATTGCGATGGGAATACATTCTCCGAATACTGTAACTATCAATAATCCTGTACTGTGAAATTGCTTCTATGGTAGATTTGAAAATCTACTTTTACATTATAAATTTGAAATGTTAATTTTTATTTTAGATTGCAAATTTAAAAATATCATTTTTATTTCTTTTTACAGGCACCCAAATTTAGAACTGCAGATATAGGTTAAGAAATCCTGCAGCAAATGCAGACCTGAAAATTGATCATTATTTTTGTGATTTGACATGAGATAGGGATGTATCTTTAATTTTTTTTTAGCCTATTTTCATTTGTTTTGCTTTTCTCATGAATTGTTGTCCTGGTTTGACCAGAGGAACTGAGGATTACTAGGGTCAAGAGGACAATCTTTTTGAGAGGGGTCTCCGAGGCTCCCCCCTCTCCCCAATGGGGACAGCAATAAACANTGCCCCCCCGTCCGGAGACGCAGCTCCAACCGTTTACATTTGCACAGCTGCGAGCTTTCATTTTCTGCCGGCAGATTCTTCAGTGGGCAAAGGAGGGGGAGAAAAGAAGTTCAGCCACTGAATCTTCTTAAGGAGATAGTGTCCAAAATTCAAAAGGGAATATGACGTACAGAAGATCCTTAATGTCTTTTTCTCTTCAGTTTTAATCACCCCATGACAATTGTGTTTAAAACCAAACATAAACTTCAATAATAATTGCCTTTTGCAGTCAATTATGATATGATTTTCCCCCCCTGTGTTTCTTAAATGGAGGTATTGGATATTTTCCCTAGTATTTTAGTACCAAATCTATCAGTCTGACTTAAAACTGTTTCTGTTTCATTTAGTCATCCACCTCAGCTACAGAGCTGAGTTTTATTAGTGAAAGACTTGTTCTATAACAGAAAGTGTTGTGGTTACACTGGTATCGCGTTGTTTGAGGATCACCTGAAATACAATTGCGGTGCAGAGGCAGAGAAACAAGGGATATTGAAAAACATTTGCATATATGAAAAATAGAAGTACTTCGCCCTTCTGTGTTAAAACTCGCGAGTACACTTATAAAGTACTTTCTCCTCCCAAATGTCTTCAGAGTCTGCGTCTTTCACTTGGGTGCTATGTATCTGCTCTTTACTATTGGCCTGCAAACTCTGTTTCCTGACATTTATGATTTATGACTGTTTAATTTCTATCTTATGAATTTTTTGTCCTGAGTCAATGAAGCGATGTGGTCTGTGCTCTGCCTGAAAGACCTGCAGGTTAAAGCTGACCTCAAGCAAAGACTGGGAAATCCTCTTGCCATTGCTGCTTAATCTTGCGGACTTGTGTTCCCTGGTTATGCTGCACCAGATAATAGTATATATTTTACCTGCTGCATGGGTTGTATTTGAATCCTGACAGCAGATAAAATATCCGGTTTGTACACTGTGCTTTACCTCTCTCCATTTTGAAGCACTATTAAGAATGAGGTCAGTTTTATTATTCCCATTTCCAGATGGGAAATTGAGTTAGAGGAGGAGGAACGTGATTGCCCAATGTTGTGATGGTGGACTGTGAGGCATTGTCCTTTACGAAGCTTACAGTAAAATAAATTGGCTGACATCTTTCAGATTTCTCACTGTTTGCTGTTCAGAGGTAATATTTAGATCTGGAGCTTGTTGATGCAGGGATAAGCACAGAATCTGAATCCGATTTAGTAAGTTATTTAGTTAAACCATGATAAAGCTGGCTGTAAATATTCAGAAATACAGTGGCCTGAAGTACTTTGCTGGTTCCTATTATATGTAGTGTTGTGTTCTCCCATCTCTCAGCATTGTACATTCACTTGACTGAAAGAGACTGTTGATGGATTGAGATTACTTCCTTCTCTCCCCACCCGGTATGCATACTTTGGCACTCTCTTTTGTGAGAGCCTGACAGAGATCCCCTTTCAGCTTGAGCGTGTTATGCTGCTCACATCATAGATGCATTTTTAAAAGTAGCATTTATTTAAGGAGTATGGAATTATGTATTTATATAAAAATGTGAGTTTGCATGAGTGTTTTAACTGAGAGAAAAGCAGCGCATCCCCTGGGCTAGGTACTTAGGTGTCTTGTGCAAAAGTGGCCTTGATCTTAAACTTTTGCTTGTGTGAAGTGATGGAAAATTACTAGTGACAGAAGTTATTTGGAGTAGTTTTATACTAGGACCTAAAAGCTTGTAGTATCAGGGTTTGTAAAACATTTAATAAAAGGTACTGTGCTATATAAATATTTTTCAGTAGTTGTTATTCCCAGTTGGCTCATGCTGCTCATCAAGTGCCCTGTAAACAGTTCTGAATGAAGCAATGGTCAGTAAATGAGTTTGCAGTAGCATCTTGATGTAGAGGTTAAGGTACTTCTCCTGTCTGTCCTGGTAGCTTTCCCCCAAAGCCACTGCTACTAGAGCTGAGTGACAGAAAGAAATTAAACTTCTGTTCATGTCCTGGCAAAATCTGGAACACTATGCCTTCCTCAGTTCTTTTCTAGGGTAACATCCTGTGAATTTGAAGGCGTCAAAACACAGGGTAGTGGCAGGGTTTTAAGTGCCACAGCCTTTTTCCCAGTTAATGTGTGACAGAGCTCTGTATCCCAGTATTTCCCTTTACAGAATGGAAAAGTATGTTAATGTGAGTACATGCACAGGTCAAGCAGAGCTGTACTGTAAACATTTTGGAGAATAGAGACCAGCTGAAAAAATTTTTCAAGGCGCTTTCTTTTCCTGAGACTGGGCAGCATATAAATAGCAAACTGAGTGGAAAGAGCATTTTTCTAATGAGCTTTTGGTCAGAAATGGTAACCAGGTTTTGTAAATGTAATTAAGCAGCTGATATATAGCATACACTTAAGCTTCCCAACTGATTATTGAAATTAATCGTATTGTGTAATTGTTTTTAAGTCAGGCCTCTGCACAGTAGAGTTTTAACTGACCCTCTTCTGTATGCTCAAAGGAAAATGTATTACAGCCTGTCATAACTTCAAATTATTTAATCTGTAATTAAGAGAGGGAATCACAGAGTAGCAGAAACTACATTTTGCCCCAGGATGAAGAGCTAAAAAAAAAAAAGTCCATACAGTGACTTTCAGTGATTCAGGTGGAATAGTTCTAGTTGTCCTTCCCTTCTTTTATTATGCAAATAGATTTATACTTTTAAAGTAAGAGATATTTTTGTTTCAGTTCTTGTTGCTGGAATAATAAAAACACAGATAAACGTAACCCCACCTTTATACTTGAAAAAAACAACAACACCAAAACCAAAACAGTACCGTTTAGGTGGGCACTGCATCATGGAACAGATACTTAATTTCAGGACACAGTCTAATGAATATGAACACTTCGGAAATTAGATGCCTGTTTCATTAATTGTTTATTTGCAAATTAAAAGAGGTAGTCAAGCAAAGATACTGTTTGGTTTCTGGAAATTGCCCCACTAAACTATCTCCAGATGTTGGGGGAGGTGGGGAAGAAAGAAATTTTATCCATGTTTTAATAGATTAAGCTTTTGTAGCATGCTCACAATTCATGTTCTGTGTTTGGATGGCATTTTAGGTTTGTCTCCAGCGTGGTCAGTCTTTTCTCAGTTTTGGTCCAACAAAACAAGGCTTCCAGCAAAGTATTGCAAATGCAATTAGAGTGTGTTCTGCTGGTGTGAAGTGTCCAACTGAAGAAAACAAACTGGATGTGGCATTTTTAGTTTAAATAATACAAAATTTGCATTTTTCTCTTTTCAGAAATAATTGGGAAAATAATTGGGAAACCATTTACATAGATTATAATGTTGTGGGATAAATTATAAATGTTTTACATGAAATGATACATACTAAAATTATCAAAAGTAATGAATTTTTATAAAATTCTTAGTAGTAAATGTGTTTCTGAAGTGCTAGCTTGCTTTAAGAAGTTCTCTTTCAAACTTGTGCAAATAACTGGATTCTTAGAAACAGTAATTTTCTTTCTGAGTCTGCGTAAGATATCAAGCAAATCTGTGTTTTGTCTTCAATATTTATCTTTTTTCCCTTGTTAAGGTTGAAATTTTATGGACTGTGTATTTAGATTTCTGCCATTATTTGTTTGCTCTTTTAGCTTAGCAATATCCCACTCCTTCACTCTTCCCAAAAGAATGAATAGAATGAATAAAGCCCCTATCCATTTTTGCAAAGACATATTAGAGAAACTCGTTTCTGAACGATAACCAGCCAAAAACAACACTGGATTTGTGTTCAGGGTTGAACTGTACGTGTGTGTCAAGAAGGGCAACTGTGCCACAGTTCACTTTACTGTTACTTTCCAGATAATTCAAAATGCTTGAGCATTAGAAGAATCTGTCTAGTCCCACAGGAAAACCCATCCAATAATCCGCTCCCTTCATCTAAGGGTCACAGAGGAAAACCTGGCTAGACATTTTTGTGACTAATTTAAAATATCTGGCAAGACAATTGATAGCACCCTTCTTTTTTGTTGTGACAAACATATTTCAACTGCAGTTTATTAACATAATCCAACACAACCACAGACATATTGCATGTATTATAGCATAAAATTAGAAACATTTTTGCACATCACAGTCTTTACTCTCTTTCTTTTTTGACAAGGATCTGGATAATTGCCTCAAAAAATGAACTACTGTGTTCAGTCTATTTCTATGGTTTGATAAATTGTTTTCCATGCTAACACTAAGCAAGCTCTTACTAAGTATAAGGAACCACAGTGTAATTACAGAAGCAGCATTATTAAAAAGTGTGACAGAAATGGCAGTTTAACTGACAGCTACTTTTTCTTTGCTTTATTACAACAAATTAAGTATCATGAAGTTAGGGAGCAACAGTGTCTTCTGCCTCTGTCTCACTATTATGCACTCATGCATGCGTGCACATAACATATCTTTGAGCTGAGATTTATCACAGATTACTGCATAAACTGGATTGTAAATTACCAGCTGAGGTTCCCACTGCTCCAGGAAATTTTGTTTCAAATTAAAAATAAGGAGGTTTGTCTTACGCTTAGATAAGTTGAATATTTAGCTCTTGTTTATCTCCCTTTGTCTGGATATATTGGTTCCCTTTATTGCTAAAGGGGATTAGATTTATTCCCATTATGTGGATGGAAAAAATGAGACAGAAGAAGTGATCAGCTTTCCAAAGACTGGGACCCAGTGAATGACCAGACTGAGAATGAAACCTAAATTTACTGTCTTAATCATTGAACCACACTGCCTGCAATCAGTATGGCCTTGATCCAGAGCCCACTGAAATCAATGGAAAGAAAGGTTTTGACCAGATCCTGTGTGCAATGTCCTTGCTTTAGTTTTTTGTTTTCCTCTTTCTGACGTGGTTCTGTGCAGCTTTTCCATAAAATACATTTGTACAAGAGATTAACAACGACACTGATAAAATTTGAATGAGGACTAGGGGTCAGCTTCCCTGGTTCTCAGACTCCTGTCTTTTTAACTTACTTATTTTCAGATGGACACCTTATTATATAAGAAATGCTCACACATTGTAAATCCATTCATTGTCTTTAAAAATGCGTATATTTAAAGTATCTGGACTGCTTTTCTTTAAATTTTCCAGGACTCTGTATTTAAACCTTTGCTTTTACTAATCCTAAAATCATCAGAACTGCAAAGGAGTATTCTCAAAAAATCCCACAAATATCAGATTTGAGTCAGATTTTATACTTTTAACTTACGTGCCAGTCACTGTCTAGTAAGTCAGATGTAAATGTTAAATTCCTGGCTAGTATGAACAACAGTCAGTGAAAGGCTAGCACATAGCTATCATTGAGTCTGTAAAGTGTTTACAGGCTGGAGCTATGTGAGTAGTGAAGTTAACTTTAGTAAGGAAGGAGGCAAAAATCTAGAGGATTTTGTGAAAATCCTTGGCTGTAAACTCAATTTTAAAATTCTTTTTGCTAATCTTAAATTTTTGTGAAGACTACAGCACGTCAGGTTTTCAATAGTTTTAGCACCCGTTTTTACTGTCTTTGTGACGTGTCCATAGGTTTTTATTAGTTTAGTAAAATTACTGCAAAAAAGAGTGGAATTGTTATGGAACTTAAAAGGCTGTTCCGTTTATGTTTTGTAGTTGTTAAAAATATCTGAGAACCAGGAAAAAATGAGAACAAGTAACTGCAGTACTTAATGAGCTGAACCATGGTGGTTGCTAGTTAATCTCATCATGAAAACTGACTATATGAAAATTTGCCCTGATTCATGTCCTGATCAGTTGCCTAATGCATCAAGATATACCTACAGATCTGTGAAGACCTAAACTGTATGTGATACTGGTTTACTTAGTAGCATCCGTGAGTTCTGGCTGCAATGCCAAAGAAACAGCTTGACTAGGTGTTGCTACCAAGGAGCTTCCTGGTGAAATAATTATTGAACAAACCTTTTGGAAAATAACATTTAAAACTTATATAAACATCTATAAAAGTCTGAAAATCTCTTTGTTTTCTAGTATGCCTATTTTAAATCTGATTTTAGCATGTCTGATCTGTCAGTTATATATACCTTTTCTGCACAGTACTTAGAAATACCTCTGAATACTCTCAGATATTGTTGATGTCTGGGAAAGTGTACAGTGTCATGTACTCGGGTAATTTATTTTACCATTCTTCTTAGATGAAGTTTAGGGGATCATGAGTTCTTAGATGTCCAGTTTCCTAGAGTTCTCATAAGTTTGCAAAATATAAATTTGAAATACCTGTATCACACAGACAGTTGAGTAGACAGCAGCATAAATGAGATGAGATCTCGAACAGTTTTATTCTTAGCATTGAAAAGTATTACAAATGTGAGCAGGCAGTAGCTGCTGATTGACCAGGTGGCTCCTACCTCTTCACTATTAAGTAAGCATAATGGATTACCCTGGCTGTAAGTACCCGGCAGGCCAAAACAAAAGATTTTTGGGAATGCCTGCAGCATCTGGGTCATGCTTTGTGCAACCACATTGTAAGAATTAAGTATCTTTGTGAAGTCTGTACTTCACAAGATGGTGAAAATAGATTCATGGATTCAGAAGCTGTGAAGAGTAAAAAGATAGACATATAGACTCTAGAATTACATAACTATTTTTTTCCTTTGGAGATACAATGAGATAGGTTGACAACATTTTTAAAAATTGTTTTAAAACTCATTTTCATTAGTCTTCTAAGTTACTTGCTTTACACTTTTCACCATACCCAACACACAAGTAGGAGTGAGAGTATGGCTTTGTCTGACTTCCTTCCATCTGGACATTAAAGCTAAGGGGTCTTTTAACTTAATCTAGAGGATTATAGATTATATTTGCTCCATCTGCTCCCCATGCTGACAAGTTTAATGCACATGGGATTTTGAGGAGCATTGCTTATAGCAGTTCTTCTTTTGTTGAGAACTTACTGTTCTGTGAGAAGTGATTCCTGAGAGAGTTGCTCTCATGTTGATCCATTTTTTCCATCTATGCTTGTGTTCCTGCAAAAATCAGGGGACTTTTAGTAGGTAGAAGGAGTACTGTTTGGTGAAGTTAAGATGAAGAAAGAAAGCAACGTGTTTCTGGAGTATATATTTTTTTTCTCTACATACAAGGTGCATACAGACTGAGAAATGAGAGGCTGAAGAGCTGCCCCACAGAAAGGGACCTGGGGGTTCTGATTGATTGCAAGTTGAATGTGAGTGTGCCCTGGCAGTCAGAAAGGCCAAATATGTCCTGGGGTGCATGAAGCACTGCAATGCTAGCCAATCAAAGGAGGTGATATTCCCACTCTACTCTGCACTGATGCAGCCTGAATTGAGTACTGTACAGTTTAGGCCAGCACAACATAAGATATTGAGCTGTTGGAGAGTGTCTAGAGGAGGGCCATAAAGATGATGAATGGTCTAGAGAGGAAGCTGTGTGAGGAACTGCTGAGGTCACTTGATCTGTTAGCCTGGAAAAGAGGAGACTGAGGGGAGACCACATTGAGGTTTACAGCTTTCTTGCGAGGAGAAGTGGAGGCAGAAGCTGATCTTTTCTCTATGGTGACCAGCAGTAGGACCCGAGGAATCAGCAGGAAGCTGTGCCAGGAGAGGTTTAGACTGTATATTAGGAAAAGGCTCTTCACCTAAAGGGTGGTGGAGCACAGGAACAGGTTCCCCAGGGAAGCAGTCATGGCAGAATTTAAGAAGCATCTGGACAATGGTTTTAGACACATAGTGTAATTTTTAGGATTGTCCTGTGCGTAGGTGGGAGTTGAATTCAATGATCCTTGTGGGACTCTTCCAATTTAGGAGATTCTATGATTCTTAAATTACAGATGTATTTTTGTCCTTGTCAGTTACATGTCTTTTTTTGAAAGTTTTCCATCAGTTATAAATCAGGATAAATTCTGAGTAGTTAAACTCCTGTAGTTCAGAACTGCACAGGTGAACCTCAAGAGCATTGAAGGTGCTTTGCAAATTAGTTTGAATTAAGTGGAGCTCCTGGTGTATTTGTATAACCACTAACCATCTAGGTTACATATGTTCATTGAGGACATCAGTAATAGCCATTGTGTTCATTGTGTGTGTTAACACTAGAAATCATTAAAGTGGATTTCATACTTCCTCTTTTGATGATGAATGTCTGTCTACATTTCAACAGGGTGGATACATGCGAAGTGCAATGTCATGTTTTCACATGTCAGCTTTGCAGGACTGTAGCAAAACATCCAAAAATGTAGTACTTACCCTTGGCATATCAAATTTTAAACTCTCATAAATTTGAAAGGTTAGTAGTTCTTTCCTTTTTCTCCAACGTATTTTTCTGTTTTTCTTTGTTGTCATCTTTGTCCCTAGTTATTTTGTTTTATTTCCCTCTTTCTTCCTTTCCCCCTCTCTTTCAGTCTTTGTCCCCTTACTCCCCTAATTTCTTTCTCTACTTCTGACCCGGTACATTCCTTCATCCTTTCCTTCCTTCACCACTACCTGTTGGGTGTTCTGCTTCTCTCCACAAATTTTTACTCCCTTGAAGTTTTACAAGGGACTGGGATAGCTTTACAACTTCTCCTTGTGCTGACTAAACACTTGAAAAGTCATCACTTTCTCATAAGCTGTGATTTCCCAAAGCACGTAAAGTATTTAAGATTTAGGAAAAAGGAAGAACCTGGCATAGACCCAAAGTCTCATTTGACTTTAAAAAATGTGTCTTAACAAAAGCATCAGAAAAATCACAGAAGTGGCAATTTTGTTTTGGGATAATTATGTATGAGGTCTGTTCTCATCTGCTGAGATTCTCTTCAACAGTATTGAATTTGGATGCTGACATTAATGGAGAATTTACATAATTACTGGAGTTAAACATCTCTTTTGGTACCATTTAATAGTATTACTATCTAATAACTATCAAATACTGTCCTACTGAGTGAGATGCTTTCTGAGTTGTCAGTTTTGCCAGTCTCCTAGGAAGCATCTGCTTTTCATCTTTGTACTCTTTACTGAATGGGGCCATTGTTTCAGAAAAGAGAAGAAATTTTTATATGAGGTGAAGAATGTTACCGTATATGCTTACAAATGAAAAATGTATTTTAAACTGATATACTAACCGGTTTGAATGATAATTTTGAAAAGTAGTAAATCTGTATGAGTGTACGAATACATGCCAATAGTGGCCTCCAAAGTTTTCAAAGCAGTAGTTATACAGACGAGACATTCTTGCTACTATTTAGTCAAAAACGATTCTGAACTTGCTTGTTTATACCACCTTTGTCATGCATACCCTCCAGTGCTGTGATGTTTCTCTAGTTCCTCAGGCCTGGTCCTCTGTTGGCCTTTTTTCCAAGTCGAGCAGTTGTTACTTTTGCCTGTTTCCACCCCTGATTTTTTTTTTTTTTTCAAGCCAGCCCAAATCCTAGCACAGTCATTTCTCCTAAATAGGAGGAAACAGCTTTCAAGCAAGGTCTTTGCTATCCCTTCCTTGTCTAATAAGCTCAACCCTTCCCTCCAAAGTCTGCCTTCTGGGGGCCATCTGCACTCTCTAGTCCCTCATCTTGTTCTTTTGCTCTGTGATAGAAGACTCCCCACCTGACATCCTGCTTGGTGTCACCAGCCCTCTGACTACCTTGCCGTGGTTAGCCAAACCTGCTGCCCTGAGATGGGCTGGAACAGCTCTGGGCAGGCTGCCAGGAGGTGCATGGTTCACTATCTCGAGACTGATGTGTCTGAGGAAGAGGAGACACCCTTCATGTAGCCAGAAAGGATACCTTTGCCTGTTCTGTAGTCCATGGTCCTCCCTTGTTCCCCTGAGTGCTGGCACAAGGTAAACCTCAGGCTATCTCAAGACATCAGAAAAGAGCAGAGCTTGTTTGAGGCAGGGGAAATTGGAAGAGTGGAAGAAGAGCACAGATAGCAACAGTCTAGATGTAGCTTTTTGGACTTGTCTCCCTCACATATATTTCTCCTCTCCTGCCTTCTCCTAATTTGAGAATTTCTGCTTTATATAGTTAATTCTCAGGCTGTCTTCCTTACCTGTTAATTGTGGTTGATAGGTAGAGGAATTGAGAAGATACATTAAGTCACTCAGGAAGTCAGTGAAATGGGACTAGAAACATCTTCCTAAGTCATGTGAGGGCCTGTTCCTCGTCTTCAGGTTTGGCTTCAGAAGTGCCTTTACTTTCTAGGCACGGCAGTCAGTAGGTGAAATTTTAAACAGAATAAACAGAGGCTCCCAGTTTCTGTTTTGAGGAGAGAACCTTGTCTTCTCTGCTGGACTGAGCTTTTTTGCTGTGCTAAGGCATTGCACAGTGTGAGACAAACGCTCGGTCTTGTGCTGCTGGGAGATACGTAGCCTGCTTTTGTACAAACTTACTCAAGTGCTAGAAGCAATGTGGCCAAATGTGCATGGAGCACTGCCTGGATTCATTTGTTTTGCGAAGCTGTGTAGAAGAGTTTTAGGAATTTCTGTGTGGCATTCATTCCATTGCGCATTTTGGACATCGCTGGCCCTGTTCCTGCCACTGGCCTGGCCAATCAATGAATCAGTGTTTTTATTTCTGAGAAGTATTATGCTAACACCATGCTAAAGGCTACTGCCATCTTCTTGTGTAGTTTAGTCTTTTTTTAGTGCTTAGGAAAACTGGTATTTTGCTTTGTACTTGGCGTTCTTACACATTTAAAAATGTTGTTGATACACATTTTAAAAAACAGGTAGGAGGGGGAAAATTAAATATTATTAATTTATAACTTCTTGATAACTGACTAGATAAAATTCTTTGCAACAGACAGGAAAAAGTACATCTAACTTAAGTGGGTAGGTCCTCTGTTACAATGTACTTCACTAATCGCTGCTTATGTACAGTATCACTGTAAGAAGGCTAAAACTCAGAAACTCAGAAGTGCTTTTTCCTTTTATTTTTTTTTCAATTTGGAAAGGATTTACATTTATTTAAAGACATTTTTCTAAATTTTGTTTTGAATACAAATCACATCATACTGCTTTGCCAACATAAACTTGGCAGGTTACTTTTTCTTTCCTTTTTTTTTTTTTTGATAGTTGGCATGTAATGAATATTAACAGAGCATCACTTCCTGGTTTTTGACATGATACTTTCATCATGTAAATACTGCTTATTGAAATACCAAAAGCCAGTGTGGAGTTAAAAGTCTTCAGTTAAATTTAGATTAATTGATGAATGAATGTCTTGTATTTTGTGAGAGTTTGATTTTGTGTTACTTTTCTAATGTAATTTTTCTTTTAAGAAAGTTAAGAAAAATAATTCCATGAGTTTGACTCCCTTCTTAGCTGCTTAGTAAATCTCATTCCTCTGTGTCTGCACTTCAGTAAACTCCTTTTCTTTTTTGGGCTTTCATAGCAGCAAACATATTGTGGGCAATCAAATAATAATAGGGAGTACTGAATCAGTCTGGATAAAGTGGAACTGACCTGAATTTGATCCTTAAACTCAAACTAACCACAACTATTCTGGGTGTTTGAAATTTTTTGGGTTTAGGAATTACTATCAGACACCTCTGCACCATCTGGCTTTTCCTAGGAGTGGAAACAGACTTATCAACATATTGTAACAGAGTCTGGTTTTGTGGTGTGTCTGGCAGAGTTGTTACTCTGGAAATCTCACCAGAAGGGTGGCTTTTATGCAATTTCCAGACCAGTTTTCACACCAAAGAGGATTAGGTGTTAAGTGGAGTAGAGAAGGAGTCTGTGCTTGTGGTTGTATCTTGGTTTTACCAATCACTAATTTGCGCTAGGCTAAATGTTGCTTATAATTATGACCTGGTGCAACTCAAAAATGAGAGATAAGTCTCCCATTTGTTTCACTATGACTTGAACTTTTCGTGATAGAAATCTGCTCGCTGTAATGAGGTGACACATGGGTTTCTTTGAGCTGAATTTAGTCCTTTCTCTATATGTGTGCTTGTTTTATGCTAGTGTTGTCCCATTATGTAGACCTGGAGGTCTAGACAGAGAAACCAATTTCATCTGGCCTGTGCTTTTGTCTCACAGGAGAAAAAAGTTGCAATTAGGGGATAGGTGTGCTGATTTGAATATTCCTGTGCACAGACAGGCATTTACTATACAGCTGCTGATGATATGCACATATTTGGAGGTGGATGAAAGCTGAGGCTTCACGGAATGCTGTTTGACACAGTGAGGGTAGCAGTAAAAGCCTGTCTGGGAGCTCTCATCACGGCTGCTGTTGAGTATTTCTAGGGAGGAGGGGCATTGAAGAGCTGCTTTAGCAATATCTGTGAATAAGAAGAACCGTTGATACTGCTATAGTTACCACAGGTATAAGTGTCTCTGTGCAGTCCTACTGCCATACAAGCATCAAAATATAAACTGAGAGCAGGATTTCATCCCATCTATTAGATAGTCTAATAGCTTTGCACTTCACTTGCTTGGGCTGATACATTTGGAGTATGCTAGAAAGCAGATAACAGTTTACAAACTGCATCCTGAGTTAAGGTCTTTTTGATAAAGCTGTTGAAACTATGACGGGTTCGTTCTGCCTTCAGTGATACAGGGCAAGGCTGCTATTGATTGCAATGGGAAGAGGCTCTGGGCCAGTGTTCTGCACATACTGAGCCATTTCACTGTCTACCAGCGTAGTCTGCTTTTTCCACAAATGTGCACAGTATGTGTCTTTGCTGCAAAGCATTTACATATTAAACAGTGACTAAAGTTTTGTCTGTCATAAACTGCTGGATGCTATCACAAGAATAAATACAGGGCTTAGTACAAGCACTGCATGTGCACGTAAGTATACATGCTGGATTAGAGCCTGCAGACTGGCGTTTGCATGGGGAGTGAGAGGATTCCTGTCTGCAGAGCCCATGCTTTAAACTTTATGCACTGAGTGGCATTGGGATTACTGTAGCAGATGCTAGACATAGTGTGTGATCTAACACCAGTTTGGCAAAAGGCAAAAATGAAAGAAATGGTAAACACACAGTGAATATTGTTTTCCTCTAAATGAAGTTGGGAGAGACCTTGGAAGCTATGAATGCACTTAAATGTGTTCGGTTGACTTCATTGTCTATGAGGATGTAAGTTGTTTGATTTTTCAAAGGTGCTGAACATTGGCAAATCAGAATGAGCAGTCAGGATCTGATAAATACAAGGTACAAATAAGCATTGTGTTTATTCCTGGTATTGAAATAAAGTGGAAGATGTATATATGTATGTATGTATGGCTAGGCTTTGTGAAAGAAGATCCAGGGAGGGCTCCACCCACGCTCCTCATCAGCACCTTTTACAAGTGCGCTGATAAAAAGAGGATAGTGGATAGCCCCCTCGAGCCTGTGCAATGGATTTTTTTTTTTTGGTGAGACACAGCATGCGCAGAGCTGGACCCACCCTTTAGTCCTAAGGTTCATCTGCCAGGGCCTAGCAAGCTTGGACACTGGCAGTGAAGTCCTTAGGACATAGGGTTTATTAGAGTGTCCTTCTCTTAGATGGAAGGCCTAACAGGGCTAAACGAGCTCCATGTGCCCGGGTTTGGAATTAGAGTTGTCCTTCTCCTAGGATGACTGCCAGAAGGCTAATGAGCACATCCTACCCATACAAGGATTATAGGAACATGGGTATCACTCCCCACACTTTACCGTGGGCAATGAGTTTAATGCTCCCTCTGCTGTTGGCACAGTTATCGCACCAGGGGCCACAGAAGACTCCAAGTGATTTTCAGGCTGTGCCTGAAAGTGGAAGATAAATGGGTCCAAATGCAATGCATGCTGCCGAGTCGCAAATGTTGCTGTTATTTTGAGGTAGCATATTAGAATACGTTCTTCTGTATATTCTTCCCTTATTCCAGCTCCAAGATATGGGAGCAGTGTATTGCAGCAAAACCATAACTAATATTGCCTAACCTGTTTTAGATCTGTGTGTAAACAAGACTTCAGGGTTCAGAAGTAATATTTTAGCATGCATTTCAGTGTATTGTAGGCAGATGGGTGACGACTGCTGTCACTGAATAAAACCAAAAGCAGTGGAAAATCTAAGATAAAATCTGTGTTACTGGACTGCTGGTTTTCCTTTGATTGCAGTTTAGCAACTGAGTCTCCTTGGCTGATTTAAAATAAATACATGCAGATGAAGATAAGCTACAATAAGGTAAGAGATTACAAGAAAAACCTGGTTCTGTATTTAAATGTGAGAGTTCCTGTTGGTCTATCTGAACATGCTTTCCTAATGAATCACTTACTGTCTTCCCCCCTTGTTAAATGCGAAACCAGAACAGGACATATTGATGTTTCAAAAAAAATAAATAAATAATTGGTAGTCATTTGTCCTGATTCAGCTGCAATTACTGTGAACTGTACAATGTTTTGTATATACAATATACAATTATAAAATAGGACTGAATTCGTAACATCAGAAACAAGAAATAGAGCTTTAAAGTATCTGTTTTATTTAAAATATCTGCTTTAAATTTGCCGCTACAGGGCAAGTTATGGTGACAGAAACTGTGCTAACGGACTATCTGCTGTCTACCACAAATGTCTAAACAGCTAACAGTTTGATTTAACAGAAATCTTAATCTCAGGACATTGTACAAAGGAAGGCACATCACATAAACTTCTAGAAATGATAGCTGCACTGAGCATTTCTTACCTAACAGTAATAAACATCCAGGTCTAGCATATGAGGCAATGATATCTACAGGACTTGGTGACACATGTGAAAATACCACTACTGTGTAGTAAGCTTCCTACACTTAAGCAGTAAGCTTCCTACACTTCCTGCACTGCTGATATTCTCCACAGTATTGTGCTTAACAATTATTTTATTGTTGCTTACTGCTTCTTATATTTTAAACAGATACAGAATTTTCAGACAGCCATTGGTTAAGCAAACAGCAAAAGAAGAAACTGTTTCTGTTCTCCCTCTGACACTGCCCCCGCTCTGGCTTCCTCCCTCACTTATAACAGCTACTGAAGAGCAGGTCATCAGGGTCATTCTGGTGCAGTGTCTGTGATAGACATGATTGCTCATATCTAAATTCTTGAGCAGATGTGAAGGAGTGACAGTGGGAACATTGCTGTCATCCCAGCAAGCGCAGTACTCAGCTGGACTCTACAGGTTTTGAAGTACTTCTACATCCCTAAGTTTAGGGCTCTCCATTCCCCTTGAAGCAGAGATTACTTTGAAAAGTCAGCGTCTCAAAAAGGGTTTGAGGCATACATTGCAAACCACTGGATTCGTTTACCTTTATCTTATTTATTAATATTGTTTATAAAAGTAACACATGAGTTTGGAATGGAGCTGTGCAGCCAACATAAAATCTATTCTAGCCTCACAGTCCGAAATTGACCTTATGTTGTCTCAGGTCACAATGAAGATTACTAAACTGCAGCCACTTAGGTTCTGATTAGTTTTATTAGTTTTCTGCCCATGCAGGATCAAATGATACATAGAACATTATAAAAATAAGGAGTAATAAGGAAGAGGAAAGTTACTTAAGATCCACAGAACCTATGCATGCGTTGAAGGTCCTATACACTTTCCAAAATTGAGTCCGAAACTGAGACAAGCACTAAAAATTGGTAAGTAAAGAATAAGAAGAAATAAATAATGAGGGTCATTGTTAATGACCTGGAATGCTTTTGTAAAATAAAGGCTTTTTACTCAATCATCTTATATAAAATCTTTTAAACCCATTTAATATAACAGATCGTATGTTGTTTTTTTAATTAAAAATTGTTAAAAATAGTAATTTTTCACTTTCGCATGTGGCAACACATAAAAGGCAGTGGTTTCTTTTTCAAGTTGATTGGAATTTCTTTTTTGGTGAATACTTTGGAGTTAAATGAACGTGGTAACTCAGGAAGAGGAAAGCAGCCCTGTTGCTGCATATTCATTGGGAAGGTATTGCTTCCCCCATTTAGAAATGTGACTAGAACTGGTGCCTTATTAAAAAAAATAAAAAATCATAATCTTCTGTTGTTTATTCCCACACTGACTCTGAAATCTAGAAATTAATTGAAGTTTTAGCACTCTACATGCGTTGGGAAATCCAGATTCAGCTTCTGAATATCTCTGCTGTCTACCCTGAGGCAGACAGAAACCACTGTGACAACGTTGTTACCTTAATTATGTTGCACAGTGGTGAAGATAATTTCAGAACATGAGTTTGTGTTACCTCCCATACACTTTCAACAGAGACTTGCTGACTAAGCACATTCTAAGTATTGCATCAGCCAGAGCATGGGTGATACAGCATTTATCTTCTATTCTGTGAAAATTAATTTTGTTACTGTGAGGAATGTTTACACTTGTAGACTTGCTGGTATGCATATTTCTCAATTTCTTTGCTTCTAGCATTTTGTAGGTTTAGATTTCTAATAGCAATGAGTAAAATACCTTACATACACACAATTAAGTGCAATGCCTTTTGTTAGTAAGTCTAGCATAGCAATCTTCCTTGGTCTGATGGTAACTTTGTACCAAATCCCCTAATTCTGAATGAGAAGAGGTCTCTTCAAGTTTAGTCAAGACCATATTTCTTTTATTAAAAAAAAAAAAAGTGAATAACTGATTCCACAGTCATTAACAACTGACTTTTTTTAGTGAAAGAATAATTTCATTGCTAAAAGCAACCATATATGGAGAAGAGGGTCATGTCTTTGGGAGACCTAGTGCCCAGTAATGAGGGAAATTAAAATTCTGAAATCACATAAAATTTCAACACCTTACAAGGGAGACCTTCTCCATCACTGTTTTTATAGTTTTCATTTGACCATTGATTCCCCCATTGGTGACTGCAAGTAATCATTGACGCTGACTTACACCATTTCCTTGTAATGACAACTTTCTTAGCTTGGAGAATGAAGCCTAGGAATCTAGTGACTTTAGCTGTGACTGTTATGAGCTGTGAACATGCCATTTCACAGTGAGAGAAACTTGCAAATGTTTGCTGTGCAACCAACATAGCACACAAGAGCTGCTTAACAGAGACAGGCAGATCTTGTTTCTGGCAAGCTGGATGTTTCAAACTGGTGCATATGCAGCATTTGGCTCAAAGATATATTAAGTGTAAACTGTATTGACATACCAGTTTAAAAACTAATTACTAAATGTATGACTTGCTCTGCTATCAGGTTTGAAGATATACCATCTTATAGGTACATCAGAAACTGGAATTCTGATATTATCTTGTGTGTATTGTACTTAGAGGATGCAATAATTTAATTATTTATTGAATTGTGTGAGAATAGACAAGTATGAATATGAGTATTTTTGTAAACAGTGAGGGTACAAATATTTTCAGAATCAAGTCCTATGGTTGATAGGCATTAAAAACCAGTGTAAACCATAAATATGGAAATGTGTGTATTTTTTACAGGCCCATACTTGTCTTGTACTTCGTTCGTTTTGTTGGTTAATGCATAGCTCTGTCTTGATACTATATTAAAGACAAATGTTGTCCCTATGTATAACAGTGCCAGTAGATCTTTGATTTCACTTCTCCTTTTGAATCTGTCTTGGTGTACATTTCAAATATGTTCTGCCAGGCATAGTATTTCCTGTCTTAGCTGAGATGGGCATTGAATGTTCTGTATCTATGCAATTGAAATAGTGCTTTTAGATATGTGTTGTAATGATTTCATGAGACGTAAATTTGAAAATCAAAACTATATAAATTTGAAGATTGTGCAGAGGAAGAGGCCTGAGAGAACAAAAATATTTTTCTGAGCTCGTACGTGATATTGTAGGATGGAAACTCCAGCTTTGTACCAATAGGAAAAAAAACCCAAACACTTGACTAAAGAGAAGAGGCTGATAAAGCTTGTGCTTCGATTTATAAAAGCAAATAAATATTCGTATTTTATATTGCATTATGTCTGCTTGTGTTCTTGAGTATAGCTAAAGGACAACTTCCCATGAAATAATGCATTCCTTTTGGAATTGCTGTAGATTTTCATAATTTTTAAAAAACATTCCTATTGTAACCTACATCAAAAGGGCAGCTATGATTCTTGTGTTTGACTATACATACGCATTATAAAAAAGTGAGTCTACTGTAATTACCAGTTTGCAGAGCGAATTCCTGCAGGGTTTGTACTCTCCCCATTAGTAAAAGAGATAAGTTGAAATGTATTAAAACTTCACAGTGCAACTGGGAGTTTTCGTTCACAGTAAATGTGGTAATGTTTCTTCATTGCTTGACTGTTTGTGTTTAAATTTAGGCAGTGTGCCCAACAGGGACGAAATTATAGGATAAAGCTATGTATAAAAGAAAAACCTTCTGAGAAAACCAATAAGTGGTTATATATATAATAATGCTCTGTTCTGACCAAGGAAAAAAATTGTCTATTTCACACTTACTGGAATTCTACTTTCTCATACATAAGCTCAAGGGATAGTGAATATGCTAGCAAACCTTTGTGCAAAAATTCTGTGGCTTTGTGATCGGGAAACACTGAAGACAAAAAATTTGAGAGATACATGAAGAAAAGGAAAACATGTTAAGTGAACAACATTAATGAAAATTTTCACTTGTTTATCTGGCATTTTCAGGTGGGTGGGTGAAAGGTTTTGTAGTCTGCTTGTTCTCACTTGCTTACAGTTACCACTTTTGTGACTGACAGAGTGTTGGACACAGAAGGAAGAGGGCAGAATTGAGTCTCTAATTAATTTAAGAAGTTATTTATGTATGTTTTGACTTAAAAGGATGGTGTGTGGTACAGAGTGTTGATCTTGATGAGACACAAAAAGTTATTTGCTTTTTAGAAAATACTCAAACTTTTCTAATAATTTTTAATTCATTCCATGTTTTCAAAACAATAAAATCTTTCATTGTAACCTTTTCATGTAACTTTTACAGAACTCATATTTTTCTCACTGGGTAAAGTGCAGTACTTTGCAGTCTAAATCCATGTAATTTTTTTTTTTTTTGTGGAATTGAAAGGCTGTGATTTAGAATCCAGAAGGCAGTAGCATCTGAGAAAGTAAAGTAAAGCCTGAAAAAGTGAAGTCATCCTGAAGAGCAGATTAGACAATGAACAATACATTTGTGGTTGTTTTAAAGAAGAATTCCTGAATAAGTGCACAGAAAGGAATAGCTATTTCAGGAGCCGTGCTGCATTTTATTTTGTTTAAATAAGATGTTGCTTACTGTTTTGACTTACAGAAGAAAAAAGTGGAAAAAAAATCTAACTACTAATTTTGCCAACATAATTTTGTGTAGACATTTACATTTTTCTTGGAAGATTCCTTTTTTGTCTATTAAATGTGATATTTTTGCATATTTACATGTTTTCACTTGTCGTTTTTACTGGACAGACTGTAACTGTTCAAAACCAAACAAAACCAGTCTTGAGAACATGAGTTATGTAATAACTTTCAAGGCTTTAAATGCTCTCATCATCTTCTGATTAATTTGTGGAAGAACAATACGTCAAGAATACATGTTTGATTGAATAGATTCAAATAACTCCTTTAGAACAGTTTGTAATCTATTGATAAAAATCTTCTTTCGTGGATTACTGACCCAATAGTCCTTGTAATGTGACAAAGATGTGTTGATTATTTCCTTCCACCTGGATGCTACATCTACAGTCTCAATGTCTTTTTTAAGATACTGCAGGAAATAATTTCTTTTGGAGCTTGCTTTGTTTAGTTTTTATTTTTACTTCAGAAGTTTCAAATGCTGCTGGTTTACATACTTTCTTCTGAAAACTTTCGCTGGAAGACAACGTAAGTTTGTTATGAATAGCAACACTGATACCACAGTATGGGAATCTCAGTATTCTTTCTCTTACATAGTTGCCACCAGAGATTTTTTTTCCTTGCAGAGGTGTCAGTAAGGTTTATAGAAGTAAAAAAGGTTATATGGATACTAGCAATGGCTAAAGAAATTTTTTCAGTTTGGGGAATGTTTTTTCTTTTTCCCTATAAAAGCAATAATGTTATGTGCAAGGATGGTGTAGAAACAGTAAACCATTCAGTTGTTCAGTTCAGAAACAGAGAATCATAGAATCATTTGGAATCGAAGGGACATTGAAGATCACATAGTTCAACCTCCCTGCAGCAAGCAGGGACATCTTCAACTAGAGGCGGTTGCTCAAAGCCCCATCCAACTTGACCTGGAATCTTCTGGAGATGGAGCATCTACAACCTTTCTGGCCAAAGTGTTCTTCTGTCTCACTACCCTCATTGTAAAAAATGCCATCTTTATATCTAGTCTAAATCTACCCTCTTTTAGTTTAAAACCGTTACTCCTTGTCCTGTCACAACAGGCCCTGCTAAAAAGGTTGTTCTATCTTCTTTATAAGACCTCTTTATTCCCAGAGCCTTTTCTTCTGCAGGCTGAAGACCCCTCACTCTCTTAGCCTTTCTTTATAGGAGAACTTTTTCATCCCTCTGAGCATTTCTGTGGCCCATTTCTGGACCTGCTCCAACAGGCTTTTTTGTGCCAAGGACTCCAGAGCTGGACACCAGTACTCCAAGTAGTATCTCATCAGAGAAGAATCAATTATTGGTCCAGGGACAGCAGGGCAGTAACACCAGTGGAAGCAATTTGCATCGTGTACTCTCTAGATAATGTAGTTGTGTTTACTCGAGATGAGGAGCTGGGTGGAGCTAACAATGTTAATTTCTAGAAGAGTTATGGCTAGAGGAGTGTATTTAAGGCTTTTTGCAGGTGCATCCATCCATTTTGTTGGGTACCTAGCCAGCACTGGCTGTTGCTTTGACAAAGTGCATGGCTGAACTCCAGTGACTGACAGTGCTGGTTTCATAACATGGATCTGGCTTTCATCTACAAGAACAAATGTCTGCATTTGCTAACATTCTCTCAGGCACAGGGAATCTCATTCTTAAATCAACCATGTGTTTTTCTTCAAATTTTAAGCAAAGAAGCACTTGTCAGTCTTAATTTTTTTCAGTGCAAACAACTTTGCCTTTGATGCCTGGGAACCTTAGGCTAGTGTTACATACTATAGAAACATAGGGTGATATTGTACCTGCAGTCTCTGTAGAATATTCTGTTCGCAGCACTGTGCATTGAGTGTGTAGAATCAGGATGAACATGGCCTACAGAAAGTTTTTGGAAAACAGCAAAGCTGTTCTGTCTTATATTCGTTTTCTCTAGAAAAGTCCAGGAAGAATTCCTTGACACAAGTTTCAACTTTTGGAAGTATCTAAGGTAGAATTGAAGAATGACTCCAAACTTAAATGCAACGTTACAAAAACCAATTTATTTTTTCATTCTTTTCTTATTCCATTCATTTACCAGCTCTTTCTCAAGAAGAGTTGAAATTGGGTTTCTAAAATTGGCTAAGCTGTTCTTAATCCAGGAAAATCTGGTTTATCCTGTTACCAGCTTTCTCTTGTTAGCATCCTTCCCTTCATATTATATTAGTAACTGTTTTCTCAAATGCCACAGAGAGATATAACAATATTAGTTCCTTTCAAATTGTATTACTAACAATAAATGCAAGTAAGAAACAATACTAATACTGTGTGATAGGAAATTGCTAATAAAATACTGCATTGCAACAAACAATTTAAAAGATACTCTAGTATCTCTGAATGGAAGATAGATTGGAAACCTCATTTCATTGCATGGATGTTTCATATCATTCAACTGCAAAGTGTATTGCCCCTTACTGGATTTTATTTGGGGCAAAACAATGTAATGCTTCATGTTTCTGCCTTAACTTCTGTCCTAATACTTCACTGTTAGCAATTCTTTAGTCTCATCTAAGAAAATGGTACATAATATCATTACTCAGTTTTTACAGATTGGACAGTTAGAAATTGAGTGGTTAAATAACTGGCTTAACCAGTGCCACACAGTGCGTCTGTGGGAGTGGTAAACCCAGGAAAAAAAATTGATGCATTCACCTCTTTCTGTCCAGCGTTCTGGTATGGGGGTCTGGACTGTTCTGCTCTTGAAAATCAAAATTTCCTTTTTTGTGTGCTCACAGACTTAAATGAGTAGTGAATGTTCCCAAGCTCTGATTTTCAGTGCTTGCCTCGTAGCACTGTAGGTGCAATTATCTGCCAACAATCAATTATGGATGTGTTTGGTGGTCCACAACATCTGTAGTTGTTTTTCTAAGGCTTGTCAAATGTGTGAGCAATTAAATAAGCACACAAGTTTGTGGTCTCAAATATAATAGGTTGTCTTAAAGCCTAGCTTAAAAGTTGAACCATTGCAGGCTTTTTATTGCCCACATTCAAGCTTTAGTGGTCTTCTCACTTAGGTAGTATGGCTATCTATAAATTACAAAAAATTCCTGTGCTGGTTTTGGCTGGGATAGTTATTTTTCTTCATAGTGGCTGGTATGGTGCTGTGTTTCGAATTTGTGCTGAAAACAGTGTTGATAACACAGGAATGTTTTAGTTGTTGCCAAGTGCTTGCACAGCATCAAGTCCTTCTCTTTTTCTCACACATCCCACCAGCAATTTGGTTGGGAGGGGACACAGCCAGAAGAGCTAACCCCAGCTGACCAAAGGAACATAGAATCACAGAATTGTTTTAGTTGGAAGAGACATTTAAGATCAAGTGCAACCATTAACCCAGCACTGCCAGGTCACCACTAAGCCATGGTGCCTCAGCAACACATCTACATGTCTTTCAAATATATGATGTCACAATCAGCAATAAATGCTGAGAGAAGAAGAAGGAAGGAAGGAAGGTGGGGCAGAGTGGTGGTATTCATCTTCCCTAGTAACCATTACATGTGATGGAGCCCTGCTTTCCTGGAGCTAGCTGAACACCACCTTGTCAATGGGAAGTACTGAATTAATTCCTTGTTTTGCTTTACTTGCATGCACTGCTTTGCTTTCCCTTATTGCACTGCCTTTGTCTCATTCCAGAAGTTTTCTCACAAACCTCTGATTCTCTCCTCTGTCTCACTGGGGGGAAATGAGCAAGTGACTGGGTGGGGCTTAGTTGCCAGCTGGCATTAAACCACAGCTTCCTAAAGGCAGGTTACATAATGTATTTCCTAAATGTCGATATACAAATGATCTACAAATGATCCTCCTTTTGGTGTTAATTTAAAATAAACTCTGTTGTACTCCTGATTTGACAGCTATTAACAAATAGTATATATAATAGTATAATTTTATTGGGGTCTTTTTGCCATTCACACAGCAGAATTTGTGCTGATTATTGTTTAGGAAATCACAGAATCACAAAGGTTGGAAGAGACCTCTAATATCATCAAGTCCAAAATAAAAATGTGGGCATCTGGCTGACAAAGTAATTTGTCAAGGATCATGCCAGAATGTGAACTAGAGTATGATTTTTTCCAGTCTCAAATGAGCATCTTGTAGCTTGAGGGGTTATCCATATCATTCAGAAGTATGCATGAGATTCTCAGTGGTGGAAAGCGAAACTACTGATACCAGATTACAACCTGACATCAACACACCCTTTGCAGAAAAAGAAGCCAAGTAAGGCCAGGCTGAAAGTTTTGGCCATTGTACTTATCTTTGTAGTTTCTTATGCTAGTTCATATTAATTGATAAAAAATAGATAGCTATTTTTAAAAGAATTTTCAGATTTAGTTATTTGAGGAACAAGCTGACATTTTCACATTTCTTAGAAGTCTGAATTTCAAGTTTGAATTAGTTAATCTTCAACACTACACCATCAAGAGTGTCTTTAACTCAGAGAGAGGAAAAGAAATGTGAAACCTCTAAACTTCCCCCCCCCAACTTTTAATTTATAATAGATAAATGGGTCATTTTTTGAATGGGTATAGCAGACTTACTCTTAGGATGAAACATCAAATGTCAGGCTCAAGCTGAATCCAGTTTTTACAGGCAACCTGTTAACCTCTAGGCCAAAAATAGGGTTGTAATGGAAATGCTGATGAGCTTAATAAGGCAGCTCTACCAGATGACAGTTTCATCTAGTATGTGAACATACTATATTACTCCTTTGTACATTCTGTAAGTGACATAGGAACAAGATGAAATAACATCAAATACAACAAAAATGTTTCACATTTGTGCATAGATTTTAAAAAGGTGGTGAATGTGAGAAAATCTTTATGATATAGTAAGAATACCATTTTGTAAGCTGTTCTTGCAGTACAATTAATTACCGAGTTCATTAATTAATGAACATATTGTAGAAAGAACACCATTACTGACCAGCGGAGACCTGATATATTACTGAGTCAATAAACTATCGAACATGAAACAGTACCTTTCAGAAGGATTTTTTTCCTCATAACCCACAAACACATACATTATTCTTGCATGTTCAGCACTTCTTTAGTGCCCTTGTATTTCATAGAATCATGTATGGCTAGGCTTTGCAAACGAAGATCCAGGGAGGCTCNTAGAATATCATAGAATAAAATCATATTACTAAGTATTTTAATCATGCATACATACAACAGTATTTTATAACATAGGTAAGGAGTAATTGGACAGATGTCATTAGGATTGAGGCCCAGAAGTGTCAGGCATAATAGAACAGAATATTTTTTCCCGACTGGGTTTTGGAGAGCAAAAATTACTAAATGTAGAGATAGAAAGAAAGAACTCTTGTATGAGAAGTTTGTCAGAGAAATACTGATTTAAAGTGGATCCATGAGCTGTAAATGGCTTTGAATTTCTGTCTGATGCAGATGAGTAAGTAAAGAGATAAAATAACTCTGAACCTTTTTCTTTGTCAGCAGTGAAAGAGTTTAGCTTGGCCAAGCTAAAGTTAAATGTGATTTTCTTTAAGTTAGTATATTTAAGATAATTCTTTTTTTGGTATGGAAGGAGTGTGTGTGCGTGTGTGTTTTAATTGTATGGAAAAGGCAAGAGTTTTCATAAAGCGTAAGTATCTTAGTGGCCATAGTATCAAGCACCCTTCCCCCGCCTTAGCTCCCAAGTAATCACTGATTGCATCTAAATCTATAGAGATATCTTTTCCTGGCAGCTCTGGTAGTTACAGTAGCTTGTTAATCTGTGAATAATCAGAATAAACCTCTCTGTCTCAGAAATCTCTATGCAAATTACATCTAAATGCATGCCATAAATTTATTACTAGCAGTTTGAAGTGCACAGGTCATCGTCTACACAATTTGAAAACATGTGTCTGTTACACATTAAAAAAGAGTCGCATTCAATTTGTATTCACTTTTTTGTGGATGTAGCTAGCCCCTGTAAAAGTAGATCTGTGTAAATTGCAAAATAATTTTTAAAAGGGAGATATTAACAAGGTGTATTGTTTAAACAGATTTTAGATCTCTGCATGGGACTAGAGTTTTAGCATAGCTGATTTGAAAGTTTCATCTTTCACAAAACAGAGTAGATAGTTTTGACAAATAGGAAGTGCTAAGAGGTAAAGGGCTGTGTCTAGATGCTGGAGAAAATGACGGGTGCACAGGAAAGTTACAGGATGTTTTATGAACCGGTCCTATGATTGTACCTTGATCATTTTATCCTATTTTGGGAACATGTCAAATCCATAACTCCGTTCTGTAATTGAGTGAAGTCCTATGTGAACCTCAAAAAGGGAAGTTGCGAATAACCTTTGGATACTATGGGAGAAGGAGAAAGAGATCTGTAATTATCCTTTTTGTAATTTTTATTTCCTCATTTTACCCTTGGTTTCAATCAAGCTGATATGCTGCTATGGTGAGACATCACTCGTAACTTTTTCCTTCAAGCAGTTGATGCAAAAGTAAGAAATTTGTAGAACACCATCAGAACCCTCATCCTACAATTTTTTTTTTTCCCCCTAAAGGAAATACAGCAATTCCTGTAAAGACTTTAGAAATGTATTAATCTTCATGGGACAACAGGCTGTGATATTGAATAAGCATTTTAGTTGTTGTTGCTTAAGGATACTGATGTATGTTCTTGAAAGAAAATGATCTCTACTTAAAAGAATGAGCAATGCTTCAATGTTAGAAGGCTGTTTTTTTGCTATATGGTTAATACCCTTCTAGTCCTCAGAACAAATTTGTACAAGAAGGAAGAAAGACATTGATATGTATTTTCTGTTTCTTTTTGCAGGCCATCCGCTGTACACTGGTAAATTGCACGTGTGAATGTTTTCAACCAGGGAAGATTAACCTGAGAACCTGTGATCAGTGTAAACATGGCTGGGTGGCACATGGTAAGAAATGTCTCTTCTGGGCTTGTGTTTTCTGTTGTGTCCATCTTTCCCAGTATCTTTAAATGATAAGAACTGGAATGTAGGCATGCACATGTGTTTTTTACAGCAATTTCTAGGATGAAAATATATGGGCCTGTTTTTCTGGCAATAACTTCAAATGCCACTGGAGTTCAGCAGCATGTATACAACTCAAAAGAATATTCTAGCCTCCAGGAAATAATGTATTTCTAGAAGGGCTTAGCAGAAAGGCAAAAAGTTTGTAGCATGGTTGCACAGCATAATTTGTATTGCAGAGAAGAATCAGCCAGTAAGTCTAATGGAAAAACATGCCAGTGTCAAACTTTCAGAGCCTGGATGTCAAAATGAAATTATTTTATCCTAAATGGCTCAGCAGAAGTGTGCATATATGATCTATGAGTTGAGCCTGTCTTCCCATATTTAAGTAGCTAAAGAAAGAAAGGAGGGATTAAAATGCCCAGATGTAAAGGCATCAAAATACACTTACAGACCTTTAGTTTTATTTATTCTTTACTACTCTGTGTGTTTGCTGGTTGTTTTTTTTTTCTTGACAGTCTTGATAAAGCTATGCATGAGAAAGAGAAAACTGTATACACAATTAAAAGACAGATAAGAAGGAAACCTAAAATAGTTTAAAGAAAAAATAGGGAAAAGGGGGGGGGGGGGNGGGAGAGAGAATTGCAGAAGCAATTACTGTTGGAGATTTCTTCTGACAGTCTATGGTATTGGCATCTAACCAAGCACAGCATTCATTCCCCCCCTTCTGCCAGACATTTAGTGGGTTATACATTTATTTATTTATTTATTATAAATGTTCCTTTCTTTTTATGAGATCAGAGTGGAAGCTTCATACTTCCCTCCTAAGATGCACTTGATCTCTATTTATCTAATTCCTGTCTGTGTGTATTTGTGCCTGCATATGGTGGCATCTGGCAAGTGTGAATGCTCAGCAAATTCAACAGCACCGATTTGTTTTTAAAACATTCACATATATGGAAAGGAAAGCAGGACTGCAGGTACCATGCAGTCCTGTGTCACTGCGTAGTAATATATACAGCATTCCTAGAAATACCCTAACACCGATCTGATAGCTGGTTGCAGATTTATTATATACTAGATTATCTAGGGACATAGCTTATTTTCACACATCTTAATTCCCAGAAAGGTATCTTCAGTAACAGTGTTACCAGACTCACATTTCTTGGAAGAATCACTAAACCTCACAAAATTTGTGTAGTTGAGGCATGTTTCAGGCTTTGCGCAGAATCAGCATCTCAGGTTTTGCTGATCCACAGATAGGGAAGACTTACCTAGCTGTTTTCCAGTGTGTCCTTCTGTTTAGCAACAGAATTAGGAGTGTAGCTCTTAGATTCTCACATATGGGCATTTCACGTTTTGTTTTTAACCAGTACATCTTAGGGGAATGTGATCATTTTTTCCTGATAAATTCGTCCTTGTAAGGTCGTTGAATTCAAAATCAGAATATATGATAGTAATCTGATGTTGCCACAGTGGTATAACAGAAATGTCCCTGGTTTACAAATCCAGAAAGTTTAAAGGTGAATGTGATAATTAGGGATATGCCACCTCCTCCTGTACCTAGGTGTTTAACCTTCCAGATAGAAAACTTAATACAGCTATATATTATTAGAAGGTGTTTGTTTTACTACTGCATTAGGTGAAGAATGCTCTGATATTTTTTTAATACACTTTGTGTACATACATCTGGAGTATTTACATTTTATGGCAAAGTGAGACAAGTCAGATAGATATTTCATACACATACTCAAAGGACAGGCTTATAAATTACTTCCTGAAGACTATGATGCATCTGTTTCAATACTTAATCTTAGCTATTTTCCAGGATTTTGAGAACAGCATTCAGGAGACTGATCAATTCATTGCTCTGTAGCACCTAGATCTCGAAATGATTGAATTAGGTTGCTGTTCAGAAGTGATTTTCTTTAAATCGTTAGCATAGTACTTTCAGAAGGTGTTCCTTGAATGCAAGTTGAATTTCCTCTGCTTTAATTAAAGGAGTTCCTTCTGATTTTTATTAGTGAATTTCAATTCAGCACTTTGACACAAGATGTAGGGCTTTACTGAATCTAACTATCAAAGAATAGGTGTTTCCAACAGGAAGTACTGTTCTTATCCAGTTCTGATAACCTAGAATCATAATTAACTGAATAATCAAAAATAGCTTAGAACTGCAGTCTTGTGCTGCACTTGACTTATCTGTGCAAAGTAAATTCATGTTAATAACTGCCATTTAAAATCTTGGAACTCTTGGAGTGAGGAGGAAAGGGCATACAGCCACCACAGTATTATCAAACTTAGCAACTGCTGGCCTGTTTTCTTTCTTCGTGCTTCCATTGCCTTTCTCATGTTTTTCATCACTCACTTAAAATGACCTGCGCACATCTTGAAAGGAAAGGTTTCCTCCAAGTTCCATTTCTTCTGTCGGGGTTGCCAAAAGTAGGGCTGTCAATATATGAACAGACTCATCAGAGAAGTTCTTTTGTGGCAAGATAAATGTTTCTGTTGGCAAAAGTTCAGCTTATCAAGTTTTGATCCTGGTCCCCTGTGCTAGTGTGGTAATCCTCCTGTCAGTATTTTTAAGGCTGAAGCAAAAAACTGCATAGAACATATCAGCATTCTCTATTACTGCTGTGCATAGTGTAGAATGGGTTATTGCTGGTGTGAATCACTGGACATTTAAAGGGATTTGGATAACTAGACTGTTTTCAGCTGAAGCCTAGTTTTCATACTGTCAGCTTGGGTGGGATTTTATTTTCTAAAACAAAAAATAGTTTAAATTGGAAAAGCTATTTCCTAGGCCTCAAGCAGTCAAACAGATAACAGTTTCATTTTTTTTCCTTCTATTTTTTTTTAATGGTTAAGGTACTTTGTAATGTTTGTGTGGTGAAAAGTAAAATCTCATTATTAAGTAGTCAATTTTATTTTAAGGAAAAATTATTTTAACAGAGGCAATTGGTATTTTGTGGCTTTTAAATAACGTAGGAGTAAAGAGGACTAAAAGAATTAAGGTTTTCTTGAGTGCTTGAATTGTTTTTTTCTGCTATTTTTGTTGTATTAAAAGTAACATACTATACTATGAAGATAGTATTGGCATTTCACTAGTGTTAGCATAAAAGTCACTTATTTGAACTTTGTTAGAAATAATGTAAAAAAAAAAATTTGTTTTCAACATACTTCCTCTAGTAGAGATACCTTAGCCTATGGGGAAAGAAATTAAACAAGTCTGCAGTGAAAATATATTGATTTCATTGACTATGCGTTTTGCCTTTTGTGCTTGTCATTGATGTTAGAATAACAACTATTAGCAGAAATACCATTATTATACCTAGTTCAACAGATCAAAAGACCCAATGCAGTATCAATGGGAAATACAGTCTATCCTCTCTCACAACCATTTTGCTCTAACAAGGTCCACCAAGGTGACATATGTCATAGTGGACTAAAGCTATTATTTATGACATTAATACTATTTATTTTAGTTTCAGTATCTTAGACATAAGAGTAATTTAAAAAAACATGTAGTGTAATACTGTTATAAAATTTGACTGAAATCATTGCCATCCTGTTTCAAAGAGAGTCAGAAACTTAGAAATACTAGCTATCTGTTTTACCCTCAAACTGATGGCTGGTAGAAGTCAATTAGCAGCATCATGTTTTTCAGATGATTTCGGTATACTGTGCATTCCTGGACTGGCTGAATTACTGTTCAGTTTATTCTGAAATGAAGTATCCTGTGAACATTTTTGCTGCCTTCCTTCTGTTTTTTCTGTCAGGGAAAGCTGATCCTTATACCGCTAGTGATCTTTCTTGTCTTTTAATCTGCATCATTGCAGTCTGCACAGCTCAGGGATTGGCTGTTTATTCAAGTAGTCTTTAGTAGCTCTTGGAGGTACGATGAGGTCACATAGGACCCAATTTCCACTCCCAGACTTGGTCAGGCATTTTCTGTAGTAACTTTGAGATTAAATTCCTTTCCATTTTAATGACAATGACATTAACTAGTAGATTTCAGCACATAGGGCAAATCCATCACTCTTTTTTAGTTTAGTAGCCAACATCCAGTGAATACTTATACTCAGATAACTGCCATGTGGGTTACACTTTCGATTTGTGAAGGAAGTTTTCTGTTGCTAGTATTTATATGATGCATGTTCTGGCTTGCTGTAAATGAGACTAGCAATGAAAACAACAACCTCCACTAGAAAATGGAGAATGATCTGCCATAAAGTGAGGTGCATTATATGACTGTGACTTCTTCATTCAGAATGGTTGAGTTTTCTCAATTTCTACATGGTAGTTCATGAAATTGTCAGGTAAAAGAAACATGAAGTGAGAACAAAGGAAAGGAAGATGAGTGCTATGTTAAAGAAAAAAATTAAGATGGTTCCTATATTTGTCTCCATCCAAAGCTGTTAAGTGAAAGAAATTCAGGTTTGCGAAGTTGAAGATCATCTCTCACAAAATCAAACACCAAAAACCAAAACCACATCACAGACCGTAGTGTCTCTCTAGAAGGTGGCAGAACTGCCATGTTATTCTTGACATAAAAATGGAAACAGTAGAGAACAAATACTAAAAAGGGAAGAGACATGTAATCCTATTATTAGAGTTTACTTACAAGTAAAATAATTGTGTTATCCTTTTTTTGTTCCATAGGATATAAAAAATAATCACAATTTTAACATACTGAACATACTTCTTTCCTATTATTCAGTTTTAGTTTAAAATGTTCTCAAATTGCTTGATAACATAACAGGTTTTCTTTTAGTTACATGGAGATTTTTAGCAAAGTAATTATGTACACTTCATTAATAACAAAGGTTAGCTCTTCGTGGCTTATAAACTATTTTAGATCTAGTCTGGCTTTTCCTGTCTGTTACTGACAAAAATCACTTTAATCCATCTATTACAGCTTCCTTTTGACCCTGAAGGCTGAGACATATTTTTCATTACTCAGTTGCTTCCAGGAACCTACCTGATTAACATTCATTACTGGTAAACACTTTTTAAAGTCCCCTTTCCTGTCTATGGCATCCGTTTTTGCTTCCCTTCAGCAGCAATTCCCAAAGTGGCCAATGCAGCACAGAAAAGATACCTTTTGTGGGTACTTTGACCTAGTATCTACTTTAAAGCCTGCCACATTAGCAGGGATGATATGATGTAGTGTTTACTTTTGGTTACTCCGAGATCACCTTTAATGCAAGTCATGCTGACGTTATTGCATTATTATTCTCAAGCAAATGAGAATATCTTAGTATTAGGGTATCTAAGACAAATAATACTGTTTCAAAGGTTTATAAAACACAAGTGACTGAAGGAAATAATGCTTAGTTGCCTCTAGATCAAATAAAAAGCCTTCCTTTTCCATCCTTGTATTCAGCTGATACTTACTTAACCATATGGTCAAAGGTTTAGTCCTCATGCAAATCTGACATCTTCAGGTGTTGAGAAAGATTTTCCCTGGGGGTAAACCACAGGCTCTAACTACATATGTTCATGCTCACACCTCCTTGGATTTCCCTAAGGGTCCATTCAGATTAAAATATTTTTCTTTTCTTCCCTGTCACCCCCAGGGCATCTTAATGCAATCAGGAAGAGGTTAGACCTTTCTCCCTCTCCCCAGCTTTATTGGCTCAGAGCCCTGGGGATGAATATGCTAATGTCCCTCGGACATGGTCAGGTGAGAATTTATCCCTGACCAGACATTAAGCAGTCAGCTAAGGATGGCTCCAGTGCCTGGTAAGCCCTAAACCATGACCCATAATGAAATATAGTGCCCTTTTCTGCTGAGTTGGGCTATATTCACAACTCCAAGTGAAGCTTTTTCTCATTGTGAACATTTTATTGTCTGAAAAACTTTTAATTTACCAATCACATTTTGTACTCTCACAGAAATGACATTAATATCATCAGATAATCAGTGGCAACTCTGAAATACATATAAAGCCACTTTCATAGGTATGATCTTCTTGACTAGCTATAAAATGCCCAGAGAAGTTTAGATTTAAGGTATTTCAAAAGTGCAAGATATTGCTGTTTGGTGTCTACCATTATCGAATTTACATTTTATAGAGAAGGCTTCATCCCATTTAGTATACCCAATACCATAGGATGAAATGATGTCTTACTCTCTCTTCTTGGGGAGATAATACAGTAAGGAAAAAAATGGGCTTGCTATGTGCAAGATGGAGCAATGGTAATAAAAAGAATGATTTTTTAAATTAGCACCTGGAATTTGTCTTTCCAGACATAGTAGAGTGTTCTGATCTCACTGGGATAGAATCACAGAATCAGTTTTCTATTCAGGAAAGCTGAATACCGTTTTTTGAGAAGACTGCAGCACCCGATTTGGTGAGAACAAAGTTGATTAAACTCTCTGTTTTTGTTGTGGCCACCATGGTGTGCAGGTCTCCATAGTGGTCAAGGTTTTTAGCAGTTTCTAGTTAGCGAGGCACTAAAGCTAGGAGGAGCAAAAGCCAGAGGAGTTAAACACAAGCTGGCAAACAGAAGTATTCCATACCATAAATGTCACACACTATAAACTGGTAAGTTTTCTGGGGACAGTCTCTTTTCTTCAATGGCTGCTATCCCCATGCCCCTATCCTGGCATTCTGCTCCCAAGATCTACTCTCCTGTTTGCTGTGACCATTGTGCTTTCACTAGAGCTGTGCTACTTGAAGTGCTTGACATCAAGCATGCACTGCTGGTGATACACAGTTCATGACTCCTAGGCTAAATATAACTTTGTATACTTTACATTAGTACTGGGGATTAATTATTATTACTTTATCAAATGTGTTTCCACTTCAACCCATGGTTTCCTTTCCTTTTCCCGATTCTCCTTCTCAGGGTGATGGGTAGGTATGTGTGTGGTTGTTGAGTAATAGAAGAGCTGACTAAAAGACACAGAGGTTGCTCTTTGTAAAGGTAGTCAGTGAAACCCTTGATCTTGTGCCCTTAAGTATGGTGATAGGAAGTTCACTACATGGCATAGCTTCATATAGGACCAAAAGAGTGTTTGGTCATCCCTGCTTGATTTCCAGATGAGCAGGACAAATTCTGTGGGATCTGAGAGTGCAAATCACAGACGGATTTGTGGGACAGCAGTAGCAGACTTCTGAAACATGCATCCACAGTTCTCCAGGATGTTAACATGATAGGACCTGCTTACTTGTCTCTTTTAACACCTGTGCTGCTGCACATGCATTGCTGTGATGTGCTAACCACTTTATCATTTTAATACACTTTATTACTTCATAAATTTTTATATCTTCTTAATGATCCTACAAGAGGCTTAATTGTTTATAGGAACATCTTAATTAACTAGAGTTCACTAGGTTAAGCAGAACACAAATTGAAAGAAATCTAAATGAAACAAATCCTACCACTCCATTCCATATAGCTTCAAGGTTAAAATGGGATTTGACTGCAAGAATAAAAATTTCATACTGCTTTCAGATGTTACAGAATAATGATAATATCATGGGTAACTTTTCTCAGCTTTCTGTTTTGCAGATGTGAAATTCAATGGAAAAAACCCATAGTTTTAGGTTTTATACCTACAACAAAGAATTTAAATTCAAGCTGTAGCATTATGAGGGAACTTAACTCAGATTAATTTAGCAGACAGTAGTGTTACTTTATTATCCCATTTCAGAAATAGAAAATATAATACAAGGAAAATATAATACAAGAAATGCATAACATGAGTCTCAAAGACTTCTCTAATTATATTCTAATATTAGAGTAATTTTTCCTGAGGTATATTTAACAGGATCTTTGTGAAATGGTCGCAGTGCCTGAACTGGGGTGAGAAACACTGATGTTTATAAATGGTAGAATTAGCTGAATGAATCAGTCTTTCTAGGGTCTGAACATCTTCAGCTGTCTGCAGCTTTAGGATGGCAGTTTTCCTGGGAAAACCGAGGTGATTTAGCATATACGGGAAAGCATTTTAGAAGTTTGAAACAGTTACACCTTAGACTGAAACACCACCATGGTCTTGGCTTGCCTTAGTGAAATGCTTCTGCAACACAGAATGTTAACAGGTGAGTAATATCTGTTGCATTTTGTTACTGTTTTGAAAGCTGCATAACAGATGCCATAGGTTGCCTGGAGAAAAGGTGGAGTTTCCCCCATGGTAAGTATCAAAGATTCAGAGCCTCTTCTTTCAATAGAAGTCTGCAACAGACAGTTTTCAGAAATCCCTTCCAACCTAGACTTTCTGTGATACGTGAATCACAGTTAATGGAATTTAGGTGCATTTGGATTAAGATGGAAATCCTCCAAATCCAGACCACAATGCAGTACTCCCAAATGTGCTTCTGTCTCACTATATATAGTATGTCAATCAGGTGGTATTAGGACCATTAAGATGCATACTAACTCCTGTCCCACCATTATTAAGGTAGATAATATTTTTAAGGAGATGTTAATGGCTGAGGAAGGAGACTTTTGGCTTTGAAGACGAGAAATAGGAGAGATCAGAGATGAATGACTAGTCATGGTAATAGAAAGAAATACATTAATTTAGTGGCTTCCATTATAAATTGTAGGTTTTAACAATGACACTGTTAATCCATGTGTGAAGAGCAACAAAAGTGGAGCTGCCCAGTAAAGAGGTCTGAGCAAGGAGTCAAAGGCAACTCCACCATTGGACTTGCCTGCACTATGGGCACAGTTCCTTGATGTCTGAGCAGACAGAAACCAGGTGTCTGGCAACTGGGTCCATTGACAACCTCAGAAACAGCTATATCTAGGGATTTCAATCAGGAAAAAAAGAAGGTGGGACCAGAGACAGGGCTGAAGACCAGGCTGTAATATGAGTCTCAGGGTCATCTAGAAGACAGGACACCAGACAGGCACACCTATTATGTATCTTAGGTAAGGAATGAAGGTTCAGGCCTGAGCTTTAGTAAAGGTCCTAGACCCATAGACTGAGAATGCAGAATGGAGATCTCTGGAGAGGCTAGTTAGTGCAATAAAGGCCAGTTGGTGCACTGAGGCCCATGACACCACAACATGATCAGTAGTTGATGTCTTTGGCAGAGGAAAGAGATGATACCAATACACACAAAAGCAGTTGTGTTGGAATACTCACATGATCAATCTGCATGTGTTTCTCCATCAAATACAGACACTGATAGAGAGGACTGCAAGGCCCAAAGCCCACGGAAGACAAAAGGCTCTTTCTTATTTTTCCTACCATAGGCCCCATAGCCAGGTGTCTTCATTCTTGCAGTATGCCCACATGGAAGGTGTCTAGTAGCCCAGCTGTTTTCCTGAGGACTAGAATGAAGGTCCTTTACAGCTTGTTCCTTTAACACATTAGCTGTCAACAAGGAGGAGGGAAAGAAAGCTTACCACTTTATTTATTTATCTAAATGATCAGTTCTAAATTAAAAACATGCTCACGAGGTACCACTACACACAATTAGGTCTAACCTTCATTTTTGTCAGAAAGCATCTTGGAAGGTTGTTGGGTTTTTTGGTGTGGTTTTGTTTGATTGGTTGGGGCTTTTTGTTATTTTTTGGTTCTGTTTGTTGTTTTTTTTTTTCCTGGTGTTTTTCACTATTGAAGGAAAAGGGGTTTTGTACAGAAGGAAAACATACATGAAAACACCTGTTTGTCATGCAGGAGTTGGCCAGGGAGGTTATTTTCCTGACAGGCCAGAAGCAACTAGTACAGGGTCCCTTTAAAAAAAAAACGGAGAATTTTTTTTCCCCCTATTTCATATGAGCATTGGCAGAAACTCTGACAAGCAGTTCTTCGTATTTTATTATGTTCTTGTCTGGCAGAATCTCTGTCAGGCAAAAACCTTGTCAGCGGAAAATCTGTCGTAGGATCAGAGGAGACAAAAACAGGTGTCACAGAAGCAGTCAAAACTGAAGGAAAAAAAAGATTAGGCTAAAGAGAGAAAGGCAGACAATTACATTAATGCCATTGCTTTTATCTTACAGATGTGTTATTATCTCGGGGTGCTGAGTGCGCAATTGCCTCAAAGAAAAGTAGACAGCAGATGAGGGGAAACTTGATAGTTATTAACTGAATAGGCAGTGTGTCAAAGCTGGATTGGGTTCAAAGTTTTGCAAAGGGATAAAAAAATTTGCAGACAGCAAGCAACGTCTGTGAACAAACTGTGGTTCTGCTTTTGGCTACATAAACTTAGTAGTAATCTAAATGTTTCAACTTGGAATCAGATCATAGACAGAAAAATTAATGGAAGTTTTCATTCAGACTTTAAAATTTTTTTTTTTTGTGTACATGCAACTGAAGTGCTGGAGTTTTTTGGGTTTTTTTTCTCATCTGTTATAAAAAAGTTGTTAGAGCATGAGGCATGGTGAGGCATGAAAACATCAGTTTAGTTGCTGTGTTGTTTGGGTTTTAAACACTTACTATCAACACACATTTAATTTTAAAATGCTATTAAGAATCCTTTTACTAAGTGTGAACATCTGTACATGCAAGCTGTAAATTAGAAGATCACATATGTGTCCCTCTGTCAGAGACTGTGTTTGGCAAATGGTTTCCCTTATTAGCTTTCAAATACAGTAAAAGGCAGAAGAAAAAGTTGGCTTTACCTATGAATGAGAATATGCTTTACTTACTCCCCTTCCATCATCTTTTGAAATCCACAGTGCGGTAGTGAACATTTCTCTTCTGTCTACATTAAATTGTGTAAAGGATGAATACAGAAGTGAAATGCAGATCACTAAGGGATGCATGTTGTAGCCAGAATTAATACCCAGACTGATTCAGGATGTTCACCTAGCCATATAAATGTTAATGTCCCATGTTCTCTGCAGTTGTGCCAGTGTTGAATGGGGTAATTCCCTACACCATGAAAACATTTCACCCATTCAGTAGACACTGGCAAGTTTTCTTGTCCTTAGTCACCTTCTAAGCATGATATTTTTGAGAAGCATTTTTTTCCACCTGGAAAGTGCATTACATTAAATCAGTATTAAATCAGCATCCTAAGGAAGGCTAGCTTAGACGTCTCTTACTGCTTCTGCAGTTTGTCTGTCCCTCCAGCATTTCCGTTGTTCATTAGCTGCCCTTTGATTTTGAAAGGGTTTGTTATTTTTTAGTGTGGTTGATGGAAAAAAGAAAATCTTGAACTCTGAAAATGTGAAGCTGTTCATGTGCTCCACTAAAATCAACAGCAAACTACAGTGTTCTGCATTGCCATTAATAGTACTGTGTCTGTTTTACCATACTCAACATGCTGTTACTGTAACAGTATTTTGGACTCTTTTTATGTTGATATTGTGTATTTAATCTGTCAGCCAATTTCAGTTTCTGTTGCTCCAGAAAGTGGCCCAGTTATTTAGAAAAAAAAAACAACAAACAAGTCTGGAAAGCTTTGTTAGTGTCTGGACACAAACCACATAAAATATCTTTCCATTTTCCTGTTGACCCTTGAACAAATATAGTAATCTGGAAACCTAATGATGTTTCTAAAATTCTATATTGTCATGTGTATGTGCACAAGCACTCCAACTGTATCCTTTGGTACACTAGAGAACTGGCTAGAGAGCATACAAGAAAATCTAGAGGGGCTTTATTGCAGAGCCCAGATTTAAAACTGAAAAGGAATGAGGTCCATAATGACCTGTACATTGCGACCTACTGACTCTTCTCTGTGGTGTTCTGAGATACACAGCCAGGGAAATCAGATATGAAAAAATGTCACTAGACCTTTACATCCCTCTCTAGGATACCTAAATATTTATACAAGATCAGGATATTAGCAAGAGGTATGTGTAATTACAACTCCAATTGCATCAAAACTGAGATGTTTAAAATTCTTTTACATTCAGTAAAGGCAAAATGTCATGCTTTTATTGTAGCTGTTCAAAAGACAGTATGAGACCTCTAAAGTATAAAATCCATCATTGTGTAGTTACATTTCTATTGCTTAACAAAAATGGAATCTAATCAGAAACATGGCTTTTAGTTTGGTTGACCTTGTCCACTGCATGTTGAGAAGGAAAGGATCTAAGGTCAATGAGTAAATTTGTGTGGCTGAGCCTATGTACTGGCCACAGTACAGATTAAATGAAATATTTTGGTTTTGTTGTCTGTCTTTTAATAAACTGAACAAGTATTTGAGCCTTATTTTAATGTATCTTTTGTACTTAATTTCCTTTGAAGCACACAAGGTCTCAAACTCCAGTAAAATATAAATGGTGATGTTTTCCCCTCCCTGTTTTATTACATTTAAAAACAAACCAAACCAAAATCACAAATGAAACCTTTAGGTTTGTTCATTGATTTCTTAGAAATAGGTCTATAAAGTTTTTTTTCTGGAATATGACACAATAAGAATACTGCAGACTGAAATGTGAAGACTGACTCTGTATCAGTGTCAATGTTCTCTTTACAGTCAGATTATATTGAGCAGAGTCTCTGTATAATCTAGGGTATTGTGTTTATTATTGAAGAAGGTAAAGATTGCATAAGCCAACATGGGGATATTCAGACTTGACATTAGGAAGCATTTCTTTGCTGAGAGGGTGGTCAAACTCTGGAGCATGCTTCTCAGAGAGGTGGCAGATGCCCAAGCCTGCCAACCTTTAAGAGGCATTTGGACAATACCCTTAGTAATGTCCTTTAACTGTTGGTCAGACCTGGAGTAGTCAGACCAGATGGTCATTACAGGTCCCCACCAACTGAAATAGTCTATCCTATCTAAATTATTAGGATGCATACTTGATACTTCAGAGTTAGGTAAGAAAAACAATACTCAAAGGTTCTCAATTCCTATAATTATCCAATTAGTCAGTTTTGAATGTTCAAGGCAATCTTATGTATCTTTAGCACCCTTTTTTTGCCCCCCCCTTTTTTTTTAATAGTTAATATTTCTGAAATAAGTACTTCAGAAATTAGAATTCACCATGGAAATATTGCTTGGCTGTATCTTGTTATGGTAAAACACAAGAGCCTTTACAGGCTGTTCCACAAAAATTTTGATTAATCAGCAAGTATGTGATTTTAAGATTCATTAGACATGAACAGCTTTCCACTCACACAGAGGAAAAGAGTATCAGACTATGGGACACTACTAAGACTTTAATTGGGCTGTTAAGAGGTAGCCTTCTTAGTTTAAGCACCTGGCTGAACCTGTCGGAGTCATATTTTTTGAAGATTTTGCAGGTTATGACCCAGAAGTCACAAACCTCTTAAGGCTTTTCTGGGTGAACTTTTTTGCCCATTGAAAGTAAAAGAAGTATGAATAATACCTCATGCTGCAGCATGTGTGGTTTATGACATTCAGTCACTGATATCTTCTTAATAAGGACACCTCTGTTTATGTAATTTTTCAGGTATGATAAAGCTTGTTCTTTTACATAGCATGTTTCATCTTGAAGTCTCCTAAGCACTTACGAAATCACACACTGTTCAACTATTTCCTTAGCAATCTCTTTTGAAGAAACAAGATAATTTTTATAAATTAAAAATTATAGTGTAGAGTTTGTTTCTCCTGCCAAGTGCAAGGGGTTTCAATAGTCAGTGATCTGAAAGAATTTCACATGCTTACTGTACTATTATTTCTCATATTGGGTACAAGTGCATTTCGTTTCTCATTGTGTACTACTTCTTCCCTTTTTTTTTCTCTTTTCTCTTTTTTTTTTTGTGTTTAGCATGAACTCTGTCTTTAGTTTGCAAATGATCATACACACCTATGCAGAAGTAGATTTTTTTGTGTGTTAGAAATTACAGCTTTCAGCACATACCCTGATTTGTACTTCAAAATGATAAAAATGACTGCTTATTTTTTTGTTACATAATGTGCAGAATAAGGCTACAAATCAAAACTTGGGATAATGTCACTGTCACTTGGTATATTCACCAGACTGTTTGTGTGTGTTTTGAGAAGCAGATGTTTGTAGATAACATTGCCTTAAAATCTTCTTTAGATGGAAGAACTTGCTTTTCCTAACTGCAGGCATAGAGTTTACTGTTCAGAGAAACAGAAACAAATACTAATTAGAAATAAACTATGATGCAGTGATTAAAAAGCATCAAGTATTTAGAAAATTAGTCATACAGGCCTTGACTCTGGTCTGAATTTGTGTAAACTTGGAGAAGCCAGTTTATCTTTTGGATCCTATTCTTCTCAAGACTGAAGGTGGAAAGCTCAAGGTGATCCAGATCTGCATAATCATTTTGATATTCAGGTAGAAGATGTTACTTCTATTAACAGTAAAATTATTTACATCATTCTTACTGTGAGTAATAGTAGTATTAAAAAAAAACCCTAGTATTTTACTTTTTTACTCGTCCAAATGTGTGCTCCCAGGCACACATATATACCTATCAGCACATACAGCACAGCCTACACAGTAACAAAGTCAGTTTTCTAGGCTTTTCTAGCTACATAATTTGATGACACATCTGTTATGTTACTAGCAAAATAACCATGTTACAAAAATATCATACATAAAAGGAGTTGAAAAAATGGAGGAAAGTATTTGACCTGTTTAAGCTTCAATCAAATCCCATTCATTAGACCTTTTAAATATATCAGTACCACATCATGAAGCCTATGTGGCTGAAGTACTTTGGATGAAGAGCTTTTGGAAGAGAAATCCCACTCTTCACTTTCTGCAGGATAAATGTCCTGTGGAGAGGCATAGGACTGCAGTCCCTAGGCTTGCCAATTCCTTATCTTTTTTGAATATTAAATTAATATTTAAAGCTATTTATTAGAACTTGAGTTAACCAATAGAATAGGAGAGATCAGACAAATCGGTTGCAAGAAATGAAGTATAAGGAAACCAGAACTCTTTCACAAAGTATTCCTTGGAGTAAACGTGTTGAATGAAGCCAGCAAGTAAATGATAAGGGCGTTTGCGCTCTGTATGTAAGAAAGCAATTTATCAAGAGCACATGAACTCTCCAGTGACCATAAAGCAAAAAGAAACCAAAGTACAGGAGAAGTCCCTATAAAACACTCTTAAACATACAAGAAGTTTCATTTAAAAAATAGAAGTGAGAAGCTTAGGTGCTGCAACACAGTCCATAAAGTGGAAATAATATTGAATTTAAAGCATTAATACTCAGTGAAGTGCATGATGTCATGTGCAATTCCATCATATTTAACTTCACAAGGGGATAAGAATTACCTTCATCCTGCAAACCTCCCCTCTTTTCGTCTCTAAATTATTCACATCACAGTGAATAGAATTTATGGTAAATCAGGGGACTGATTTTTTAACATGTTTTAAAAGCTGGAGTTTGGGCATATCACATTAACCAACCCTTGTTCTTGTGGGGGATTTCAAC
>VWZO01020176.1:0-12087 GCA_013396975.1 Bucco capensis
GCTGTGAAGGCTGTCATGCCTGCTCGCGCTGACTCACTGGCTGAGTGCGTGGAATCGCTGCCGATTCAAATCCGCTGCGACTTCCGCACTCTGCCACGTCAGCCTCTCGCCGATCCCGCGAGGGCTGCCTGCTCGTCCCGGGTCTCTCTGCTCTCTCTCTTAGCTTGCCTGTCTCCAGGAAAGCCTCTCCCACCTGGACCCTGTCAGTAACTCAAAGGAACAGCTCTTACTGCTGTCGTGTGTGCTCGCGCTGGCTCGCTGGCTGAGTGTGTGGAATCGCTGCCGATTCAAATCATTACAAAGAGGATGTAAATTGGGAGTCCCATTTGCAGCCTGCAAAATTTTCTCTCAAAATTAAGCAAATGTGTCAGTGAAGATGATGGACAGGGTTTGCATGCTTTAATGAAGTGGAGGAAGTAAAAGGTGTTAAATGTATTCTTAATATAATAAAGGCATTAAATGTATTTTTTTTAATATAATAAAGGTGGCTGGTGCCATCATCTGGAGGTGGCAGAAATGATTCAGAGTGCTTAGTATTCTGAACTGAAAAATGGGGTTTTTAAAGGCAGTTCAGGACTTTTCAAACAAAAAAAGTGTTTGCTGCAAGGCATGGAAAGAAGCCATTATGCAGCTCAGTAGCAGTTGCTCTTTCTGGAACATTTAGGGTGCTTTTACAGTGCTGGTTTTCCAGTTTTTTGAATCTCAAAGAGAGCTAGAAGCATTCATTTTTTTTTCACAGAAAATGTTCTTGTGTAAGTTATCTAGCATTTTATGCTACATGCTTGGGGTTTGTAATTTTTAATTTGGGAGTGTGTCAGTGTTGTGGTGCCGGAGTAGAAGTATAGGCTAGTTTTCCCAGGAGCAGCCCAGCTGTACAGCTCTTGATGTGTAGAGACCCCTCTATACACCAGATTGCTGGCAAGCTTTTTTGTTCTTGGGAAGTTCTCTTTTTGCTGCCATTGCACAGCTGCACATTTGCTTCAGTGTATCCTTGCTCATTGTTCAAGTCTAAAGATGCCACATTAACTTTAAAAAACCCATGTCCTGATCCATGCTTGAATGCTGCAATGTGTTCCTACCATTCCCTCATTTCTTTGACAGCTGAGAGGGCACTTCACAGTACAGTTGTGAACCTTTTGTAACAGTCATAGAACATCTGTAATTCAGACTTGCTACTTGCATAAAAGGGCTTAGAAAACAAAACAAACATCACAAAAATTTTCCAGTCTTATTTCAGACTTCACTGTTTAATTAAGCCTCTTTTTTTGAAGTTACCATTTTCTTAGAATTCTATCTTCACTTCTCATGCTGGTTTTGAGAGACAGACCTTAAGATCTTGATGAGGAAGCTACTGGGTTTGGTTTTTAGAGGAGGTGCAGAGTGTCTGGGGACAATGCAACTGCAAAATACGCTAAATGACAGAGAACTTTTATTTTAGGATATGTGCAAGTGCTGCACAGAAGCTCACTCAGCAGGTACTACTTAAGTAAAGTAATAGACAACTTTTTTTTCTATAGATCATAGCTGTCTAGATGCTTCTGTGTTTTTGTGGCTTTTTTGTTTGTTATTGATTTTTGTGATTTGTTTGGTTTTTCTCTATTTCAAATTAATATGTAGCAGAGAAAATCTGCTTGCTATCTTTCCTTTAGTGTTGCTGTGATAGGATAGTGCTGTGCTATGTTGGTTACTGGAAGGCTGCTTAAATACAGGCCAGAGTATCTTAGGATCCCACAATTACTGATTTATTTTTGTAATATGCTGGTATCCAACTGGTAATGTGAATACAGGTGTTGCTAATTGCCTTTCTAAGTGCAATATCTTATCTTTTTTTTAGGATACTAAGTGTGTAACCTGACCTTAAACTGATCTTCTAAGCATATGTTAATGGTTGCATAGAGTAATACTGCTCAAAGTCTCTGTGTTCATTGTTAATCCAACCATGAACATCCCAGTAACACAGCTCAACTATTCATAACTTGATGACATTGTAGTTCAGGCTGATCCATATGTTAGATGCCAAATGAAAGTTAAATGCCACTAATATTATTTCATGTAAACACTATCAGGCATCACTATTATTCTTGAAAGATTGTATTATGCAGTGATGTAGAAATTAAGGTGTTGAATAAAAGCACTTCCAATTTAAATACAAGGGGGAAAAATTGCTCTTCTAATCTTGAACATGGAGAATTAGAAGATAAAACTTATTACTGGTATGTTGCATACAGAGAAAAATGTTCAGATGTCACCTATAGCTGAGCAAAATTCAGTGAAACTAGTAATTAAAAAAATTTCCAACTGACTTTCAGTTATAATTTAATATTCTAATTTAAAGTATAATTTCTTTTACTTTGCAGAAGAAACATATTATTAGTGCAGAAAAAGGACTCAATTTTGTAAAGTCTTGAGTACCTCCTGATGTTTGCTTAGCATCAGCTTCAGTAAGAGATGATGATGTGCATATGTATACATACATACATGCATATATATCATTTTTGAATTGTGAAGTTTTCCTGACTCAATCAGTGGAGTGAGGGAAAGGGTGATCTTTTATAGATGTCACTCTCGCCCACCAGGAGTCTCTATGAAGTCAAGACTCCTACAGGGCTGCACTGAAAACTCAGCAAGAGCAGAAAACCAGGGAATCAGAGATAAGTGTCCTTGCACAGTAACAGTGATTCCACCAGAAATATCACAATCACAGGTTTCAGAATTCATTAAAAGAATACTTTACTTACGAACAACAAATAACAACAAAAAATCAACTGGCAATCGTGAAAGGCAATTCCTTTAACAGAATGGATAGGCCTATGGGGAAACAAGGCCAAGAAAAGAGAGAAAAAAACAGAAGACAGTAAAGTCCAAACAAAAACTTAATTTTCCCACCTGGGATCCTGCATCCCTGGTCTTTATTCTTCGAGGGGTGTTGTTCCAGATGGCAGTCATAAGCACCTGACCCCTTGAGCCAGTCCCTTTGTGTTGCCTGCTCTCCAGCTGTTTTCAGTCTCCTGCTAATGAAGCCTCTTGTGAGAGGGGGTATGGTTTTGTGCAAATTTCAAGACAGTTAGCAGCTCAATACCTTACAGAAGCCCATATAGAAAGCCCTTTTTAAGTGACATTAAAGACACACAGGCTGAGGAATGTGGAGTGAATACCATATTAAGAAATGCTGAGCATCTTCAACCTCCAGTGGATAGATTTTGTAAAACTGGATTGCACTTTAATGTTCTGTGCTACAGGTAAATATTGAGATGGCTGAAAACAGCATATATTTTTTGAAATTAGAGAGGGAGGTGAAAAGAAAGATTCTTTCATTTGTTTTTTGAGGGAGGGATGGGGCCTTAAAGTGCTCACTCACTGTAATGTTGATGTGTGCTCAGTTGCGTCAGATCAGGGTATAATCAGAAGGATAACCATATATGAATAAATGAATAAAGTATAATTGAAAGCTACTGAAAGCTCAACAGTGTATGAGGAAAATATGAAAAATTACTTTACTAAACAATTGTTTTGCCAGCTGCTATACATGCTCTGTATGCAAGGTAGTTTCACATGAGATCACAAGTCAAGTGGCTTCATTGTCTGTTGATAAATTTCAGCCACACCAGGAAATTGTTCTGATTCCTCTCTGAAAAATCTCCATTAAAAGATGTCATTAACTGTATAGTCAGAATACGGAGAAGTATTTTTCTGATAAAGGGTTTTGTGTTAATACAGTGGAATTATATAAAAATAGATATACATGCAAAATATATTTATTAAAAGCACACACTTTCAAAAAGCAGGCTTTTGCATGACGTTATCAGTTTGTTTCTCAGATCTGTAACACAAGTTTGTCTTATTGAGGTCTTTTCCTCAAAAATATTGGCAATTTTTTTTCTATTTGTTGCTTACAGCAGTTTGTCTGATTTTTGTTATCCTTACACTTCCTGACTCACTCAGATTGCACATCATTCCTGTTTTTCTGCTTAAATAGCTTTGTTTGACAATGTTTGTCAAAGCTTTTAATAAAAAAGCCATTTAACTAAATTCCTTTTTAATTAAGTGAAGCATCTTCAACATCATGCACATGTTTGGGTAACTTGCTATCTCCTCTGTTTACTTCTAGTCATTTTCAAGGCAACTTTCTATCATTAAGAAGGAACTGACAAGTTGTTTCCAATTTCCCAACAAATGTTTCCCTGCCTCTGTCTGTAAGCACAGCATGTTAAACATTCTTCCTAATTTAGCTTAGCAGGAGAGTCTTCAAGCTTTCAGACAACTGTAGTTTTTATTTCTCCTTCCATAGTTTTATAAATTTATAGATCAGTGCCTACTTTTGTTTATTTAATTAATGTGGGTCTTTTATTATATCAGTTCTTGAATTTTTCTCTGAGCATCTGTTCTTTGGGGAAGGAAAAACTAGCCTTCTAGTATTTGTACAGTATTTTATATTCTGAGAGTTTAAAATTAAATATGCGCTGGCAGTGTCTGCACAGAAGAGAGTCCTGTTGTGAAGGCCTTCAAAAACAGAATGCTGACCTAATTAGACTGATAAAGCCTATGTAGTTGATATCTTTTCCTCTCATGTATAACAGGACAGTAGGAGTTTGTGGAGACAGTGTTCTTTTCAACAGTGGCTTTTCAGTATCCAAAACTTGCTGGATGTTTGTTGCTTCATATGCATGTAACACGGATGGGATGTGTTATTCATGCTTGCTCTGAGCTAGGTGGCTGCAGAGCTTCCTGAAAGCTTCAGACTTCTGTGTATTTCCCCCTGTAATCTGTCATCCATCTCCAGGTTTGCTTGGAAGTAGTGAATAGCTGACACTTCTTTTTGTGCAAAACTTGTCCAAAGTAGGTGATGGTACTCTTAAGAAAAAGCAACAATGCTGAATTTAGGCTTTTTGAGGGAAGAGAATTTACATGCTGATCTAAACTCTGAAGGTACAAGAATAAGAGTTTAATTTTGTTACTACCAGTGCAAAAAACCTGGATGTTGTGATCTAGGGGAAGAGGGCAAAGAGAGCTGTTATCAATGAAGCTGGATTTTGCAGTTGTAGGAATTTGCTTTCTCCCTCTCTGCTTGTAGTTTCTTTGATAAATAAAAATAATGATTTAAAGATTTCTGACTGTGACAATCTTGGATACAAGCATTTTTTTAACAGATAAATACAGCTTTTAAATACTGAGCTTAAAGTCATTAACATCTGTGAAAAATATTTTAATTGAGTAGTCTACTTGTATTTTATACTACACAGTACATGCTGGGAGCTTATCACAGTAAGAGGGGCTAGTGGTTGAATTTTAGAGAAAAAGAAAACATTTTAAAAAGGAAAATGGGAAAAAATAGTCAATTTAGGTTACAGATTGGGACAGCAAATATGCTGGCGATGGATTGTGAAGGAAGAGTGCCAGTATTTCCCTATGTTTTGAATCCTGAAAATACTATTCTACTTCATAGTGAATTAAGGAAATAAATCAATATTTTACTCATGGAAAAGGTTTATTCTTCAGCGCTGGGTGTGTAGGGGATATCTCCACCAAAATACACACACCTTGCTGCTCAAACCGTGCTCTATTTATGCTACAAATTATTACATATGTAACAGGCTGCCATACACATGCATTAAATTTCCAGGATATTACAATTGAAACTATCAACACAGTTTACATATGCAACAGACTAACATCAAGTTTCATTTACCACCACCCTAGGTCCCCTTTTGTTATACACCAGCCCCCTAGGTCCATCTTTGTCTTGAAATGTTGATTTATTCAGGATGTTGACTGGGGAATCCAGTTGTCAGATTGCGGATCAGGTCCAGCTGCTCACCCAGTTTCGATGCAGTCTTTTGTGTTGTACCTCGCACCCAAATTATCCCATTATCTAGTCTAGGCTATTTCCAGTAAATATACAATAATGTTAGTTTCACCTTATTCACACACCCAGATTATCCCATTATCTAGTCTAGGCTATTTCCAGTAAATATGCAATGTTAGTTTGCAAAAAATGTTAGTTTCACCTTAATCAATAGGGTTTTTTTCTGCTTAGGAATTTTGATGAAAACAAGAGCTTAAAAGGAATATTGGTAGTGTTTTAATCTGTATTATTTTCTGAGAGATATGTCACAAATGTGTGGACTAAGAAATCTGTGTTTCATCACTTGCACACTCTCCTTTATTATTGAGCTTTATTTTAAAGAATGCAACTTACTAGAAAGAACTGTTTAATGCCTATAAACATATATATATATATATATTTGATTGAGACTAAGGGAACTGTGAGGTGACACATGCTTAGTGATGCTAAAAGCAAGTTTCTTAATGAAGTAGTCATTTGAGACTTCAACTGACTAGAGTATCTTGAGTTGCCTGTCAGTTTTCTTAGTGCAACTGATAGAGTGAGAAGGTTGATGCAGGATGTGCTGCCGTGGGACTTCATGTCTGATTCCTGGCATGTGTCATAAAGAACCAGCATGAACAGGAAATGATCCTGGCAAGCCAATGAGTTAAAGGCTTGTGCAGGAAAAAGGGTAAGTTTGGTTTCCAAAGCAAAACGTAAAACGTCAGAAAACGCGTGACAGCAGTGATCATACTTACAGTAGTGGTGTCTTCTGATTGTCACTCAGTTCTTCTGAAAAGTACCATGGTCTGACATTGCCTGCAGCTAGTAAGGCTTGGCAGGAAGCACCCTAGTCTCTCCTAAGACCGTCTGTATTTGTCTTAGGAATGCCTCTTAAGGTTTTAAACAAGTGCTGCCTATTTCCTTGAAGCTGTTGTGTTTACATACCTTTCCCAACTTTTATCATGGGTGTGGTGTAAGGTGTTAAAACACGGGGTTTAATCTTCCTCAGTAATTTTGACTATGTCTTAAAGCTAGCCTTGCTTGGAGCAGGAGGTTGAACTGGATGGCTAATGTCTTCAAACCTGAATGAAATACGTGTTACATTATTTCATAAGCCATAAAGCTAAGTAATTTGAAGAAGGTGAGGCTGTCTGAAATTGTGTTTGGATCTTAACAGCACTTTCGAATTTGTGTCTGATTTTACGAGAAGAAGAAAAAGAAATGCTGTCATCTAGCATAAACTTGCAAAGGAATTTTGTAAAAGTCCCCAGCTGGAGAAGCTCTTGGGCAAAACAAGCAGGCTAATGTGTGTGTCTGCATGTGTGTATGTCTGTGCCTGTGTTCAATTTCTAGCTCTAGAGCTACTTCAGTACACTCTTGTTTTATATGTATATAAAACAAGAGTGAATTACTAATACTGTGTCATGCTAGTTTACCTTATTTTATGGCTTGACTGGAGAGAGAAAAATCCTGCTACTAGTTTCTGCCTGTGTTACAGTGACTTGGAGCAGTCATTGTTTAGGTAAGCATGCAGTAATACTTTGATTTCTCTCTCTAATAGAATCCAATTTACTAGACCATCCTTTGTTTGGACTAAATGAGAGCTGGGCTATTAACTCTTCATAAATTTATGATTAAGTGCTTGGTCAGAATTTTGGGGAGTAGCTTTGTATATAGGATTTAGGGTAAACAGGTATCTTCTGCATTTTGTTATCTTTTTATTTCTGTCTTGTACCTCTTTCAGACCTTGTCCCACCTCTCCTAACCACACAACTAACCACTTGGAGTCAGGAGCTTTGAGAGTAATTAACATTTAAAGCCCTGCCCCCTCTACGACTACCAACTCTCATTGTCCACCTTTATGGTATCTCTGTCCTGCCCATTCTAACAGTCTTTGAGGCTTGTCAGCTGTCAGGTAGGCATACAAGAAGCTCACCAGATGCACTTGCTTGTGGCCAACCCACAGGTGTATTGCCGTCTCCATTTCTAATGAGCATGATTAAATACTCACATTTCATTTCTCTGCCTCTTCCTACTATGAGTCAGAGGCTCCTAATTCCCTTGCTCTCTCTTGATTGTGCTGGTTTATACTTTATCCTTGATCTTTGATTGACGTTTGTACCTACCCATGTGGGGGTCAGTTGTGCAGCGTTGAGGGGGGTGCAGAAGGAAGAGATGAGGCAGGAGAGCAGGGTGCAAGAGCTAGAACTAGTTTAATTCAAAAANCTTTATCTTCCATTCTTCATGCTTTGGTGTGTTTCCCACATACCCACTTCTCTACAGTTGTCCGAGAAGCAACCTCCACAAGTGTGTAAGAGCAAACATTGCTTTTTTTCTTTCCTTATGTTATTTTTCCTCCCCTTCCTCCTTCTTAGACAGCTAGAGATGAGTCTGAACATGTAGTGGATATACTAAACATTCTGTTTAAATGTGTTTGGCATTCCCTTTAAACACATCTAGGTAGAATATTAAAAAGGATAGATCTGATTCATCAGTTCCACAGTCCATCTATGCAGGAAAAGAACGAGTTCCCACAGTGTTTAAAAAAAAATCTTCTATAGTTGGAAATTCTGTATCAGTTGATGCTGTTTTGAAAACAAGTGAGTGCATTTGAAATGTGGAATGTATATCCATATGTGTCACTGTCCAGTATTTCAATACATTGTCCCTCTATTTTCTACTCCTTTTTCTCCACTAAGTTAGAAAACATAATTCTAAAAATGTTTTTTTTTAAACCTGTTAACATTTCAAAGCAAAGTGCTCGCATGCCAGTTCCGTATGAACTGCTTGGAAAATGAAGGCCTACACCTGAAAGACTTTTTCCGAATCCTACTTGAGTTTCTTACAGTCCTGCTGTAGTTCAGTGTGGACAGTGATTATCTGTGGGAGAAGGACAAACTGAGTTGACATGCTTTACTATAGCAGAAGAATCGTTTGTCTGCAAAACAGGCAATGAGGTCATGAAGGATGAGACCTATCTGTTGACAGTATAATCTTACTGTATTGGCTTATTCTAGGGCAGTCTGGTAGATTCATCTTTAAAAGAGTAACTTCACAATGAGGTGTTGTCTTATTAACTAAGGTTTTGGGTAATATGCTGATAAGCCAGACAAAAAGTTTATTTTGTGCAGTAAAAGAAACACTTACCTGTGCTGAAAGAAAAATATGTATGAGGAACTAAATTTGTTAGAGTTTGTTTTTTGGGTTTTTTTTTGTCTTTTTGCTTATGTGGTGCAATGATTATTTTGAAGTTCAAGATGTTTGTTTCCTGAAAGGCAACTCTTTCCATAACAGCTGGTAATGATTACGTAGATGTTTTGTGCTAGATTTTCTAATGTAGATTCAGACACATAAGCATAAGTCCTCCCCTCCCCGGCAAATGATACCCTCATCAGAAAGTTTCTGTTTATCCGTGTGAGCCTACTCTGTATTATTTTATTCTGGGGGCCATCCCTGTAGATTGCAAATGAGAAAAATACAGAGCTACGAGACTCTAAATCCTTTCATATATAACACAAAACCAAAAGGCAAATGCTATTTACATGGAGATATCTTTTGTTTACTTGTTTTCTTCAATCAGAATAATTTTATATAAATCAGAACATGCCTTGTATTGCTCAATTTTGAGATCTTTTAATTGTTGATATATATATTTCTTTATGTTTCCAAGTGACAGTAGACACAGTGTGCACAGTATGTTAAGATTTCTAACTCAATTTCTGCAATATCCTTAACCTTGTTGCTGGCCTTTCCCCTCCTGTCGTGTCCTGCNGCATTCACAGTTCTCACAGCCTCTAAATAGTTTCTTTTTTTTGTTTGTTTTCATATGGCTTTAAAAAAAAAAATCACATAAACCCCTAAATGAACGAAAATTTTTCATTTGAGGTTAAATGAAGGATTTCTAGTTAATGAAAATCATACCATTTGTACTTCATCACTCAGGCAATTTAGAGGCCAATGACCAACTGCTAAATTTGTTAGCTTCACCATTTTTTATCTCATACTTCATCCTAAGGAGTCACAAACACGATCTATTATCTGTCCATACTTATATACATTTATTCACTCCTGAATTCATTCCTTTTTTTATTAAAAAAACTCAACAATTTACATAGTCCCATGATATGCAAGTCTGAGTAAACAGAATTTTTCATTTGAAGTAAATAACAGGTAATAGAACTAGCATCTTGAGGGTAGTCAGCTGAGGAAGGGATACATGCTCATCTAAGTGATGTTTTGAATTCTTTCTTCAGAATCCATGTTTTGAGGTGTAGGGTTAATATGTAGTGGGACATTGTGAAATCAATTAGTATTTCAGTAATGGGGTATGAAGCAGGAAATGTTAAAAATGGATGCTTTTGACACCTGCGCAGTGTTGTAGAGTGCAGAGTACTGAGGTCTAATAGTTCAAAAGTGAGCTCAAGAGCTGTGAAAATTAGTGTGCCCACACAGTATGTGCTTATAGCAGAGAGGTAAGACTTCAGAATATTCATTGCATTGATGACAGGCACTCTAAAACACACAAACCTCCAGTATTTTAGTTGTTTTTTTTTTTTAAATGCAAAGATCTTATTAACTGTCTGAGTTAAGAACAGTAGGCTGTATTTACAGTGAGTTCATACTGTTCACAATCTGTGGCTGCTGAGGGGATGATGTGTAGCTATTAAGAGGGGTCTAATCAAGAATCAGTAAAATGAGTCTTTAACACCAAATCACATTTTGCTACCCTACAGCCACTGATGTCTCTCAGGGTTATTTAAGAAGCGAATTACTTGTGAAGTCTCATATAGCCACATAATATTAAAACAAAACACTTCCTGATGGTAATTAATACTGAATTACAGAACGTACACCATCATAGAGGAACATCAAGTCCAGGATGATCATTTGCTATAATTTGACTCTCCAGTCTTTGTACATAAGCAAACTGATCTTTCTTGAGAAATTCCATTTTGTTATCATCTCTGTAAATTTTATATGCAAATATCTGCAAGCTAAAAGCATCTGGAAAATTGCCATTTTAATCTCACACATAAATACTTAGTGTTATACTACAGATGGTGCATTTCTTGTCTGGTAAACAAATGCCAGGATAATTAGGGTTTACAAACTTCAGAACACTTTTGTTTTGTGGTGAATATGCCAATAATGCTATTAATGATCTTTCTAGCTGCTTTTAAAGTTAGGTCTGGAGCAGATTCAGGCATATTGCTGTATTCTGCAAGATTGGTAGAATGAGGTAAGCGCCCTGAGGGCATGGTGCCATGACAGACTGCATGCTCCATCTTAGAGCTCAAGAGAAGGGGACCTTTACTGTATTTGATCCAATGCTAATGGCTGGGAATAGATTAGGTTTTGAGAAATTAAATTATCAAGATCCAATGTATTGATGGACTCATGCTCACAGACTGGAGTGGGGACTGATGTCCATTCAAACTTCCTTTTACCTCTTTTTCTGTAACTGGTGGGCCAATCCCAAAATGTTGATGGGATGGGTTCTAGAGCTTAAAATAAATATTTACAGATTTCCCTTATATGTGCTTCGTACTACTTAGAGTAATAGCCCATGTACTTTTCTTTCTATCTTCTGGTTTTGATTTTTCCATACAGTTCAGCAAAAAAATATGGTGATCAGATTGAAGTGATCAAATCAGACAGAAGTGCAAAAATATCAATATTAATTCTGTGCATCAATAACAATGAACACTAAGTTCTGAATTATATGTTTCAAATTGATTTTTCCACAACATAGAAAATTTTGAATGTGGGAATCCATTAATTTCTTGCAAGTTTTTATTTAATATGTTCAGATATCAAACTTTCATTGTACTTTGAGTTGAATTCCTGCTTTTTTTTCCTTAGTGTTTGCTATCATATTTGTTTTTGGGGAGTTCAGTATTTTCAAAGGAAGGATAGACATTGTAAATCACAGAGTCATAGGATGGCCAGGTTGGAAGGGACCTTAAAGATCATCTAGTTCCAACCTCCCTGCACTGAGCAGGGGTTCCAATCACTAGACAAGGTCACCAGAGCTGCATCCAGCCTGGCCTTGAACACTGCAAGGGATGGGGCATCCGCAACTTCTCTGGGCAACCTGTTCCAGTGCGTAACCACCCTACAGGTAAAGAACTTCTTCATAATCTCTAATCTAAATTTCCCCTCCTTCATCTTATAGCCATTCCCCCTTGTCCTATCACAATCTGACCGCTTAAAAAGTCTCAACCCTTCAGTCTTACAATCCCCCTTTAGGTACTGGAAAA
>VWZO01020178.1:0-78865 GCA_013396975.1 Bucco capensis
AGCTGTAACTGTTCTATGATTCTGTGATTAAAATACAGTCAGAAGTTAACATGAGTGCCTGTATCAGTAGGCATTAGAGGTGAATATTAAGCATATAAACAAGCCTTGTAAATATGCTATGGAAATCATCAATGGTTTTCTTTGCCCTGGTGGCTCCAGGCTTTCAGTGGAGCCTCCCCAACTAGGCCACCAGCATTGTTAGAAGCCAGGCCTGGCCCTGCAGCTGGGCTTGCTGCCTTCGACCACTCCACGCTACTTCCTCACCTGCCAAAAATGGCTCCATCAAACCTCCCCAGTGTCCTTTGTTGGCTGTAAAATTTACCTACACTCCTGCAAACACATTTCAGAACCACTCTCTTTTTCTGGGACCCAAACTAGGTGTCTGCTTCTAATTTTCCCTCACAGAGTTGGGCCACCTGCTGTGCCAGGCCCTTAAAGGCCCACCCACCCCATCTGACAGGTGTCCTCTTCCCACCAAGCACAGTAGCCTGGGGGATGATGTAAAGAATTAAATCATTAAAACAGGAGGAGCTCTCTAAAGGCAGTTGTAATGAGCAATAACTACTGTGGAAAACATCAGGCTGAATAATTGTTTGCTCATGTAATAATATCCTAAACACTGAATAATCTCTTCCATCCGCTCTCATATGGGACCCTGGATACCAAAGCCATCATGGCTTTTTCTAAACAAAGAAATAGAGAGAAAAAACCAAACAGATTTTTTTTTTAAAAAAAAAAATAAATTCCTGAAGGAAATCATTAAAAAAAATAAAAATCAGAAACTTTATTAAACAATTTCAAGGAGAAATCCCTCTGGAGACAGTCAAAGTGAATAAAAAGCTTTTTATTCTTTGAATCCTGATCAAGATTATAGACCTTGAAAAATTAGTATTATTATTGTTGACAAAAACAGGCTTAAAGTGAAAATAAGGTGTCTTTTTATAAGGTAGGTAAACACCTCGATTCAAAATATTTTCTATATTCTATTCAAAATATTTTCTATTTTAGAAAGGAAAATAAGGTAGACAATGGCTAGAGGAAAGGAAATTTTATTAAGTTCATTTGCAGAGAGACAAGAGATGCAGAAAGAAATCAAACTCCTTTCTTAAAGTCACGAAAAGAAGTTTATATTAAGGAAAAAATTAATATAAATTGACTAAGTTACAAGGGAATGTATTTCTCTTTACAGTAAACCATATGTCCAGAAAAATGAGTAGAAGTAACTGTCACATGCACCCACTCAAATTCCACTGCCCATATATCTTTCCCTAGTTGCTCTAACAAGATAACATTTTCAGAAAACTCATATTTCAAGATTTCTAAAGTTTCTTCACATGTATTTATTTTAGTTTGCTAATAAAGTCCTATAAGTGTTTCCAGAGAACACACACCACTCTAAAAATAGAGGCATGCTTTGCTAGTTGCATGGTTTTCTCCCAAAAAGAAAAATTGCCCTTTCTGTTTTTCAGTATTTTTAAGGGGTTTGCTTCAAAAAGATTCAACAGAGATTTGCTGGAATAGCTCAACCTGCAGACAACTGTCCATGTTTCAGAGTCTTGTGAGTTTAGCAGAAACCCTTGAAAGCCAGAATATTGGTAATTCCCATTTTGGCTATTTGAACAAGTCGATTTACAGCAGTGTGTTTTCCAGCTTGGTGAGTTTCATAGCTAGAAGTACGTGGTGGATGTGCATCCAGTAATAGAAGCTCAGTATAGATAAGCACCCCAGGTTTGTGCTTATTCCTAACTTACTCAAAATTATGTTTGGAAATAAGCCTGGACCCCCAAATTAAAGATTTCCCAACATCTCTCAATTCTTGCTAGTGAGAAATGCAATAAGAGATCTTATTATATTTTTGGTTATTTTAAAAATAATTCCAGCCAAAGACACAATCAAAGTGAGAAAGTTAAAACTAAAATAGATAAAACAGTGCATTGAAGTTCTTGTGAAAAGCAAAACAGTTATCATTACCTCCAGTACACTCGAAGGACTAAGCTTATCTTTAATAATTGCATATTATTAAAGAATCATTGAATTTTTTTGTGTTGTACAATACCTGGTACTATTCATACTGCAATAAAGAGTACTTTCCATAACTGACTAAAAAAATATATATGAGGGGCTTTTGTAAATGGAAATTATCCATAAATAAAAATATATGGTCAAATTAGTCATCTGCATTATTCATATTATTCAAAATTACCTGTTTCATCATTTTTTCATAGCATTTTAGCAATATTGAAAAGTATAAATCCCATAAAATAAAAATGGTATTACTATTTCTTAGGAGAAATACCTTTGATTTTAGAAATCATTTTATTTTCCTAAGTTGTCACTATAATCAAGGTGTTTATTACCGTGATTAGTTTCATCCTTCAACAGCTAAGGGCAAAGCTGACAAGCTGGTGATGAGATCATTAGTTTATTGTTTCTTCAGCTATGATAAACTATAAGTGGAGAAATTACACTAATGTGAGAGCTTAGCTTTCCTCAGACAACATTTATAATTTTAAAATGGTTTGATATTGACATACCTGGATTTTGATAGCTGTTCAGGGAGAAATGCATTTAGCAAATGAGGCAAAATGTACTGAGGGAACTGGTGGATGAAGTTGCTAAACATCTCTCTATTATATTCCAAAAGTCATGGCAGTCCGGTGAATTCCCCACTGACCGGGAAAGGGGAAACATAACCTCTGTTTTCAGAAAAGGAAAGAAGGAAGATCCAGGGAACTACAGGCCAGTCAGTCTCACCTCCATGACTGGCAAGATCATGGAACAGATCCTCCTGGAGGCACTGCTGATGCAGAAGAATGACGAAGTGGCGATTGGATACAACCAACATGGTTTCACTAAGGGCAAATCATGCCTGACTAACTTGGTGGCCTTCTATGAAAAGGTTACAACATCACTGGACAAGGGAGAAGCAATTGACGTCATTTACCTGGACATGAGCAAAGCCTTTGACACTGTCCTGCATGACATCCTGGTCTCCAAGCTAGTCAAATATGGGTTCAATGGATGGACAACTCGCTGGATAAAGAACTGGTTTGATGGCCGCACCCAAAGAGTGGCTGTCAATGGGTCCATGTCCAACTGGAGGCCAGTGGCAAGTGGAGTCCCTCAAGGATTAGTCCTGGGATCAGTCTTGTTTGACATCTTTTCAGTGAGATGGACAGCGGCATTGAGTGCACCCTCAGCAAGTTTGCCGATGACACCAAGCTGTGTGGTGCGGCTGACATGCCGAAAGAAAGGGATGCCATCCAGAGGGACCTTGACAGTCTGGAGAGGTGTGCCCATGCCAACTTCATGAAGTCCAACAAGACCAGGTGCAAGGTCCTGCATCTGGGTCGGGGCAATCCCAAGCACCAGTATAGGCTGGGCAGTGACCGGCTTGAGAGCAGCCCTGAGGAAAAGGACTTGGGGGTGCTGGTGGATGAGAAGCTCAACACAAGTCGCCAGCGTGCACTTGCAGCCCAGAAAGCCAACCATGTCTTGGGCTGCATCAAGAGAAATGTTGCCAGCAGGTTGAGGGAGGTGATTCTCCCCCTGTACTGCACTCTCATGAGACCCCACCTGGAGTACTGCATCCAGTTCTGGAGCCCCCATTACAAAAAAGATATGGACGTGCTGGCATGGGTCCAGAGAAGGGCCATGAGGATGATCAGAGTGCTGGAGTACCTCTCCTATGAGGACAGGCTGATAGAGTTGTGATTATTCAGTCTGGAGAAGAGAAGGTTCCGAGCAGACCTTATTGTGGCCTTCCAGTATCTCAATGGGGGCCTACAAGAGGGCTGGTGAAGGACTTTTTAGGATGTCAAGCAGCAATAGGACTAGGGGGAATGGACATAAGCTTAAGGAGGATAGATTTAGGTTGGATGGTAGGAGGAATTTCTTCACCATGAGGATGGTGAGACAATGGAACAGGTTGCCCAGAGACGTGGTGAAAACCCCATCCCTGTGCAAAAGTGGTCAAAAGAAGTGATAATTCCTTGGTTTTGAGTAGGTTATTCACTGGTTTGTTACATCACTGTTACATATTTATGAATCTAAATATCTTCATCAATTGCTAATAACATGGATAGCTAAAAATGAAACAAAACCCAGTATGATACCATTCACTCATTCTATGATACTCGGGTGGTATGGACTAAACAAAGATATAAAACAAAGACTATTTAGTATTCTCAGGACCAGAAAGTTTAAGCTGTTGAGCAGAAGTATGAGCCACCTCTTGAGGAAGTTCATAAGTCTGGGTGAGTCAGGTTTCCTTGTATCATTCATTTTGCCCTCAGTTAATGGGATGCAGCTACCACATTTACTCATCCATCTGCCTGCAATACAATCAAGTAATGATCAAGAAGAATAACATGCTAGGGGACATAGTTTATATTTATTTAAAAAGTCAAAGATCAGTGCTCTGAGTGCACCCTAGTAGTTTGGATGTTTAGGCTCAGGATCAAGTTAGTTAATGGCACAAACACCCAATTTTGGAGAGACTTGTTTGAGAAAGCTCTACTGGGGAATCTTAGCAAGGGCACCCCAGTGAACATATATAGGAAATTCCAGAGGCTGTGCTTAGCTTTACATGCATGCTATACAAATCAGCACAATATCCTATCATATCAGTTGCTTATCAAGTGACATCTACATCCTTTGCCTTCTTGTCCAGTACCAAAGTATCTAGAGTTTAGTCATGGCGCTGCAAGGCACTACGGCATCTGTTGCCTAAAGGAGAGCTGAAGAAAAACTCCAGGCAAACTTAGTAGAGATGAGATAAGAAAAAGCTGCTTTAATGAGCCTTAAGCCCCTGGAATACAAAAACTCATGTACTCTGTCCCCAGGTCCATTATTTTTATAATAATGTCCATCCAATCCCATTGTGCCACTTGTCTCAGTCCTGCGCTGAACTGCCCTCTGGCACACCCCTCCAGGAATTGGGTCTGGGGTCTGGAGACCCTCTTTACTTCATCCTCTTCTGCCTCATGACACATACTGTCCCTTGGAAGCTTTCCAATGCTCTCTGTGTGAAGGTGCTTCTGCAGTGTTTATGTCTTCCTGGTGCCAGGCCTAGTTGTTTTCCTTACAGTCCTATCTTGAAAAGAAGACTAAGCTGCTAACGAGGGAGTAGCTTAGAATGTGTAAACATTAAGCTGCTAAAGTTGCTACACAGAAATCCTAAATCTACAGTACTAATATTAAAACAACAATAACTTCTAAAATCTACAAAGTTAAAAGATCAAACCCAAAAACTCTGAGGCATCACATTGATGCACTTTTAGATGCACAAACGTTTTCATGGACTTGTATAACACCTTTCATATGCTTGAAATTACACATAAGCACAAGCAACTTATTAAAAGATGGCATTAGAAATTAAATTATTGCATTCAAAGGTAATCCCAGGAATGTTAAATTTAAAATCATTAGGAAGAAAGTTAAACCCTTCCTAATTACCAAGTCCACCATGTCGGCTTAGCAACCTTTGAGGAAATCCAGCAACCTCAATAAACACTGTGTTCTAGCAACCCAAGTTTCCTCTTTTTTCTGGAAGAGACGTGCCAAGCTCATGGAAAATTGCCTGAAGAGTCATCTTTTTAAAACAGGCATATAAAATGTAATAACAAAAGCTTCCTGTACCCTTTTCTATATATTTAAATTTTAGGGCATTAAAGGTATTCAAAAACAACACCACCATCATGTGCGGGGCAATGTATGCTTAACTATACACGTTTGACTGAAACTGTGTAATAGATGGATGGGTTTACAGAGTTTAAAAATGCTGGAAGGAGCAATCCGGTAACAGAAAATGCACTTTTTCTAGACCAGTATCATTAAACTGTGGCAAAACATAGATGCAGATAAATCCTAACATTGCAGGCCTGATTCAGGGCTCTGCTGAACTGAGCTGCTGATCTGAAAGAAATAGGATAGATACAATTAGATAACTTCCAGCTTTGCATGGGTTTTCTTTCTCCTCAGGGATATAAGCAATCCTTTTGCTCTTACTCTGTAGCACAAACCTGAAGGACTGGAGCAATCTCACTGTGAGGAAGCAGACAACTCAGGTGGATTTAAAGAAATTGAATTGGTATATAGCGCAATAGTAGCACCTTTCTTGGAGGGTCTTTCCAAGGACAAAGAAAGCAATTCACATTTGAATCAACAACATTCACTTACATAGCAGGAAAGAATAATTACCCTATTGCAGGATTGAGAGGTGAAATTTAATAGCTTAAGTTATTTCATGGGTCAGAAAGGTGATCATAGTAGTTAATTTTTAATTTGAAATCTATGGATCTCTGCTTTAAGCTGTAGAGGCCCTTCTAGACCTTCTATATATGGATTAAAAGTACAAGACTACTTAGAAACACTTTTTTATACCTCCCTAGCAAAGACATCGTAAGAGGTAGATGCTGATTTTACCCACTTTTTTAAATCTCCAATTATATTTCAGACACGTCGTCAACAATTTCTCTATCCCCTCAAACTAATCATGTTTTTAAAAAGCTTCTACCATCTTTGACTGAATTGTTTTTCAGTAGATTTAAAAGTCATATCTAATGGATACAAGCATGTATCATTCATTGATCTTTGCAGCACACATTGAATGGCAAAAAGTAATAAGTATGAGGCACTAAACAGTATTTCATAGGTTCACATCAGATTAGTATGATAACAAAGAAATGATGAATTATGCAGTTTGCCTACAAAACTGAGTGAAAGGAATGATTTTCATTTCCATGACAATACTTTAAGAGATAAGCATAAGCAGTGAAGAGCTGACTGTTGTGTTCTTTCACTTCTGTGAAAATACTTTGCATTTCCCAGTTTCTCTGAATAGCAAAGGAAAAAAGTAGGAACAATGTCCAGATTGTGTTTATTTTTATGGATTAGTTTTTCAACTCAAACTGTCTGCTGTTTTCCAAATGAGTGAAATTTGCTAGAAATATTTCCACAGAATAAAAGTATCAAATGCAAAAACACTGTCACCCAGTGGTCAGGACATATTTTATTTTTGTGCTCAAAAAAATCAATTCTTTTCCTGGCAAATACCATATTTCTTTTGGCTGGAGTGTACTGTTTTAATGAAAGAACTCATCTCTACTTCACCAGCATACTTCACCATAGACTTTCTTTCTTTGTGCTCAATAATTCTGCCACTGATTTTGAGACAATTTATTTCTGTGAGAAAAGTGATTTTGAGCAAGCAACACAAGTTGCCAGAATTCTAAATTGTCTTTGAGGTAATTAATTTCTTAGAGAATACATCTGAAGAAAAGATTGCACATAAATAAAAATCCAAGTTTTCCTCTATTCAAATTCCACATTTTCTTATCCTTAGATAAAATACATTTTTTGGAAGTTTAGAAAGAGAAATCAAATGACTCAGTAGTTTAAAATGCTGACAAAATGCTGATGTGACTAAAATTTATCCCAGTTTCCTACATAGCAGTTGTCTCAAACTTCCTCTACTTTACCAATGCTTATTAATCCACACATAGAAAATCTTCTGATTGTTCTAGTGAAAATTGCTGACACAGCTTGGAGCATACTTAAAATCCAAATTTATCCTTTGCTTTAAGTTGCTTATCAGCTCTGAGTGAAGAAAAATTGACAGTTCTCCAGTGTCTTCCAAAAGAACTTTACAGTAAAATAAATGAAAAATGAAGATATTTTATATTTTATATCCAGTTATTTTCATACATAATTAACAGACCTGCAAATAGGGCAGAAGGAAAGAGAATTATTTGAAGCTGTGTTCAGATCTGACTTACAAAGCCATAAAATAAATGTTACAGCAACTGCATTTTCAGCTTCATCAGAAGAGCTCAGCACAATTACAACTGGCTCATGAAGCACAATTCAGTCTTTGTAGAATAGAAAGTAACTGTCTACATAGTACTTTTCTACTAAAACCTTCTGTCCCATGAGGGCAACAAACTTCTTTCCCTGTGTAAACATGATAAGTAGCATAATTTTTCAATAATTATAAATGACTGCAAATGTCTGTTAAATCCTTATTCAGTTCTACTTCAGGAGATATATTGTACCCTTACAGCAGAGCTGTCTGCCTTTGAGACCAACACTCTGTAGCCAGCTGTAGCTTATCTCCTTTCTCCCTTATGATCCCTCACAAGTCAGTGCACCAATCAAAGTAACAAGGATATGCTTTCAAATATATTCCTTTGTGGATTTACCTCTTCAGTTCATGCCATTTTATTGTCCACTAACACAACTTATAAGTATTTGGGAGAAACTAGACTTTATATGATTTTGTATTTTGGATCTCCTTAGTATAGATAATGGGAAGCAAATTTCTTTCATAAATGATGATCAAAAGTGATGACCAAAACTGATGACCAATAACCAAGTATTCTGCTGTTTTTTCCTGAGGTATGGTTCTGAGATGAACCTAGATGCCGTTTGACTATATTATTTTGTGTGTTTGAGTAGAATCTTACTCTGCCAAACATTTCACGGAAATTAACACCAAAACTAAACATAATAGGTATTTGAAAATACTGTAAAACTCAAGCAGACAAGGAGCTGAAGAAAGAAATTACATGCAGTTAAAGCTGCAAAACATATTTAGCCTGATTTCAATGAGCTGAAGTACTTGTAATTCTTGGAATAAGCTCATGGGATTTCAACATGCATAAGAAACTTGTGTTCACCACAGCCTGCTAGAACACGAGTTTATCGGTTAGTTCCAGCATAAGGCTGCTACTCATTAGAACAATTTTCCTTCTATTTTTTTTTCTAATTTCTTTAGAACAAAAACCAAGTTTTCTGGAAAAGTAGATCTTGAGGAATATCTCCCATTCTTTAAATGAAGAAGTTACATTCAAATGTAATACACTTGAGATTATTATGCACCTTTTTTAGCACTTGCTAGTATCATGAATCTTGACATTTCAAACATGAATTATTGATCATAATATAGGATTTCCATTTCAGAAGTCTCTGTGTTCTTGGTTTTCATATTTTGTTGGGAAAGAAAATATTAGAGGATGGAATAGTATTTTGTGAGATAGCTTTTCCTGGAGAATGTATTATTAGAGTTCAGATTCTTGACCAAACAACAGAATCAGTAACAGTCTTTCTTGCTTAGCTGATAACAAACTTTGTAAAATTAAAATAAAAAGAAATGCAAATTAAATATGAACAGGATAGATTGCATCAAATATGTGCTGTGCTGTTCTGAGAATCTGAGTTCAAGTAAAGTTCAGTGGCTTACTGCTTCAGCGAAGAAAAACATGGGCATGGAATCAAGCTTGCATTAGCAGAAACCTATCAGAGGTATCTTCTGGCTTCTAAACAAATGTGATTTAATATATGTACCATACAAAAATATGGGCAATGGATATGAGTTCTACATCTTGCTGAGTTCATTCAACTCCTCCACAGTAATTTAAGACACATGAAGTTAATTCTGAGAAGAAAGATTTTCAAGTCAGAATGTATTCAAGAATGAAGACAAAAAAATCTTTTGTGCATAGTATATATAGTAGCTTCAGGTTCATATAACTAAAACACACATTTGTTTGCTAAGCTCAAATGAATACATCTATGTATTAAGTATGTTTTAGAAAATATTTAGCAAAACTCAGAGCAGTTTGGAGTAGCATATTTATATGTTGTTTTGCAGGCTGTGTTTTTTAAGATCCATGTGTTTGGAGATTACCGTCTTCACAGTATCACAGTATGNTTAATGCATCCAAGGATGCCATTGGCCCTCTTGGCCACAAGGGCACATTGCTGACTCATAGTCTTCCTCCTATCCACCAGGACTCCTAGATCTTTTTCCCCAGGGCTGTTCTCCAACAGATCAGTTCCCAGTCTGTAATGATACATAGGGTTGTTCCTTCCCAGATGCAGTACTTTACACTTACCCTTGTTAAATTTCATCAAGTTTCTCCCTGCCCATCTCTCTAGCCTGTCTTCATCATACATCCAAACAGATAATAAGTATTATATAACAAGCAATAAATACATTTTATAAACTGGTATTATCTCACTTTGGTTAATAAACTTCCAGTGTCTCAGATTTCTAACAATGCAAAGACCTATTCTGAGCCTTAAAAATATCTGAGAACTACCTCCAAGTATGGACTGAGATATTGTTGCAAATGTTTCCATGATAGGCTGCATATGTATTTGGTATTTATAATAGTAATTTGTTACTCTGTCCTCTTGTGTTCCAGAAAATAATACAAACATTCAGCAGATTCTGAAACTACCATAAAGCTCATTCTAATTTACACTTCTGTAACATTTAAAACAGGCTGTGCTTAATTTCATCAGCAGTAATGACTGATGAATCCAAATTTCCTGCTGTAGCTTTAAGGGGAGGAATCAAATCCTTATCTGAGTGGTGTAGAATTGCCCTTCACTAAAGCAGGCATCATCTTCTGTCCTAATTAATGAACATTCCTCTCATCCAGGTCTGTCAGAGGGATTTTGTTTAGAGGAAAACACACCACAATTTATTGCAATGTCTTCTTCCTCCCTCTGCTCAGCAGTTCCTGATTCACTTTCTTTTCATTGTTTTGTGAATATTTTGATGATGGCTTGAAGTAAAGCCTTTGAGATGCAGTTTAGTCACATTTTCTCTCTCTTCAATGTGTTAGAAAGCATATTCAGAAGATGAAGTCAAGCAGGTAAGAAGTAGTAGGAAAAAAATTAATAGAACCTGTTAGTGAAAAAGTAATAGGGAATGGCAGTTGACAGAGGTGAGAAGGAAGATCAGGAACACAAGAAACTTTGAAGGGAAAAAAGATTCTGGACTAATGCAGTAAAGTAATTGGGAGAATTCTGATGAACTTCTATCATGACTTCTGGAAACCCTCCAGTGACAAATATATTCCAGACAATATGAGAAAGTTCAGATTTCCACATAATGCAGACATAGTTATACAGACATGAAAAATGAGTCAATGCATTTTTCTTAAACCACTTATGTCTGCTGTATGCATGCTTATACCATATGAACATGTGCATGTATTTAACGCTTGAGACCTATTGTTATTCTTTTTAGTACAATTTTTCTTTAAAGGTGACACTGCAGTATTTTATATATGTAGTGTTCTAGTGTTGTAATCATGTAACATCAGATTGAATTCTGTCCAAGTGACTAGAATGAGTTACATTCAGAAAGGAATTCAGATTATTAAAAGGTGAGAGTAAAATACAATGTCATCTTTTTTACCTGAAAGGTTATTTAATTTTTTCAAAATATTAGTTTTGTTTCAGAATCAAATTGTCAAAAAAACAGTGGAATATATTGAAACAAAGAGAATATTTTCTATTTTTTTAAAAAAATTTTAAAAATAAAAAGAAAGGTAAAATGTGCTATGATCAGAAGAATGAGTTAAATCTTATTTTATAAGATTTTGTGGCTCTTATTATAATTCCATGTTAAAAAGCTTCAGCAGCCTACCTGACATTTTCTTTACTTTCAACTATTCTACAGTAATTTCTCTCATTCTTTTCATCACAGCAGCAATACCGTCAACACCTATATACCTTCTGAATCACCAAACCATAATCTGGGAAAGAGGTAGGGCATATTGTTGTTGCTTTTGATGATCCAGCATTCCAAGTAGAACTTCTGAACACAGACTACTTTTTTTCTTAAATAAGAGTTCACCTTATCTATCTATCTAAAAATTTTCATGTATACTGAAAAGCAATAGTATATTCATAACACTGGAAATGTTCCTGTACCTTTTAAGACTGAATAAAAGTTTTGAAAGTTATAAAGGCAGGACTGAGAGATTGAAAAAGAGACTCTGGAATGAGCAAACATATTTCCTCAAGAAATCAGCTCAAAATAATTTCTTCTCCACAATCTATATTTCTAATGAAAAAAATTTTTCTCCAAACTGATTTTGTTCTTTAGAGAAGAAAACACAAGTACTTGAAAACTATATTTGAAAAAAACCTGTTTGTTTCAAGAGTACATAGGTGTTTGAACATTGCTTGCTATGAAACTTTTGCATTTAAGAAAAAATATGTAAACTGCAAATGAATATTAATACATTTATGGGGGGGGGGAAGAAAAGAAAAAAAGAAATCTTATTTGAAAAATCACTTACATGGCTCTCACTTTTATTCACATTCCCTTTCCTCAGTGGAATCACTGAGAGTATGTGAAAAAAAAAATGATTAGGACCTTCAATTTAAACTGGCTTATTCTCAATTTTGTTGCGAGCTGGGTCAATATATTTATGCTTTAGAACTGTGTTCTACTGTTTGGGGACAGGTTATTCTTTTTGTGGTAAAACCATCTGGCCATCCATCATTATGTCAGCCCTTGGCTTTGCTCAGCTGGTGACTATTTTCTTGCCTTGTTCAGGAGGGTGAGTTGACCTGTTCTAATATGGTTTCAAGGGAATCTATCAACCGTTTTCTCTGTTGTATTATTAATGGCATCTCTGAGAATTTTTTACTGAAGAGCTGAGTCTTCACCTTCTACATAGCTAGGCATTCATTGGTTTTGCTGGATACAAGAGTCACTTCTACTTATTTTTCTCTGTTTAACTGTGTTTTTATTCTCTATTCATAATACTCTTTATTGTGACACTGACTTAAGAAAATGTGTTAATAATGGAGGATGTTGCTTGCAAAGAGGAAGATATTTTTATTTATTGAGATCAGGACGATTTTTACTCATGACTTCAATTAAAGCAGACCATCTCTGTGTGCTAATTTACCATTTTTACTTGTTTTATTAGAACAAAATGATTTACAGTGGTGATAAATTTCTTACAATTACAGAATTGCCTCATTACATGATACTACTGGGGGAAATGTTATTAAAAAATAACGCTGGCAGCAAAGTCCTTAGGACATAGGTTTTATTAGAGTGTCCTTCTCTTACATGGAAGGCCTTACAGGGCTAAATGTGCTCCATCTGCCCGGGTTTGGAATTAGACTGTGCCTGAATCCATGACATATGACAATGACAATGTATGTTCTTAGACAGTATGCAAAAACAAGTGATTAATATTTTGGTATCCATTCCAGCCTCTTACAGAGACAGCATTATGTTTTACATATCATCAGAGGAACAGCTGTAAAATTGCCCTAAAGTTTCGCTGAGATACCATTATGAAAAGCCCCCTAAAAGTAGTGTCTGATTCCAATGTGAAAATAAACATCACCAAAACGTCAACAGTATGGTTCAAAGACAAGTTTTCTATAGTAATGGCTGAATGGGACATAGTATGCTTGTTCTTATGCATCATGTGTATTTCCATAAGGCTTATGAATAATGCTAGGCACAGTCTGAAAATCACTTGGGGTCTTCTGTGGCCCCTGGTGCGATAACTGTGCCGACAGCAGAGGGAGCATTAAACTCATTGCCCATGGTAAAGTGTGGGGAGTGATACCCATGTTCCTATAATACTTGGATGGGTAGGATGTGCTCATTAGCCTTCTGGCAGTCATCCTAGGAGAAGGACAACTCTAATTCCAAACCCGGGCAGATGGAGCTCGTTTAGCCCTGTAAGGCCTTCCATCTAAGAGAAGGACACTCTAATAAAACCTCCGTCCTAAGGACTTTGCAGATGAACCTTAGGACTAAAGGGTGGGTCCAGCTCTGCGCATGCTGTGTCTCACCTAAAAAAATCCATTGTCCAGGCTCGAGGGTGCTATCCGCTATCCTCTTTTTATCAGTGCGCTTGTAAAAGGCGCTGATGAGGAGCGTGGGTGGAGTCCTCCCTGGATCTATGTTCATGAAGCCTAGCCATACATGTCATGGATTAAGATTACAAAAAGAGAAGGTGCTCCATCCCTTAGAATCTGCATACCTCAATAAGAAGTGAAAGCAAGTTAGCTGAGAGTGATAAACTTTATTTTAATTTTAAAAGGTTGTGATGACAGTGGTGGGGAGGTAGCTAAAATTTTAATTGACTTTAGAATCTTTGAAAAGGAAATAACTCAAATGTGGAAGCTTAGTGGGATGAATAATGAACAATGACATATGAAATTGTTGCATTACTATTTTATGTTCCCATAATCTTGATTTTCAGTACCATTCATCAGTTTCATTAACTGAGTGTGTGGAAGAAAAGGTAATAAAATGCAGGACAGATCTGCAACTCAGTCCATAAAATATTACACTATAGTATCCAAAAGTTAAGAAAAAAATGACAATAGAATGTACAGTATGAGAACTTTGAGTCTTAAAACTGTAAACTGGGGATGGACATTTAAATTGCCCCCCCACTTAAACAGTGAAATCAGATAAAACTAACCAGAACAACCCAGCAATATGCTCTGACAAAATGGTCATTTGTCATAATTAGGCCTCTATCAATATCACTAGATTATTTTAGTTCTGTATATATAAACAGTTGCATTACAAAAGGAAATGCATATACACGCAAATGCTAAATCAGAATTTATACTTCAGAGCTTTATTGTCTACAGTCCAGAACATGCTGTGAATTTGGTATCATAAATCATTATATCAGTATGGGGTTTCCACTAAATGAAAAGGAGATCCATCCAAATAAAAGTATCAGCCTATGTGAAATCCCAAAAAAACCAGTCTCTGGCCCTGATCATAAGCCATCTAAAATGCACTCAGATCTCTGCTGTATTTGGCGATTTGGGGTCTGTCTTAGGTATTTGCATGTATGTTCAAGTGTGATAATAGGAAACAAATGATATATGGTACTTCAGGGGACACTGTGAGGTCAAGTAAAACATCAGACACAGTTTTAGAGAACTTGAAACTGAATTATTTCAATCACGTTCATTTATCAGCTGTAAAGGGAAAATAAGTGAATGTCTCTAACACCATGTTGCCATCCAAAATAGACAGTCTCAGACCAGAACAACTCAATCTGAAGAAGAAATTGTAGACAGACTGGAAGTAGTGAAACACAGAGAGGGAAAATATGCAGTGATTATTTAAAAAGACAGAAAAAAATGTACAAGAAACATTTTTCTTGAAGGCTGTTCATTTTAGAACAAGCTTTTGATTTTATTTAAAATGATTTGCATAACCTCTTGCGGTTTTATTTTCAAAAAATATAATTTTATGATTTTCTCTTCTGTAACCATATCGGAGTTTATTAATTAGTTAGGATAGATAACAAGGCAAAGGATTATAATGAAATAGAATAGATCAAAATAAAATCATCTGTAGGTCTGTGTCTGACTGATTACCAGGAAATGCTATGTGCCTTTTGCCTGACACAAAAAGTTCGATGGTGGTTTTTTCTGTCCAGTCTCTTTTTTTTGTCACCAATATTTTAGAGTTTAGTGCAATGTTCATCTAATCTGCCATTTTGTCTTTAAGAGTATTTGGGAACAGCAGAGAAAATGACCAGTATGTTAGCTATGTAGACATAGCAATAAATGTCTACATAGTTCATATTCCAAGTGTCATAAAAGTACACTGCATCTTTAAAAAACACAGCTTTGTTATACTTTCCATATCAATGAAAAAATAGGATTGTGTGATTTTTCCTTTCTTTGCAGCTTGCCAAACAGAATGTCTAACATTTAAAATGAATTTCCCTCCTCATTTTACCACCACAGTAAATAGACCTCAGAAGTGAGATTGCAGAGAGATACGTAGGATACGTAGATGGGGATGTCCTCAGTTTCTTCCTATATGAAGTGTCATATGTTCATTCTTTCTTAGCTGTTGAGCTTCTGGATTTCATGCAACCACCTGAGCTACTTAGGGAACTTTAATTTCCAAGACCTCAGCAGTCTGCCTACCCTTTCACACACTTAATAAAACCAGACAGAAAAAATTACACACTTAAAAGGGAAAAGAGGAGGGGAAATAAAAAGCTTATGGAAAAAGTAACAGAAGGTTGTTATTCTAAAGAAGGTTCACATTTGTTTTCAATATCAACCTTGAGTATAGCACTGAAAATTAAGATAGTATTTTTCTTTGAGAACTGCACCAGCACAAAAATGAATGGAAAGTGTAATTCAGGATTGCAGAGAGTACTCAGCGTACAACAATTTCTATATGAATGATTTCTAAGCATTTACTTCTGTCTACTTCTTATAATTTTCTTGGGGCAAAATAAATGCCTCACCATTGTTTACCTCTATTTATTTATTTATTTATAGGGTTGTTTTCATCCCAGTATAAAACTTAATGCCACTTTTATAAACTACCTCACTTTAAATGTTATCCAAAGGGGTGGAGTAATCAGTAATGACAACATATAAATTGAGAATATGACTACTTTACCTCAGGAAGAAATTGAACTCTGAAAAGAGTTTTCTCAAGAATTTTGAATTGGTTTATATTTATTTGTGTATTTTCACTCAGATTTGCATGAGCAAGGCACATTAACATGCACATTTAACTATACACCAGATGCAAAATAGCAGCCAAATCAGTCCCTGAAAAAAATTTTGATATGGCGAATTTCAGTACTTAATGTGCCATGACTTTTGCTTTCTACTGTACATCTCACCCTTTCTGAGATACCGCACATCAAAATGGTTAATCCCTTGCTCATTAGCTTGATGCTGCATCTCTGCAATTTACAAACAGCTCCTGCTTGCCTCTAAGTTTGGCATTTGTTTCTGAAGACTTCCTTGCAAATACTTCGATTATTTTTAATACCCATGATGAGTGGTAAAAGCAATATCTAAGCCTCAAATTAGAAATTAGATACAAAAAGAAGCATTTTTTTGGTAAGCAATGTGGCTTGACAATAATCCAGATGTCTTATGTCCAAGGAAGCCAACTCTAAATATCATGGAACAAATAGAAATGTAGATTACTTAACTGCAAGTCATAAGTTAAAAATGAGATTTTTGATCTTGCTTTATTTTGTTCTCAACTCACTACTGTGTACATTGGTTTTGCTTTTTCCTGTATTTTATTTAATGCCAAGGTGAATGCTCTTACCACAGGCACAGTCTGAAAATCACTTGGGGTCTGCTGTGGCCCCTGGTGCAATAACTGTGCCGACAGCAGAGGGAGCATTAAACTCATTGCCCACGGTAAAGTGTGGGGAGTGATACCCATGTTCCTATAATCCTTGGATCTGTAGGATGAGCTCATTAGCCTTCTGGCAGTCATCCCAGGAGAAGCACAACTCTGATTCCAAACCCGGGCAGATGGAGCTCGTTTAGCCCTGTAAGGCCTTCCATCTAAGAGGTTAAACCTCTGTCCTAAGGACTTCGCTGCCAGTGTCCAAGCTTGCTAGGCCCTGGCAGATGACCCTTAGGACTAAAGGGTGGGTCCAGCTCTTCGCATGCTGTGTCTCACCTAAAAAATCCATTGTGCAGGCTTGAGGGTACTATCCGCTATCCTCTTTTTATCAGTGCGCTTGGAAAAGGCGAAGCCTAGCCACCACGACGACGAATACTCTTACCTAAATTCAGCTTCCTGCTACTTTCTAGAAAAATAAATTTGGACTTCTTTGAATATTCTTGATGTGGAGCACTATAGAAGATACATCTAGTCATACTGAGGAGAAAGATAAGTCTTCAACAAAGAGAAAATAGCTCCTATTTTTACTGGAAACTCTCATGTTCTTCAGTCCCTGTTCATAGGACTGTTATGTATGGGTCTATTGTAATGGAATCACTTCTGTCATTATGATACGCATGTATAACAACTTGTTATGAAATATTGAAGAAGAAGCATTAAAAGACAGTCACTGATCTGCTGAACAGAAGATGATAATTTCAGAACCAATCTGCAGAACTTTGCTTAGCTGGAAAGGGAAAAGGCTACTCCCCTATGTTAATGGTAATTTGAGTGCCCATGTAATCTAAAAACATAGTGGAAGAAAGGCTTGCAGGGAGAGAAAATACTTTTAAAAATACAGATTCATCTGGAAAAAGTTCCATCTTTCTGATGAAATATCCTTTCTGCAAGATATTGATCATTAAACTTGTCCACTTTTTATAACAGTGTTAGTTGTCTACCAAATAATCTTTTTTCTGCAAATCTGAACAGTCTTCCTTGTAAATTATCAAAACTGTAATAACCATGAAGCCAAAAATATGAATATATGGTTGTAAGTCCACCTCAATAGGCAAAGTTTCATTTAAAATATTCATTCCCACTGATAATAACAAAGGACCGTACAGGTCATTTCATATTTGAGCAAGCCAGAATAAGATTTCTCCCTGTCATAAAATAGAACTGAAAATCTACTTTCAACAGCATTAGTTAATAATCATGACATCTTAGTAAATAATTTTTACTAAATATTTTTAAATTTATCTTTTTTTCCCCTGTTTTCAAATTAGCTAATAAAATACAATAATTTTTCAAATCTATTTGGTACTTAAACTATTTTTAAGATTAGTTTAAGAGAATAACAGTTTGTAGTTTATCTGCAAACAGTTTATGGAAACATTTTTTTAATATATGCTATTTTAAGTATTTTCATATTTATATCTACTGTCTGGAGGTTTATCTGTTTTGGATCTTCCTAATTATATATAGTTTTTCTAACTTTAGTCCTCTATGTGTTGCTTTTGCCAGGATAATATTCAGCATTTCTTCTACTCTTTAGTCAGACACAAGTGTTTTGCATATATCAGCCATTTATTACACTGCAGAACTAACCCAAACTTGCAGACTTAATAACCTTGGATTTCTCTCTTTAGATATCAAGGAATCAGAGGAAGTGTATTCTTGGTGAAAGATGGTACACTTGTTTAGAGATGGAAACAAATTACTAGCAAAATCATGTCTGTAGTCATGTCTACATAATCAAGTTGGCAGCACTTCAAAGATCTTTGTGGCATACTCTATTACGCAGCACAGGAATGATTATCGGAGTAGTGTCCCTTGATAGGAATATGACAGCTTCTTCGGATCCTCTAATGGACAGCAATATTTATACTTTCCTTCTTGCTCTTTCTAAGCAGCCTAGGTAAAACTTGTTTGACATTTCTTAGGGATTACCGACCCTTGGTCAATCCAGTTGTGTGGTGTAGGTGAACAAGATGGTAAGCAACAGCCTTAAGAGAAGTGCTTGAACTTGTTCTATGCAGAAATACTTATACCACTTGCACATAGGTTCTTAATTAAGGTACATATCTAATATGTCTAGATACAGAATTTTCAAAGACATAGACTATTCCTCCCTCTTTCAGACAGAGATTGTAATTTTCAGCTTCTAGAATGTGTTATTGTCTGCATTTAGCCTGTATCTGGGGATAAACTATAGCAGTTGTTTAATCACCCAATGACTCCTCCTCAGCAGAGAACCAGGACTGGGAAAACGAGAGAAGACCCACGGGCTGAAGTGAAAACAGATGTAATGAAATAGCAAAACCAATGTTAATACTAATGCAAATATGAAATCTAGAATATTATACTCAGCCCAGTGACGGTACAGCTGTGACAAAAAAATGGGAAAGCAGTTCTCAGGAGCAGAATGCAAGCAAGCTCCTCCAGACACAGGGAGAAGAAGGAATAACAGGAACAGAAAGAGTCCCTGTCCTCAGGAAACTTCCTCCTTTATAATGAACATGATATTTATGGTCTGTGATACACCTATCAGACATCTTGGGGCACTTACCCTGGCTTTTGTCACAAAAATGTTGAGAACTCACCACATGGTAGCTAGTAGTTATCATCAAGCACAATCTGGAGAAGAGTTGATTGTACTTTTAACACTTCAGCAGGCTGAGATAAGCCTACTGAAAGCTTCTCTGTAACAACTTACTAATTCATATGTGAGTGGCTTGTGTCATTTTCCTTTATCTAACCTTTTGTTAGATAAACAATTTTTCTTTTAGAAACATAGTTATAAAACTGTGTAGGAAAACAGCTGTTCATTGTAATGCAGGCTGAGTCATCATGCCAATGGCAGACTAAAACAAAGTAATCACGTTTCTCTCAAGCACATAGATCATGATATGAGCAATCAAGAGTGTTAATAAGAAATCTGTTTTCTTCAAAAAAATTGCAATATCTACTGAATTTGACCTGTTTCTAATGAAACCTGTTCACTAGAATATTCACGCAAAATCACAGCAGTTTACAAATATTAGACTTAGTGTCCCAGCATGCTTTGGTTTGTGTAGTACCAATTTTATGCCTGTCCTCTCTGGCAAAAAAAGGCCAGCTCAGTAGGGAATTTGGATCATTAATTGACTACTGTGAATTATGTGACAGGATATTTCCTAGGAGTATTACATAGAAAGGAATGGGAAATTTAAAAAAAAAAAAAGAAGGGGGGTTGTTTTCCAACATAAAACAAACTAGCATAAGAGTAGGGATGCAAAGAATTCTGGAAAAAACATAACTGACACTCTGGTATCCTAAGCAGGCATTAACACCTTTTCATCTTCCTATTCAGAGGCTCTACTCACTGCCCTTTTAGAGAGGTCAAGACAGTTTTCTAGTCTAATTTATTTCTACTCATGTCTATTAGTGTTTATCAAAATGAGGAGTGAACAAAATAGAGCTGGAGGATCCTAAGGATTTAGCTCATGCAAGAGATTCCCTGAGCATAGCTGGAGTATTTGAACATTTAGAGTTGTAAAATTTTTGGATGTAATATTACAGTTGATCTCCTTTGTCTCAGGCTGACTTTATTAATATTTCTGACTGCAGACATTAGAGAAGAGATTAATCTGTTGTGTACATTGTAGGAATTCAACTACTCTGCATCATTATGATGTACTAACATCAATGTCCCTGTTGTATTCCCTTTTCTATCAAACCATCACTGTAGCTTGTTTCAGCAGATGCAGTCTGCTTCATGCTGTGCACAGTAGCCATAGTGCTGAGGATGATACATATAGAAATAACACTCAGTCATGTAAGCTTGTCCAAGAATCCATGGGGGCTGATTGTTGTCATGTTTAGAGTCCATTACTATGGTTGATTCATTCTGGAGTAAGTGTGAATCTTCACACATTTTCTGACTTGTTCTTTCGGTTCAGACTTTGCTTTAGAAATCAGAGGGGTTTTTTGTCTGTTGATAAACTCGTAATTTTCTATTCAAATTTCCGCTCCTGTATATCCTGTATATCCTTTCAACAATCACAGTCTTTCTGAACTTTCCCCATAATAATAACTATCAGTAGTTATTATTAACTATGTAGTTCGCACAAGGCTACCTAATTTAAAAGACACAAATTTAGTACACGTAGTAAAATCATCAAGATGTTTGTAAAGGCTTTCCCAATTTTTCCCTGCCTGTTTATCAGAAGCAGAGTCTTTACTTATGATGTCTAAAAAACAAATAACATTGTTTACGGATGATTATCTTGAACAATATCAATGTAAATAGTCAACCATTACAGAAACCTGGATTTAGCATTGCCTGTTTTCCTGACCACCAAGTCCCTGAAGAGAAAGATCATCTTGCCCCAGCAAAACTGTGAAACTGGAATGATGCCATGAGGAACCGAGGAAATGAAACTGGGTAAAGGTTAAGATGGCAGTGGGAGATTGCAACCTCCAGCTCAAAAGAAGTCTCTGACCCATGTAAACCTACCCTTCTCTGGGCATAAGTAGAAGTACTCTAGACCTCTGATTCAAGTAAGATGACCAAGGGACCAATAACAAAAAGTAGCTTAATTCCTAACCAGTGAGTGTAAACTTAGATTAGTTTCTGTTAATAGGAGAGAGAAAGAAAGAGAGAAAGAGGGAAAGAAAGAGGGAAAGAAAGAGAAAGAAAGAAGAGAAAGAAAACAAAAGGAAAGAAGGAAAGAAAGAAAGAAAGAAAGAAAGAAAGAAAGAAAGAAAGAAAGAAAGAAAGAAAGAAAGAAAGAAAGAAAGAAAGAAAGAAAGAAAGAGAAAGAAAGAAAGAGAAAGAAAAGAAGTCAGTTTAAAAGAGGGTGACAATGTTTTTCATAGGCATAAGCCGGGAGAACCATCACAACAGATGAGAAAAGAACTGATGAAATCAGTATTTTATTTAAATACTTTTCCAGGAGATGGGAGTCAATAAAGAAAATTGCTAAAAAGGCATCATGTCCAGTCACTTTCCTGAGAGCATTATGCTGCTCCTGAAAATAAATAACAGTAGTAAATATGCTCAAATCTTGGATCAAGTCATGTAAATAACAAAAGACAGACCAATACTGACAGGCAGCGATTTCTGCTGCCTAATTTCAGAGTGATGTTAGGAAGGGGAAGGCAGTTGGTGTGTTCTCTGGAGGTGTTGGGTGACAATAATGCAAATACTTTGAACAGATGTATTAAAAGACAAAGGGCAAGGAATAATCCACCTTCAAATAATCTACACTCTTTTAGAAGAACTGTTCCTTGAAAATAACTCCCTAGATAACCCACAGCTACAGATAAGGCACATTAGAATAGAAACAGAACAGATTAAAGGGATGGGTACATGTTGATAGAAACAAATCTGACAGTAGCATATCAAATGGAGGGCACATCAAGAAAGAGATGTGCATTATATGGGCTTAAAGCCAAGGAAACAAACAGTGAAGGGTGTTGTGTGATCCTATACACATGTGGGATTCGCATTGGTGCTTAGTTCAAGTTTATTTTTTCTGTTAGTTTTTTAAACAGAACCATGTATACAAATGAAAATGTGGCAAATAAAACTCTTAATATTTTTCTGTAATATCTCAACTTCCTTGACAAATTTTAGTAATATTTATATCAATATACTACACAGTATGTAAATAGTATCCTTTACCTTTGAGAAGCACAGAGAGATCAACTGACATGTTGTAATCAGGGTGCACCTTGGTTGTTTAGAAGCAAGCACAAATTTAGATATCCTGCATCTAACCTATCTTGTCATTCCATGCCTTATCTCATGAAAGTGTTTTGTGTTATGATGTAAGACACACTTGAAACAAGTAGTTTGCTGAAGTAGGTAAAAGAAAGTAAATGCAAATAGAAAAGACAAAAAAGTTTATAAAATATAATTACAATAAAATCCTCCAGAATATTTCCACTTTACTTTTGATGTATATATATGTGTGTGTAGTTATACATGTACATGCTGTTAACCATTTCATTATGTAAGAAAACTTGCCATGAGATAGTTTTATTTATTGAAGATGTAGACTGTAGTTTAAAACACTAGTCAATTTATTAACAAGTTCATAACAAGAAAAGAAGGAGAAAAAACGTGCTTAACAAACAATGACATGCAGGACTTGAAGTAATAATGACTGTTTTATGATCTGTCATGAGTCAGGTGAATGATGGTAAAATGTTATAGTCTCCACTATAAACACAAATGCAAAGAAGCATGCCAAACATAGATCAGACTGCAAGACTGAAAGCAGAACAGAGAATCTTTTCAATGCTTCTCTGAGCTGGAATGTAAACCAGACTACTGATGATCTCTTACACCAAATGATAACTAGATTAAAGTGAAATGAGTAGACAATTTACATACAGATTTTTATATCTGTGGGCCTGCATCACAAACCATGACTTTGTAATTGGTGTTGCTTGCTTTCAGATTAAGGCAGCAAGTCCAAGATGTAAAGGTGTACACATTTACTTACAACATGCCAATTCACATAAATTTTTTGCTTGTTTACCTTTCTGTCAAAGCATAATTCAGATGCTCAACATTTTCTTTCATACAGCTATTGTATCCAGCATTAATCAAACCCCAGGCACAGTCTGAAAATCACTTGGGGTCTGCTGTGGCCCCTGGTGCCATAACTGTGCCGACAGCAGAGGGAACATTAAACTCATTGCCCACAGTAAAGTGTGGGGAGTGAAACCCACGTTCCTATAATCCTTGGATGGGTAGGATGAGCTCACTAGCCTTCTGGCAGTCATCCTAGGAGAAGGACAACTCTGATTCCAAACCCGGGCAGATGGAGCTCATTTAGCCCTGTAAGGCCTTCTGTCTAAGTGGACGCTCCAATAAAACCTCCATCCTAAGGACTTCGCTGCCAGTGTCCAAGCTTGCTAGGCCCTGGCAGATGAACCTTAGGACTAAAGGGTGGGTCCAGCTCTGCTCATGCTGTGTCTCACCTAAAAAAAAATCATTGCGCAGGCTCGAGGGTGCTATCCGCTATCCTCTTTTTATCAGTGCGCTTGGAAAAGGCGCTGATGAGGAGCATGGGGAGTCCTCCCTGGATCTTTGTTTGCGAAGCCTAGCCATACATACATAATCAAACCCAGAATATACAAAAGAGAATAAACGTTACAAGAATGTAATCAAAAGATGGAAACTGTTTCATCATCTTCAGAAGACTAAACATTTCAACTTTACCTAAGAAGTAGAAAATATTGACATTATTTGTCAATTAATTGTTCTCTCCACATGTTGCATTTATTTCTGTGTACACATATTCCCAGAATGGAATGAGGTTACAAGCTATCACCTTTCCTATCATATTCTAGTTAATGTCCATGTCTAATCCCTAGAGTGAATTTTTCTCAAAGTAAAACTCCTAGCAAAGGCCGTAGCAGAAATAAAGCCACTCTGCTACCCAGAACACTCTGGGTGACTTAAACTAACAAAGTAATTCACCTATAGCAGTACTCCTGATTGTGTCAGTTGTCAGCTCAATGTAAGAGCTCCTCCTACTGACCTCACCCATCACAATATCATCCTAGTTATGAGGAGTCTTAAGTGGAAAAGTGTTTTGCCCAATACCAAAGTGAGTCAGGCTAAAGAGTTCAAAGACAGTAGAGTGACACATGATGATTACTTTAAAAGGGCATAAACATATAAGCAGAGTATGGAAAAAATATTCCTAACACATTTTTTAAGAAATATTCTTAGAACTGATGTCTGTGTATTAGATTTCCTACTTAAGTGTGTAATTCTTGAGGCTTTCCTTATGTATATATGTATATATATATATAAGAACAAATCAATGAAAAGGATCTGCTGCTTTTGGGAGGCTTAATAGTTCCTTCTTTTTTTTTTTTGAAAATTCAAACTGTGGAAAAAGAAGCACAAACAAAAAAAAAATCAACAAACAAACAAAAAAACCAACAACACCACCCCCTCCAACCCAACCCAAATAATTAATAGGAAGTAAGACTAAAGGAGCACCAAGACCTAAACAACATAGGAGCATAAACTGCATCATAGTAGTCTCTCTGAGACTTAGGATAAATACTGTTGTTACCTGTGCTATACTAAAATAGGAATTAGCAAAACCATGTCTTTGTGTTACTGTGACATGCCATACCAACCATAGCAGCTTGGTCTGTCTTATTTTCAGAGGCTTGCTCTTGTGTCATCCTTTAGAAAAGCCCTGTGGACTAAGGTGGAAATTTCCTCTGATTTTCTGCTTTTCAGTCTAAGAAACCCTGTGTGCTTAGGAGATAACCACTTTGTTAACACACTTTAGCAGCTACACATCATTACACTACTTTAGCTCTACTCTATTTATTAGACTGAACAATAATAATCACATAAGCGTCCCAAAATTTAGCAGTGCCAAAATAGCACCATTTCACCTTCTGCCTTCTCAATAATTTTAGAGATCTATTGTCAGTGTAATTTAAAAGTCATTTTGTGAAGTAAGAAACTTTTTATTTGAAATGATAATGCTTAAAACTAGAGATGATAATCTCTTTCAAACTGAATTTAAACTTCAAGCAGGTATTTTCTTACATTTTTCTCTTTCAAGAGAAAAGCCTGTTGGAAACACATGGTCGATGACAGGCTCTTGAGAGTAAGCCAGAGAGTTATGATGACAAGAATCATTCTGAAGTGATTTAATGGTGGATCATCCGAGGGAGAAAAAGAAAGATTAGGGTCTTACATCTCTAGTGGGCACTTCAACTTACATCTGACCTACTGGATGCTAGTAAATGTAGGTTATCATTGTTTAGAATGTTGGCCAAGTTGTCTCCAAATAATTGAGGCACTATTAGTGGGATATGATGTTATAAGCTGGAAATGATCATACGAATATATGCTCTTTGAAGAGATGGAAGGTACACTCCTTTTTGTGTTGCCTTTTTTTTCTTTCTGAGAAGTTTTAAAGCTGGATGGCATAATTATTGCACCAATGATACCGTACTGAGAGAAGCCAGCTGACAAATGTAACAGAAAGATTGCAAAGCTGCAGTTTGAAACATTATCTCAAACATTTAAACACTTATATAAATAAATAAAGTAGCCAGTTTCATGTCAGCAGCTTAAAGCCTTGGCAGACAATGAAATAACTGTTTGAAGAGATCCATGAGTAAAAGTTATAGAAATCTTTGTATTGCATCTCTCCCTATGTTTAGATAAATCAGAATCCTCCTCTATTCTTTTGCTTCTGCACTGCTATATAACATTGAATTTGGCCCTTGTGCAAAGAGCCTGAAGGACCCTTGCCCCAAGCGCGGTATTAAGCAAAAAGAAAGGAGGAAAGATTTCTTGGCTCTCTTCGCTGTATAGCTTAGTATGACTTAGCTGTTGCAAGCAGTTTTCTAAACACGTTGAAGGATACAGCAGCCCTTTGGCTGTCTTCTAGACTTTCTCATGACATATTCTCAATGCAAATTAGGCTTCTCCAAAGATGATACCTCTTTCCAAACCTCAGTCTCACCTCATTTAGCTGACTTTAATATTGTACATTTAGATTACAATGTAGATGGCTCGATAAATTTATCTGCAAAGTACACACAAAACTGAATTCACCCATGACTTCAGTGCAGCTATTGTGTCTGCACTCACACAGTTTCACTGCTACTAACTGAACTGCGAATGAGCTTTGATTGCTAGTAGTCCATGGTGACAGCCTAGAAACAGACACCACCCACAGCCTAGTCACAGCAGAGTTAAATACAATGGATGGGCTATATATATGAAAATTATAAAATAAAGTGTCAAAATAAATCAAAACCACTAAAGCTTTCAGTGTCACAGCGAGGCCTGATGTGTTCAGTAACTAAAATACAGATCTCCACAAACAATTAAAGGAAACTCCAGGAAGCCTGTGCACTGATCCCTTAAGCAAAGCAAATTCAGGAGACAGAATCTAGCACAAAAACTTTTCTATGACTCTCCGTCCCTTGAAATGATGCCACCACTGCATGCATGCCAAGTTGTTAGTGAAACTGGTGTATGATTGACTTAGCGTACATTGGAAACATGCGAACTACGTCAGCTAGCCTGGTTCTGGTTGGGCTTTTGTCCAAAAAGGATATCTGTTTTGATTCCTATATCAGAACACAATAGACTGGAAAATAGTTTACGGGAAGATGGAGCAAGCAAGTGTCCGAATCTAAAATTCACAGCTGTTCAGTTACTCCTTTTATACAGTGAACAGAAAATCCTAAAAATGTGGAAAAAGTTTGGATTCAGTTGTGTGTTGAGGTTGGGAGTATGTTACCTTATAATTTCTTCAGTGGATGGCAAAATAGAATGTCTCTGGGAGACAGAAGTGGACTACATGGTGCTTTCCAGTTTTCCATGTTTTCCAGTTCAGTTACAAACTTAAAATTTAAACACTTTGGTGAACATTGTTCCCTACTACATCCAAATCAAGACATTTAGCTGGCATTGCAGGTTTTAGCTAAAACTTTTGAGATTTTGAATATTTTGCTCTAAAGATTCTTTTTAAAAGCAACTAAAATATATTCTATAGAAAACAAATTTTTTTCAGAACAGTTAATAAAGTTGTTCATAACCTCAGTTTTATACATTGAGATGATTTTGGAAGATAATTGAAAATTCACCAGAAGGACTTTAGCCCTTTAATTCAGTTGAATTTGTTCTTGTGGATTGTGTAAGCTGGACTTGATTGCCCAGGAAGCTGCCACACAGAGAGTCATCTTCAAGTACAGAGACATGAAGCTATTGTAGAAGAAAATTGTTACATATAAAAGATACATATGTTATGGTTTTAAAGTATATACAGTCAGGAAGCAAAAAGAAGTGTTAGGGTTTTTTGGGTTGTTTTTTTGGTTGGTTGGTTGGTTTTAGGTTTTGGGTTTTTTTTTTTGTTTGTTTTTATTATTTATTCTGAGACAGATACTTCCAGCACGCCCAATCACCACCTTCTTCCTCTTTAAGATGGTGACCTTCAAGATGTAGCTCTAAACCCATCACTCTGACAGCTGAGAGACTGCGAGCTTTAAATGATTGCATTTAGAGCTGTGCTCAGACATTCTCCCTGCATACTGCTGTTCTGTAGAGTAGTGAATCACTTTATTTTTTCATACAGCTCCCTCTTTCTGCTAGTACTGTTTACTCTGCCAGGCTCCAACTATGTGCTTATTTAAATACCACTCCTAAACTACTAGTACAAACAGCAAACCTTTCCCTGGAAAAGGCTTAAAGCACTGTAACAATTCCATCTTTATCTAGGCTGGCCTGAATCAGGTAGTCATGTGACTAGGAGCTCTCTACAGGCACCAGAGTACTGCTGACCTATCTTAGGAATCAAAACCTTAAAGTATGTTTGTAGGAAAACGAGAATATTCTTGGCAACTAAGTCTGTGGAAATGCAATTCCACTATCGCAGACAGTCATGGTGTGGAGATTCAGTCCAAGCTGCTGTATCACAGGTGTGCATTAAAGGTATGTACTACATTCCCTGTACAGTAGCTATGAAATGCAGCTCCTGCTTTGAGCTTACTCAGACAAAAGCACCCTGGAGGCCATTAATAATATGTAGAACATGTTAACTCCTATACCCAACACAGTATTTCTGGTCTGGATTATGGCAAAATTAGCATTCTCCTCTTCAAGTCCCTTTCAGAACTCCCTTGTTACAGCATTCATAGTAAATTAGTTAAGGTGTGTCTATCACTCTAAAACAGTTTTACTATAGAAATAATGTTTAAGCTAAATAACAACTATACCTCTGTAGATATGCCCCAATCTGAAAGAAACAGATCCATTAAATAATATACCCCAAAATGAAAAGTAGTCTAGGAAAGGTATTTTCTATATTGCTCCTTTTGTGTAGCCTTTTTTTTTTATATGAATAAAAGAAAGTGAGTGGTGTGTGTTATTTTTAAACATATATATATATTATATATCTGTCTGTCAGAGTTTTCATACGTGTTCTTTGCTGTGCACTGGATGCTATAAAATCCCACTTCTTGGAGGGAGAGCCAACTCCAGGGCGAGTGTGCAGAGGATGACATTCTTTTATGAAACCTGGCAAATACAGGTGTAAGAACAACAGATGTATCAACATCAAAATGTCAACATCCAAAGTTTTCTGGCCAGATATTTAATCTTTTATGACCTGGAAATACTTAGTACTCTTTTAAAAGATCCCCAAATGATTATTAATAGATGTGTTTTATTTATACATATTTATTTACCTAGTGCTACAGAAGTGAATAACACTTTTTAGATAAACAGTACAAATTTAAAAAAAAAATGAGAAAAGAGAGAAAATCTCTCTTACATGAAAAGATCTTCCTATGAAATACAATATTTCTTACAGTTGTTTTTATTCACATCATAGCTGCATTTTGTCTTCAACAATAGCCTGTAATGAGGCTGAGCCAGTGACATCATTGTCTTATTATGGATGTTGATTCGGGGCTGAAGTTCGTCATCCTGTCAACAGCAAGTACGACCATTTGCAGAACAAGGACATGTCAGGACATCTGGGACACATTTGTATATACAGCCTTTTCCTGCTGTCTGTCTGCCTGCCGCTTAAACTCAATCCCACCCGCATTCCTCTTGAAGTCCAGAAGGAAAAGAGAAAGGAGGGGAAGGACATGGGGCTAAGGAGAAGAGGGAATAGTGTTGATAACAGAATACAATGATTAGAATCAATGAATTGGGGTGGTATTAATGTTGGTTCTGTGAAGAGGCTTCTTAGAGGAGCAGGAGAAAACAGCACTCAAGACAGGAGGAACTGCTTTAAGAAGAGTTAAGAGATCTAAGGCCTAGTTTTATTATAATTATTAGTTATTTCACATCTCAGTAATTAAAGTATTGTAAATATTTTGTCTCTTCTCTGTACTACTATCTCTTTGCTTATACATACACAGACCAGAAAACAGTCAAAATTGTGTTTCCAGCATAAGTCATGTATCTTCTTTCTCACTACACATAACTAAATAAATTCAGTTCAACAGCTCGGGGAAAGGAGGGATACTAACTGCTATTCTTTCTTTTGGAATAACTTGTACATATGCATTTGTATATTTAGTTCCTTGCACATATGAAAAGGATGTAACTTAGTGTTTCATTTTCAGTTTTCACAAACTGTCAGAAGCTTAGATTGATCTGTCTTTAAAATTATCTTCAGTGGCATCATCCCTTCAAAATCATACAGTGCAATACCAGATTCAGGATTCATAATACTGTCCATTATTACTAATACCAATACAGTATTACTAGTACTTTCAGATTCAGAGTGTTCTTTTAAATTCCTCCATTCAAAACTGATCCTTTAACATATGAATTCTTATACCAGTAAGGTAGGAAAAATACCCCTCATTTTGTGCTAGATAACATATCACAAATTAGTCTATGTCAATCTACCTTGTTAGTAAAGATATCAGAAAAGGAAACAAAGACCTTTCATGTGAAAGTGACAGGATTTGGAATAAATAATGTGGTGATGTTTAGGAATGGAGAACATTAGAGCAAAATTTGCAGTAATTCTTTTTATTTATGAATAAGCCAATCATGTAAAATCTACATCCTGTGGAGTAACTGTAGGTGCCTAATTGACTGTCTGTAAGCAAACAATTACAACTCTATTACCCCATCAGCTGCAGGGAGGACACAGTAGGAAAAAACAACTTGTAAGTTAAATTTTCAGACCCCTGCCTTTTGGTGAACTCCTCAGCTGCTTTTCACATTCTAAATCCAGAATGTGTCTCTTCTTACAAACTCCTTATCTGTATAGGGCTGGCATACGCTGCATGCTCTGTTACTGCAATTGTGCCAGATAATTAGAAACAAATTTAGTCCTCGTATACACAGTTCCCAACAAAACAACTGCCTTTATTAGGAAAAATGTCACAGTAAGAAAGAAGGTCTGTGACACTTATATAAGCGTAAATGTGTCATCACTCAGTATTAAGAAATCTCCAGCTCCTCTTCTTTATCTTCACTTGGGCTTTCTCTAGGAGTAGCCTAAAAGTGATGACTGCAATAGAAGGTGGAAAAAAATGGAAAGCAATGGGGTAGGAGTGATTAAATAAGTAATTAAATATAATTATAATATTATATTATATATTAACATAATATAATTATAGTATATTTAAATATAATACATTAAATAAATATTATTTTAAATGTATATTCTTATTGACAATATTTTGTGTATAGAAAACAATGTCTATTATTTTTGAAGAAATATGAGAACAAGAGCATAGATAAAATCCTCTTAGAAGAGTCACTGTATTCAGACATCAGATTTTATACTGCTTCCTTCAGCTTTCCTCAGCTTAGCTACTGACTTCTAGCTTCAGGATACAGAAATGAATCATATATACTACAAAAGAAGGAAAAAATGTAGTACAAAAGGAGGACAAAAATTAGTTCGCTTCCATCTTTTGAATCTGCTGGGTATCTAAAAATATCTCTAAACAGAGTCAATATAAAAACTACTAATAATCTTGGCAGAAAAGAGCAATGCACTGTGAGGAATGTCCCCCTGTGACCCAAGTAGTACTCCAGAGATCCAGGGGATCAAAATGGAGAGGCTCAGGAAATACAGTGACATGACAACAAACTTCTCTGAAAACTTTTTGAAACTTCCTCCTTCTGTTTGGATAAGATATACTGAGAAAGGCCAGTTGGAATTCAAAAATGCAAAACTAAAAGTGAGTATGAAAATGCATATGCATATGCATATACATCTTTCTATATATATAATTTTTTAACAGTTGAACAGTGTCTTAAAAACTCCAGAAAAAATTTGAAACTGGCTTCATTTCAAGTTTGAGGAAGTTTAAATATGGTCTTGCTTTATCACAAGGAGCCTATCTACCCCACCTATTCCTGTAGATTAACTGATTATGATCTAAAATCCACAAATTTGACCAGGCATCAATAGAGGGGCAAGAAGCTAACCTTTTAAAGCATCTGGGTGTATCCTTGTGTTTGTGATGTGTAATGTCTTATTAAAAACAAGAAACAAGGAGGACAGGGCTGCTAGTCAGCAGACTTCTATAATCTTCATGTTTCTGTATACTTAGTTTTCATCTCCTTATCATGGAGGCAGAAAATCACAAGTGATTGCCACTTGTGGGAACTCATTAAACTGGAATAACTCAATTGCTTGCAAACACATGTTGTTGCCCTTATTTGTCTCAGCATCTGCTGTATTCTGCCTGCTGGACACCATCCCTATGAGCCAAGGGATCATCTGAGAGGACTGAGGTCTTTGAGAACTGAACCGATGACAATTCCACATGGCGAACAACTCAAGGTACTCTAATTGCAATTAATGACACTGCGTGTCTTCAACTTCAGCTTCAAAAGTAGGCAAAAGAAAATCAGAAAGAAAAAAATTGGACTGAGACTTTGTTTGTTGAATGAAGATGTTGAGCTTTATCCATATGCAGTTACACTGAGGAAACCTGACAGTAGAGAGAAGCAGTCATTTCTTTTCCGGTAAAGAGATTTACAGGTATATCTGCCTCTGCGTTACTGCCCAGATATCCACTTTGTTAATCATTAAGGATTTACCCTTTGTGCTTATAGCCTTTTTAAAAGTTAAAAAGATACTCAAAAGAGTCTCTGATATAGGCAAGCTCATTCCTAAGCCATGGAGAAAGACAGAAATGTTTCTACTTTTTTTTCATACACTCTTTTCTTTCTTACAGGTTTCCTTCTTATCAATATGTTTTCATAATATATCTCAGAACACTGCAATGCTCCTGCTTACATGCTTAGTGACAGTCACGAAAAGAACTAAAAGCACCTGAAAGAAAAACAACAAAACAACAAACTGCATCCCCAAAAAAGCCCCTAACAAGTAAGGGGTACAGAAATACCTCAGAACTAAAGGGGTGTTACACTGAATGCTAGTTAGGAGCTTGAAAATAAAATTACCAAAACTCTTATGAAGAGGTAATATTCAAAACAATGCAAGGTAAGATCTAAAACACCACTTAGTCACCTAAAATACATTTAAAATCTTGTATCCAGAAGGATGATCTAAAAAATTTCATCTAATCACTTACGTGCCTGAGAGTCCACAGGCATCTAAGCTTCCTAACTTAGTGTCTCACTGCACCATCAAAATATGTCACCCTCTCAGCTGAACAAAATATCTAAATGCACATCCTCCCCCCTCAGTCCATCTGGAATGCAAAACAATGTGTCCTGGGATGCAAAACAGTGACCTAGTTCAGTAGGTGTGCTCTGAGCTCACCTCATGCATTATGACAGCATCAGCTTCAGCACATTGCATAGCTCCCACAGTCACTTTCATTCGAAAACAGGTCAGGAGAAGGAGGCAAGTACTTTCATAGCAAGGCTGTTATGCAAAATGTGTTCAGTAATATCACCTCCTCCTCCTCCTCCTTCTCACTGGCTATCTTCTGAAAGAGAAGCAGGAGACAGTTGTCTTTGCTGACACTTCATATGACTTAGAGAAGTGCAGGCAAAGTGTTTTTGTTGCAAATCTTAGTTCCACAGAATCTAATTTGGACTATGGGTAAGTGCCTTAATTCAGGAGAAAGACAAAATTTTAGATGCTTCCCTTTCTTTGACATTTACAAATGTGTAGCTTAGATATTCACCACTCAAACATATTGGCTGATATGAATCATGTTTGAAGGGCTATGTTGGAAAGTTTAGATGTCCCACGCTGCACCATGAGTTCCACTCCTCAGATTTGCTTCTAATTTTGAAGCTCTGTGTAAGCAGTCCTCCAGGACGTTTTTTTCTTTTTTTTTTCTGATTTAACCATATTTTTGAAAGTTCAAGCTAAAGCCTGTTGAAAATTGTCAAGGATATGTGACTGTCTAATGCCCTTCTTTTCTGGATATCTAAATGAAAGAAGTTAGAACCTAGTGTGGTCAAATGGGCATCAATTAACTTGAAAACTGAATAAACTTAATTCCCACTGTTATTTCAAGGGAATCAGTCAGTGCCAGAAATTAAAGGACATTGGCAGCTCTGGGAAAAGTTGTAAAAATAGAGGCTCAGTCATCTTCTACTCTAAACTCTGTGAGCCCTCCGTGCCTCTACCAACTACAGCAGGAACAGTGAAGTAAAAGAAACACAAATACTTTTTTATTCATTTTATTCGCAAAGATGACAATGAACTTTGCATTCCTGAGTAGGATTTCTGTTTCATAAAGCTACCTGAAAGTGAAACAAGAAATGCAGTAACAAGACAAATCAACAGTAATAATTTGATTTGCACATAGATTTCAGAGAAGAACAGTTATGTGTGACATGAAAAAAACTGAGATCCTTAGTTAGCATCATTTTCCTGATAGTCAAGTCAATGTCTGGTTTCCCTCACTTTCTTACAACCCTACAGGCTTGTAATCATGTTGCAGCTGCTATTACAGTCTGATGTGGGCAAACACAGTCATACAGAGGTCCAGATCTGTACTCTTTGAAATACTGGTTTTGAAATGCAGGCAGCTGCAGTATTGGGAAATTTTTTGAGAAGGGTTGATGGATTTAACGTCACCCATGAAATTTCAATTCCTACATCTCTCTCAGATTTTCTCTGTGAATTATCTATCAGATAATTAGCACAGACAGAATTTCTGAGCTATTTCTAGTCTACCTCACTCATCCTACACAGTTCCTTTTCAAATACTATGTGTTATTTTCCCATTCTAAGTCCTCTTCAGAAATGAGATATACAAGTTTTCTGAATCAAACCCCTTGATAAAGATTGGTTCACAGCACCTGTTTTGTTAGCCTCATGGTAAAGGTGCCAGAACAGAAAGGTGGGATAAATAGCCTTATGGTCACTGAGCAAGTTAGGAATCAAATCCAACATAAATTTTTCTGCTATGGCCATCAGACCACAATTTGTCCCTCTCAAAGCTGGCCTGCTTTTCCATGATCTAGTTTTGCAGTGATCAAAGGGACAGACTTAACTGCTTTATTTTTAACGAAAACCCTATGTGGTCAGAGGAAATTAACTCATACTAAAATGTTTGTCAGTGTCCATGTCAAAGGCTTGTTGACACTATCAAAGATATAACTGGCATGCTGATCTGTGTTTTCATTTTATTTTTGTCTTTGCATTTCTAGATCTGTACTTCCCCTCAAAACATTGAGAAGGGCTCCCTGGAGCTCTTTTTTCAGGTATCACAGTGTGAGTGCATGCATATCATGTAAGTGCTGATAAACGAGGCCAGGTATATTTTAATAACCTTCAATGTGGAAGGTATTTGTGCACCACTCTTACACACAGTCAGTCACTGTGTATCTTGGCAAAGCAAGATCCATTTCTGAGGAAAGAGAACTATTTCCATCCTTAATAAGTCATTCCAAGTTTCCTGAGATGTTATAAATAATCAGCCAAGCAGCCAGCTTTATTCTCCCTAATTTGATACGGCAGACTTGGAGAGCAGCAAAGTTCAGTCTCAACATAAGCTCTAGAGTTGGACTTTGACCAAGATTTCCCCCTTCCCTACTCCTAATGAGATAAAGTTTATCATAAAACATGCTTACCCAGGCAGCTGAGACAGGGCCTAGGCTTCCCATCTATTTCCTAGGAGCCCCCTGCTCACAGCCATTCCTGCATGCTGCATGCGTGAGGTCACAGTGTGCTGGCTTTGCTTTGGGCAGCTGGCAGCTAGGCTGACAGTCTTAGCTAATACACTTGTCATTTGGGAAAATAAAAAAGTGCTTGCAAAACACAGCTTAAATTAGTTTGTGAGTAATTGGAAAAGGAAATATAAAGTCACACTGGTTTTTATGCATGTCAGGAAGGCAGTGAGGTGATGCATTGAGTACCTGGGTTAATGGCAAAGGTCAACCACCCTCGTGACAGGCTGAAATCTTTACAAAACTTTGGGGAGATACAGTGATCTTCACAGAACTTTCAAGAGCTGCACAATGTAGAGACATGAGGAAGTTGCAGAGCTTATTTCTATGCATGAAAGGAGGTCAATTGAAAGTATACATTCTGACAAAAGGAATTTGTGATTATATTAGAACCTGAGAAAAGACTTCTTTAAGTCTCCCTCTGCAAAATATGCTTTGCAACATTTTGGGAAAGTTGTTCAATCTGTTTCTAATTGTTATTCAATTGTAAAAGAAGTTAAATAAATGTCTACCTACATCTTAGAAATTCAGGAAAATTAATTAAATAATGTTATTGAAATTGCTTATAGACACTCCATAATACTACTACAGGCCAAAGCAGTGCATTGATGTTCATTGCTTTCAAATGCAAGGGAAAGGGGTTCTTTTGTTGTTCAAATGCCTCAGGTCATGTTTTCAGATCAGCTTCATTTCCAGAATGCAACCCAGATGTATTGTTATGGATTTTAAAATAAAATTATTGCCTAAGGGTAAAACATGATAATAGGAAAATTAACTTGTTCTGATGAGTCATAACATAAAGTAATTTCCATTTAAAAACAAAATTAAACCCTCACTTTGCTCCCTTAACCCAGATGGTGGGGGTTTTTCAGAAGAGATAACATATTCAAGTTGGATCTATTATGCTTCCTAAATCACTCTGCATTCCTAAAAAATATATGTATGGGAATAAAGGATATTTTCCCGAAGAAGTCTACTCCCAATTTTAAATTCTGTATTAGGAAAATTAATAAACTTCTAGTTGAGTTATATTTTGCTATAATTTGTATGACTTCTTGAGAAGAAGTATCCAAGCACCTCTTCTGTTGCAATTTTTCTTTTTTACCTCTGTCTTTCTATTCATCAGAATGAAAAAAGTTCTCTCAAGGACTGTAAAGATCTTCCTGGGTAGTGATGTGATATTCTTAGGTAGAATGGAGGTCTGAAAGTAGAAAAGAGACTGAAGAGTTTGGTTGGGTAGTGAGACAACCTCGTTGCCTGATGCAAAGCTGTTTCTGCTTCTGCAGCGGCAAGTCTGAGCAACACAACCTGGCTGCTTTCTGGAAACTGTGGACTTGAGTCTGATTTCCATAAAAGTTGTTTCACACTGCTTAGGTGGTGGAAAGGAGTCTTAAAGTGAGCATAAATCATATTTATACCTACTACAAGGTCTCTTTATATGTCTAAGTCATTGGAAAGTTGCTTTGGTGCAAATGCACTTTAGGCTTTCATACTTTTAATTTGACATAAAAAAGGAAAGAAAAAAATAGTAAGAAAACCCTTTCAGTGTCCCAAGTTAAGGTTGGATAATAGCCATACTGTAACATAAGCTAGCATTTCAAAGGTGTCTCAGGAAACAGGTCTCTAGCTTCCATTCACTTTTCAAGCAAGCTGAGTGACTCACTTCCTTAGACCTGTTTGAAACCATATCCAGAACGATTACACTGTCTGCGTACGACTAGATTGTTTTCTAATGACTGGCTGAAGTCTGACAGACCCACTACCACAAAAAGCCCACTTTAGGTTAAGCAATAGAGCTCTTTGTTTTCCACACTGGTAGTCTTACCTAGCAGTACACACATTCAAGCTGTAGCTGGCAAAGGTATTGTTTTTGCCTATGGTGTCACTGTAGTGCCACCTCAGAGAAGCTAATCAGGATGAGGTTTGGCCTGTGCATGAATGTTTACGTGGCAGGTTCCCAAGCAAAACACCAGGTGTTAATCATTCTGTAGGTCTCATTACTCCCTTTGAGTCGACAGTGAACCACTGCCCCAGGAAAACAGCCAGCAGCAGAATTACCCTGCAACCAGGCGGCAACTACAAGATCATGGCTTTTTGATTCACACCTACCAGTGTTGTTTGTTTTCCTGAAATGCCAGAGGTGCTCACAACAGTTAGAAGTATGCAGATGTATGTGAAGAGACTGCACGTGCTTCCATTCTGAGTAAATAGGCTGAGAACTTAGAAGGTGACATCTCAAAAAGAAAATAAGGGCAAAGAGATTTAGGGTTGGAATAGTTTCTGTGCTAGCTAAGAATCCAGTACAACGTCAGTTGATCTAACTTCAGGTAGCTGTCTAGCCTTCCCCTACAGTCAGTAAAGAGTGACAGTAGCCTGGAGAAGATGGTCCCTCTCCTCTCTTTCCCAGCATTAGAGAAATGGTAAGGATTACGCATCCCCTGGAGTTGCATTTTTCTGTCCATCAACAAAAAAGGAGCCTTAAGGGATGAATTTATGTTAAAAAATCTAGTCTTCTTGGTCTTAGAACTTTAATAGCAATATCATTAAATTTATACACACTTTAAAGACAGAATAAACTGAACTGTTTACAAGCTGATATTATGCCATATACCTTTAAGAATCTTATTTATTCATGACAGCGTGAATAAATGTTGAGATTCATACATAGGGAGATACACACAGAGACAAAACACGCATACATATTGTATATTCAATCAATGTCTGAAACTATCACCAATGTAGAAAAGCCAATGGTCCTTTCTGGAAAACAGAAAGCAAAAAATACAAGGTGATTAACTATGATGAATTTTAACGATTTTATTAGCAAACAAGTCCTCAAACAACTGTTCTTTGTTCTGTGGAGGCAAAATTCATAGCACACTGAGCATCTAAGTATTTGTTAATTTATGATGTGTGAAGCAAGGTCACTGAGTGCATTGGATTTCTTACCCTTCAATAAGTAATATTAGAAAATATCTCAAGTCTTACCCCCTGCAGGAGTTTTTCAATAATAAATGTCAAACTCTTGGCATGACCAGATTGATATTAGGTATCTAAACTGCAATTCACCCACTTGATTTTTAATCATTAGTTTGAAACCATTCCATGATGGTACTAAATTGCAGCTGTTTTCCACACTGACTGTATAATGTTACCTATCTTCATCTTTATTTAGCCACCACTGTATTGATTTGGATTGAATACAGACTTTGTAAATAAAAAAAACCCAAACCACTAAAGAAAAGACTAAAAGACCTAATACAGATATGCAAAGGAGATCTTTTGGGCTCCAAGAATCAATTCTTCTTTCACGAGTTAACCATCTCATCTAAGCTACCTGCTCCAGGTCTCTCTATACAGAAAAAGAGAGACAGACTCCTGAAGCAGGTGATTAATTTCTTTTAGGTCTGTCAGGAAGTTAAGAAAGAAGAGTTAAAGTCTGGAGGTGTTTACTTTTATTCAGTGACTATAAATCNAGTTTTCAGACTGTGCCTGGTGACTATAAATGTAGTCTTGGTAAATAGCTTATATCTTTAGATGGCTAAATTTAGGAATGATAAATCCCACTTCTAATGATTACTAATGACTGCTCAGTATATTAGAAATAAAGATTTTGTACTTTAAAAGAGAACAGGAAACAAAAGTCTGCATTAGAAGATACTTTTTAATATATAGAATTATGAATAGTATGAATTAGAATAAACCTTTAAAGGTTATCTAATCCAATCCCTCTGCAATGAGCAGGGACTTCAGCTAGATGAGGTTGCTTAGAGCCCTGTCAACCTGACCTTGAATGTTAATCTGAAGATTTTCAATATTTCCAAATGCCTTTTTTTTTAATGACTGTAGAAAATATGTTGAGTGAAAGAATAAAATACACCATTTTGACTTAAATGACAAGCCAGTCTTTCAGATAACATGACTGGAATTTTAAGACTTTTGGTGGCAATATATTCATGTACCTAAAGAAATATCCCAATATGAAATTCTGTTTCTTTGAGATTAATTGATCATCTCATTCTTTATTTTGTTGAAATCTAAATTACTGGCATCAATGTCTGGCATCTACAAGCACAGACACTGATTCTATTTCCGTGGCTATAAACTACCACAGCTTTGAGAATGGACTACAAAGGGGATCTGACCAGTAATTCCTACCCTCTACTGCTTTGCCAGTAATGTGTGGCAGCAAATTTGGCAGCTAGAAACGGGACTCCTTCTGAAAGAGGGAGTAGAATTCATGTCAGTGGTTTTTAATCTGCCAAATGAATAGTTTAAATTCCTGAATTCTCATTATTTGTGTCAGGAGATACAAATAAAGCCCATAATTAAAACCTGTGGATGAGTTTCACCATTGGTTTAGCAGAATTCTACTCTGTGAGGCTGTGTGTCGTTCTTGTAATATTTATTTTTTAAAGCTCTCATACCATTAAAAAAAATACATACCAACAAAAACAACCCCAACCAAACAAAACCTATCTTACAGAATCAATTTAAGTACAGTACTTGGAGCAGCAACCATACCTATAGTTTTTCAAAGTTAGTGATCTTGGCCTGTGATTTGAGACCAAGTTCCACCTCTGTTAAAAACACAATCCAGAAGACACTATTAAAAGTCCCCAGACATAAAGTAGACAGCACAACACTCAAAACCAACAGCCAGGCACGTGGCTCCAGCTGACAGGTCTAATGAAAAAGATTAGTACCTGTTTTATGAATTAAAATCTGAAGTAAAAAAAAATTGTGTTTCATTTTCTCAGTAACCTCAACCTAATTATTAGCAGCAGGTTCTGTTGGCAAATTTCAATATTTTTCCTCCTCTCATTTGTAACTGAAAGACTTCAGCCTCTTATTTTACTTCTCTTCTAATGCTCTTGTAGTTGCATGCCAGCTAGTTCCACTATTTTCTTTTTTTCCTCTCTTTTACAACATTTCATTTTCCATTAAAATAAATATATAATCTAAGAATTGCTATAAAAGCTCACATTTTTGCATTTGTTTCTCCCCATTGTCAGCAATCCAAAGTAGCCACATGTTCACAGCATGTCCTGTCTGGCATGAGCACCCGTTGCTTAATTTCCTACCACCACCCTCACAATCCTGGCAGGCTCTGGCCAGTCAGATGCATTTGTTTTCCCTAATTGCTTGATGGCATTTTCAGAAAGCCTTTTCATTGAGAAATGAGTGATCATGGGACATTTCCCCAGGCATAAGAAAGACTGATAGTCAGAAGGCTGAAGGAGGTCAAAAATTGTTGTTGCAAGACTATAATGAACTTGAAGATGTCTTATTATTATTAACTGTGTTTAAACATCCCATTAATATGATGCTTTTTCTCCATGAATTCTCAAAAATACTGTTGCCCTTGAAAGTGAGATCTGTAGCTTAAAAGACATTCACTTGTCAGTAGCATCAAAGATCACTGACATAGTGAGAGAATAAATTTACTGGAAGAGTAAGTCTGCATTGGGAATTATTATTCAGAAGTTACAATTGTTAAGAGGCAGAAAACAGAGCAGATTTCAGAATTCAATAATTCCAATAATGCCATAAAACATTACCTACTAAAAACTTATTGAAGAAAACGTCTCCAGGGAAATCCAAAGGATATCCTCACAATTCATATCCTCCCTTCCTACTTTCAATGGGAATCTTCCTTTATGGGAGAAGGAACTCAATTAATATTACAGCAGAGACAGCTATCAGTCCTTTTTCTAGGAATGATCTATACCATCACCATATAATTTAATAACTGAATACCTTAAAGTGGTCTGATCTGAGTGTTGCTGATTCAGGGAAAGAAAACAGATGCCTTTGTTTACTTCACCTTTAATTTTAACAGCTCATACAACTAAGTGGAAGTCTAGTAAACATTTAGCGCTGTAGATTCAGTTTTGTTTTGGTAGCAAGATTATTTCATTTTAATGCAAGTTTTCATTTGTCTGTCACACAGTTGTTTCACAAGAGAATATGTGCATGGTGTAGAGGAATTATTTTTTTCTTAAAGTGGACACAGAGTAATGGAGCAATCCCATCCCTGCCAGCAGTGGGATTGTTGACTGATTTCATCCTCTCTTGAACAAAGCTATCCCCACCCTGGATAAATGCACTACTCCAAGAATGCCAAAAGGGAATTATACTGATATACAAGTCACCATCTTTTTTGCTTATTGCTCTCTATTTGCCAGTGGGCACCTAATGTGTTCATAAACTTTGTGTGCAGGACAGAATCAGAGCATCCTACACATTTTTGCCCCACATCTTAACCTTCTCCTATGAATACTAAACATATATTTCTTGGCAAGAAAAGAAGGAAGAAAACAGCTAAACATCCCCACTATGCCTACACAGTAATATCCTACCAACGGCATCTAACCTTTAGTATGTAGTTTTCTTTCATGATTTGTGAGTGTTCCTGTTGTGCTTTCCTAGTTATGAATGTCAGTGGCATGTGAAGTATGCCATGTACCTCCTGCATATAACAGAAAAATCTGCGGTAATAATAAATGTAAAGCATCTTAACTAATTTGATATGAATGAGCTTAGCATGAAATGGCATAGCTGCAGCCAGAATATCTGACTGCATGAAACAGTTTTCTAACAAAATCAGAAGGTGAGAATTTAAATGACTTCTTGAAAATACAAAAGAAAACATAAGCAAAACAACAGGGACAAAATGCACATTTAAATGAGCCATTATTCATGCCCTAATCCAGTTTATGACATTATCTAGAGGAAACAAATCATTATTTATTAATTGTTTTTTTTCATTTCACTTGAAGTCGTAGCATTTTTTAGCTTTTACTTGTATTTTGAGTCCTTTGTGGTATCAAAAGGCACAAAGAGGAGAAACTAGAATTTAGTTTTTATTTTAACATAAAAGAAACATAATGTCAGCAAAGAAAAAAGTGCAAGTGGTATTATATCTGTGTGGTAAAACTCCAAGCACAGACATTCCTCAAGCAATGTGCAGTCACTGAGACACTTCATTGTGGACAAATGTCTTGGGATTTTTAACACTGTTTCCCTCAAATTATTTTCCATTGTATAGAATCATAGAATCATTTGGGTTGGAAGTGACCTCTGGAGGTCATCTACTCCACCACCCTCCCCCCCACACACACAGGGGCAGGGACATCCCCAACTAGATCAGGTTGCCCAGAGCCCTGTCAAGCTTCACCTTGAATACCCCCAGGGATGCAGCCCTAACCACGTCCCTGGGCAACCTGTTCCAGTATTCCACCACCCTCTTGGTGAGGAATTTTTTCCTAATATCCAGTCTAAATCTACTCTTCTCTAATTTAAAACCATTGCCCATTATACTCCTTCATTGATGATGTGGCTTCAAAAACCTTTTCCTACCTATCTGGAAATAAATTTTAAAAAATAATAAAACAAAACAAAACAATGAATCATGGTAGAACTGGTTTGGCTGAGTGACTTATCCATGTGTAAACAAGTAAATCAGTTTTTACATGTTATCATTATTACAGTAATGGTCAAAACCCTTACAGTTTCAGCTGCTGTTGTGCTTCACCCTTTTAGAGATACCCAGATGGAGGCTACTTAGGCTATGAAAAGTTCAGAATGAAAAAGAGAAGACACATGTAAAGAAGAGGAAGAAGGATTCTTTCTATCAGTTTTGGTAATTTGAATTATTTCTATTTTCCCTCAGAAAAAGTGAAGTGTATTTTGCGAACTGTAGGGCAGACAACTGCTATCAAAATATGCATGTAGCTTATAAATACTTTCTCATTTCATTAACACATTTGTCACATAAAGTGAATTGAATCAAAACTCATGCTCAGCTATTGTACATAGATACAAGCAAATATGGATCTAGAAGTTTGGTGACATTAAACACAGAGAAATGGACTTTATCTACTTTTAGTATGGGTTACTACCTTTTTCTTTATGTCTAAAATCTTAGTTTCTTCCCTTTGTTATTTACCATTTTATGGCTGTATTATGGTAACTTTTTCCTATCTGGGCTAGCCTACATCATATGATCTCCAGCCAAGGGCCTCAAACACCTTAAAATATTCTCTTCCACATCCTCATGTTATGTAACCTGATGCTAACTTCAGGAGAGTTACCCAAACTGTCTACAAAACATTTGTAAGTCAAATTCATGTTTACTTCTAATGGAGACTATGAAGGACAGCATGAATAAAAATGAATGGACTTTTTAAGCTTAAGTATAAAAGTGTACAGCCTTTCCCTTCTCCACTTCCACTTTTCTGGTCCCCCTGGACAACAGCCTTTGATTCATGCATCATTAACTGGTCCCTCTGTCAGGGTGTCTACTCTTAAAACTGAAGTTGCNTTCCACTTCCACTTTTCTGAATTGGGGATTGCTGAGACTAGCAGAAGGAAGTTTGTAAAAAATATTCTGATAGTATATAAAAATATATAAAAAGACTAGCAGTGAATCAAAAGGCACTGTCTGAACTAGTCAGCATAGTCTTCAGCCTATATACATCTTTTTGTTCAGATAATTCTTTAGGAAAATGGGGTTTTAACTCTACATGTCAAACTAACCTGACATGATTTTAATTCCTCCAGGCCTTCCACTTAAAATAATAATTGTAATATCATTACACCTAAATCATAGGATAATTCAGGTTAGAAGAACCTTCAGGATGTCTCTAGTTTAACCTGCTCAGAGCAGGGTCAGCTGTAATAGCAGAGCAAGTTGCATTTCTTGAGTTGGTGTAGGTCCCCCTGGACAATAGCCTTTGATTCATGCATCATCAACTGGTCCCTCAGTCAGGGTGTCTACTCTTAAAACTGAAGTTGCAGCAGATATGAAAGGATGGTAATGTGTTTTTTACAGATACACTGCTTTTTGATATCAGTTTATCAGCCTCTTTCTTTCTAGTTTACAGTTATCAAATACATAGCATGATGGGTTAGCTAAAGAATATTCCGGGGGTGCAGGGTTTTTACACTACCCAGGATAAGGACTTCTATGGTGTCTGAAAAAAACCCACAATAAAAAAATAACAAACAAAAATCCTCCAAGTTAATTAGTCTAGAAATGTTATTTCTGAGTGATGTGCTCTGTAAATTTTCCCTTCTGTTCCTTTTCTACTTGAAATGTTTATTTTTCTGAAAGGTTTCTTTCTAAAATGTGGCCTAAAACTTGTCATTCAAGGTTACTATTCAGTATTAGCTTTCTAAAAATACTGTGGTTGGGAAATCAATGGCTAATTATTTTGCATTATATCAAGAATATCTATTGTTAATCTAGTAAAGCTTTCTTGCAAGGTAAAGCAATATAACAGGCAGTAGATAAACCTCCAGGATAGAAATCAGTACATTTTAAGAATTGTTATGTAACTATGCATATGAACATGCAATTTAGCTGTTCTCAAATAATAATTCTGATCTTCAGTTCTTATATAGACTAAACTCGTGGTGACTTTAGGAGAAACTTGAAGATATAATGCTTAGAAAATTTTGATTTGATGAAAAAGATCAAACAGAAAACATGCTTAAAAGTACTATGTGGGTTGGCATGGAAACCAGTGCTATTAATCTCAAAAAAGTGAAGATCAAGCAGCACAAATGTCAACTTCTCCCAAAATATACAAGCGTGGTATAAACCCAAAATTATATTCTAAAAAACTTATGTAACAATACTGAATATGCAACAAGCATGCCTCCAGAAAGATTACTATATATGACAGGAAGGAACGTCAGAATCTTTGACCAATTCTGTCTCTTGGGCTCATAGCAATAATGACATTTATTTCTGTCATCTGCCTTATGCTTTCAGAAATTTAGCCAACTAAGTCATTTGAGGCAATCCTTTAAAGATAATGATTTCAACTAACTAATAATTTTGGCTAAATTGGACAATAATCTCTCCAATATTGCTACTAAGTCTCTGAGATACAGAAGGCTTAGTGAGTGGGTATTTAGTTAGGGTTCCCTTTGGTTTTCTTTTGGTGTTGGATAATACCTTGGCTAACTCAATATCATCTTAGGAACTTGAAGTTTAAGGAATTTGACAGGTATGGTGAGGGCCAAATTCTCTCCTTACTTTGCTGCTAATCAACTGACAGAATATAAAATTCAAACAGTGCTTAGATTAAAGAGTGCATTGACTACTTGCACAGAAGGATGCGTACAGTAAAACACAGCACTGTTGCAGGAGGACTTTATCTGTGCATAGGGCTTTCCACTGAGAAAGTAATCTTTCATAAACTCTTAGTATATGCCAGTGATAATCATGGTTGAATGGGTTAATTGTCTGGAATCACTTCTATAGACCATATAAGCTGTCAGTCTAGGCTGAAGAGGGTGTCTTTTCCCTTCTTTTGACCTCCTCAACCTCATTTGTATTCCTTCCCTTCTGGTGACTTTAACGTGATTGTGACATCCTCATGTATTGCAGGTTTAATAGATTCAAAATCTAAGTCTTTCAAGAGAGGAACTGCAATAAATACAAGGCTGGAATCAGGGTGAATAATGGTATTACTATAATAGTGTTGGATTGTAATTGTACACTCAAGGCTTTGCTCAACTCTGTCTGAAATCAACAAGAATGTTTTACTGAATTCCATAAGAATTTGCCTGACAGTTTTTCTTATATATCAGTATGGGGAGGGAGGGGTTATTTTGGAGTTTTGGGGGTTTATTAAAATCATAAATAGACAATGGTTGCAGATTTTATGCAGAATTTTTTTACAGGTATCCAGCCTGTAGTATTACTTTTTCCTAGTAATTGTGAAGATGAATGCTGAGTTCATCAAGTTTGGTTAGGAGCCATGCGAAATCTCATTTGAATCTTTGGAGATCAGATGAACTTGAGGCGTTTTACTCATGACAGAGACATCTAAAAAAGAAATGTCATTATTTCTTCCATTTTTTTCATGCCTTGATATACAGTAAGCACTAAGTCACTTGTTTTGATTTCTTAGTTTCCCTGTCTGTAAAGCTGAGAACAAGACTCCCTGAATATCTCTTTGTGTATGTATGTGTGTAAAGTTATATTGGTTTAGATAAATAGCATTTCCTCTGCATAGATACTATAACTTGCCTTTGCAGCTCTGTGCCACCATTTCCAGTGTCATACAGAAACAATACATGCTTTCATTTTAACATCCTGTATCAGCACAGCAAATTGTTTCATTAAGTGCCACTTGTTCAGTAAGTGTAACATAATTAAAGCTGAAGAAGATGAATCATATCTGAGGGCAGAGATCAAGGAGCTGTTTATTGTACAAATGTCACTAATAGGCATATTTTTTCTTTAAGTCAAAGAGATATTTGACTCATATCAATGGAAACATCAGTATAATAAAAGGGCATCTGTACTTTTCAAGGCTCTGTGTATATAATTGATTTTCAAAAGAAACTTCATCACTACCCATTCATTACTTCTGCACTACAATATTATCTTAAGTGTCAGTCGTTTGCAACCGTAATTGTCAAGGGTATGACTCATAAATGTGAGTTATTTTAAAGACAAAAAGATAGAAAGAAACATCAAGGAACTGAGTGTCTGTGATTCAAGAAAACTTGGTAGGACTGTTTTAAATTATCCAGCAAGTTTTATAATCTAAAAAAAAGACTTCAAGTTCAACTTGAAAAGGAATCAAATAAACCACTAAGTGCTTTCTCTTTTATGTATTTATTTGAATTCACAGAATATTTAATATAATCATTACTATGTGAATTCATATGTCCCTTATGTGGAAATCGTGTAAGAACTGCATTCATGATTCTACATGACCATGTTTCATAGTCCATGGCTATCTTGGTTGATGTAGCAGAGTGAGTCAAGGTACAGGCTACTGAATCATCTGTTTTGGAAATCATTCTTGCCATTTTATCATGCCTCATAGTGTATGGATATGTTATATGTTAGACTTACATTAGATACATATTGTGCCTAAGGATAGTGGAAAAAAGAGGAATTGGTATTTTTTTTTAAGTTTTACACTTTTAGACTTGCATCATTAGTGGCCATTTATCTTGTAATATAAGATTAAAATTGGCTTAAGATCCCTTAAACTTTTTCCACATTAATGCAGGCAGAAATTAATTTCTAAATGTATCAAATTGCCAAAAAATATTTGAACATTTTAGAGAAGTTTATTATTTTATTCTTTACTGTAAAGAGCATATAGTAAAGGTCATAGTAGGTACTTCTTTAATACCATTCACTATGTTTATTGTAACAGAAAGCTCTTTGAAACATTCCCCATGTAGCAAGGCACTCCTCCTGTATTCACTTTGCCTAAATACATGCAATGATTTTGACTGAACTACAGAGTAGGTGTTTTTCATGCAAACTCCACTCAGCCAGTTGGTCACCCAGTTGTCCATTGTGGTGGATCTTCTTGGAGTGTATCATGATGCACATTCAGGTCTCACGTAATATGCACAAGTGAGTTATGGCTATACAGGCATATAGGCATTAAAGGTACAGAGGCTACTGTTGAACTCACCTGCTTGTAGCATAGATTAATTTTTTGGGCTGTCATTGAACCTCAGTTCTATATTAAACAGCAGAATATCATATATATATATATATCATACAGTTGCTCAGCTTGGAAATACCAGTGTGAGAAAATGTAAGGGAGAGCTCATTACTAAATTTGAGAATTCATTGCAGCAAAGCTGAAATACATATCCAATTCATTCTTAATTTATAACAATACAAATAGATGAGGTGAAGGAAAAAGAAAAAGACAATGTAATAGGAAAAAAAGACTGGATAAGAAAATTCAGGAGAATGACTAGTCTAACCAATTCTAAGACATGAACTTCCTTCCATTCCACTGCCTGTGTATTACTGTGGGGTGAAAATCTGTGTGGAGCTACAATGAAAACTATTATTTGTAATTAGCCACAAGGGTATTTGTGCTCAAATAAAAGAAAGCACATGGACTCTGATTTATAAAAATCCCCTGACATTGTTAAAGAATGATAGAGTAAAATGAAACATCAAATATTTTCTGAACTTTTATGCTCTATAAACTTTAAATAGGAAAAAGATCTTTGGGGTATATCTCTACCCAAATCCTTGTGGCTTAAAGGAAGGTAAAAAGTCACTAAGGCAATAAAGCTGCTTAAAAGGAAATGTAATTTCTTTCCTGATTGTTGTTCTTCAATTTATGTTACCCTAGGATGAAATTATCCTTAAGAACTGGTTTAGCAAGGCATAATTTCAGATTGTTGCCAACAGAACAGTATTTTTAGGGAAGGATGCAAATGGTATCTGCAAAAGATCTTGTTTCCAAGTGGATGTCAGTAACAAAAGAAAAGTGAAATGGAGAAAATATATGGGGCAGAGACAAGGAGGTGTTACCAAGCTCAAAGGTTTTTCCGAGTTTTTCACTACAGCTACATTTCAGAGGGCCATCAGAGCCTACCCTGAAAATCTGTAGAAGTGATTCACCACAACATTAACCTCTGCTGTTCATTGTATTGAAATTGGAAGTTAAGACCTCTGTTAAAACAGAAAGGAAAAAAAGAAAAAGAAAACGAACAGTAATGGGGAAGATCCAGCACCTCAGGAAAACAGAATGAACAGGAAGACAAGAGGGAATCTGTTACACTACTCAGGCTGCTGAACTCTGGCCCAACGATGCTGCACTTTAGAAATCTGCCATGCACATTTCCTGTTCTGCATTGTTTCATGAATCCCAAAGCAGCTGCTGTGCCACTGAAGTCAGGAAAAGCCTCACCCAACTTATTGTTTTGAACATTATGGCAATAAACATTAATGATATAAAATTAGAGTTCTTCGTGCCAGGGCCATAAGTCTGTTCCATGGACTTTACCATGACTAGGAATTTATAATGATCCTTGGCTTCCACATTACGGCTTTAACCTTTAAGGTTCCAGAGAAAATTTTGTATTATAGTTATTATGTTATATTATATTATGTTATACAATGTATTATAAGATAAAATATTGTAATATAATGTAACAGGAAAATAAATCAAGGACACCTCAATCTTGCTTCATCTAAAGGGATATCACAACAGAACCTAACAGAGTAAGCAGAAGTGTAATTTAGTTTCTTGGATAGGAAGTTTACAATGAAAACTAAACATTCTCCCTGAAAACTGATGTCACCAGAGAGTTTTAAACATTTTCATTCCTTTTGCCTTGCTATGGTTACATAGAAATTTTGTTAAAGTTTGAGGATTAAAGTTTGTAGACATTTTCCTAAAAAAAAAACCAACTTGGCTCCTACTCAAGATGTGACCCACCCTCTGTTGATTTAACAATCCCACTGATCTTAAAAGAAGTTGCATTAAATTATGGCTTTATTTGAATGAAATTACTAAAGAGGTTACTGCAATCTTGCATGAATGCTCATTCTTGAGCAAAAACAAAAGTCATGCATATGATCCCTTGTTTTCACAGAATCACAGAATAGTTGAATTTGGAAGGGAGCTCCAGGGATCATCTAGTCCAAACCTACTGCTTAATCATAGAATCATAGAATCATAGAATGGTTAGGGTTGGAAGGGACCTCTGGAGGTCATCTAGTCCAACCCCCCTGCAGTGGGCAGGGACATCCCTAACTAGATCAGGTTGCCCAGAGCCCTGTCAAGCCTCACCTGGAATGCCTCCAGGGATGGGGCCTCAACCACCTCCCTGGGCAACCTGTTCCAGTGTTCCACCACCCTTGTGGTGAGGAACTTCTTCCTAATGTCCAATTTAAATCTCTTNATCTTATCAGAGCAGATTTTAAAGATAAATTATATATCATCCCTTGATGTACACAATGATGTCAGTTGAAAAAGTTCTTTTAATATATCTTTAAAAACTCTTTAAAAACTGATGCTATCTGAGGATTTTACCTGTAATGAATGTATGTACCTCTTTACTAATATAAGATTTTCTCAGCAATCCCCTAGGACAAAACCACTATTTAAATTTGTTTAGTTTTGTAAATATACACAACCACCTCTCCTCCAGGGAAACAAATTCATAGTTACCAATTGCAACTAATGAGAGGTTTTCTCTGAAGTAGTAAGAGGCATAAAATATTAAAATAGTCTGTACATAAATATGAGTTTGTAATGTCTTAGTGGCAGACATTGCAAAAATACTGTCATACTGCATGAAAATATTGGCCAGAAAGAAAATAATCCAAAGTTTTTCTTTCTCAGTTTTGAGACTTGTCGTTTTGAGGTTTGTATTATTCTTGTCCGTTTAGAAGACTGTCAGGAAGAAGATGATACTATTAATAGCAAAAGCTACAACAAAATATCAAAAGGGAAGGAGTCTTTTAATAGACTAAGACTGCTATGTTTATAATTAGTTCAAAATCTTTCAGAAGGAGAACTCATACCACTAAAGCACTGGATATTAGGTCTTTGAAGGGCATGTGCAAATCACTGGAGGAAGAAGAAAGGGAACCAGAATGTTTTTTTTTTCTGAAGTAGTCAACATAAGGTGATCAGACTGCACAATATGAGATTTTACAAACATGCGCAGAAATGTCAAGCATTCAAACATCTGTACCCATTTACTGCTGTAAAGTGTTAGTGTTTATGCTTTCTAGGCACTACAGTATGTAAGGAAAACAAGAGTCAGCAAAAGACAGCCAAAAGAGACAACTGAAAGAAACAACCTTTTCTGATTTTTCAGCAGATAAAGTAAACCATGAGTAAAGATATCTGAAGATATTTTGGAGAGTTCCTTCAAATATTAAATGCAATAAACAGTAAAGAGGACATCCTGAGATTTTTTTGTTATTCATTCAGCATATTCTTACCTTTATCAGAAAATGATAATCCACACAAGAACAAAATGAGCTCTGAGACCTCATGATGGCTAACTGTCTTTTAAAACTTTCAGCATTTTGCAATGGACCAGACATTACCAAATGTCTAACTCCTTTCCTGAATTTACTCTGTTGTTTGGTTTTGGTGGGTTTTGTTTTTTTCTTTTTTTTGTTTTGTTTTTACAAAATTATCTTTAAAAAGCTATGGCTTGGATTTACCTTACAGGTGGAAATTGCAAGACAATAAGGCTGAAATAAAACACAGAATACTTTGAGCAATTATCTAGCAACTATAACCCTATGGATGAGTTAGATATCTTCATGACTTTATGCATGAGGTCAGCCAAAATAATCATTCTCGTCCTTTCATTATTAAGATCTACCATTCTACTTCATATACTTTGCTCTTTTATTGCTTGAAAATGAACTTAAAGTCTGATCTTAGAATCCTCATTCCCAAATGTTTCATAGTTACTGACTCAGACTGCCTTCCAAAGGCAAAAGTCTCTACATGGCATGGTGGCTTTAACAGTGGGCCTCAGATGTGCACCATGGAAGTGCTAGATTGTTAGATCTTTGAACAATACATAGAAGTAACTCAAAGTGCTACAAAAGTTTAATTTCCTGAGCCTCTGATATCATACTTCTCATTATACTTGCTCGCTGGAATTGCTGCTCAGTCCTGTAAAACCTCAGTGTGTTCATAAAATTTAACTATTATCTCTTAGTTCTATTCAGGGCTCCCTTCACGACATGGGAAGCCAGTGCAGAAATATCCTTCCATTCATGCTCTGCACTAAAACTATTCCAATGTGGAAGAAGGGACTAAAATTTTTTGCTCCTCAACTACTGTGGGGAATATCACTAGGTTTGAAATTCTGTGTAATGGGGCACATAATTTAATCCTCATTCACTATCTTCAGATTACTTCATGACTTCTTGAATAGGTGGGACCAGAGAAAGTTCTTTATGCCATGCCATTAGGGTACAGCTGTTTTCAAGTGAATGGGAGGCAAGGCCACTATGAATATAACAACTTTACCTAACATTCATAGTGGCAAAAGGAAAGGGAGAAACTTGAAATACATACATCACAGTTTCACTTAAAGTCTGAGTTCATACAAAGTTAAAATTCAGTACTGTGTTTAGGCTTGTAAATTCATGATGACTGAAACTGCCAAGATCCATCAAACAATGTTTGTGGTTTAGATATGCAGCTAGACTATGGTAATTTAGAATTCATATCTTTCTGGTGTAAAACTGGCATTGGACTCCATTGCATACCCAGTAACATTGTATTTTAATAATTTTTGTAAATCAGTGTGTGAGTTTGAGGGGCCCTTCCAACAAGGAATGGCTGGTGTGGCTTTAAAAACAATTGTGGATTGTCTCAAGTTAATCCTTCCCTTTTAATTCTCTCCTCTCTTTGCCAGTAGCATGATGCCCTCCATTGCCAAACTGTTCCTTTGACCTGTGTTTTAAAATCAAGAGTAGGGATTTCCTCTAAGGCAGATGTCAACAGCTACATATAAATCAGTCTGCGACATGTAATGCCATTCAGGGAATACTTGAGCAGGCAGCTTTCCCTCCGAGGCAGGCAGACATCCTATTAGCAATGTGACTCAAGGACAAAAGGGCAAGGCAAATGTGATAACTCCAAACATAATCCACCAGCACTCTAACATAGTTTAATTGTTGGAAGCTGCTAGTTATCCCCGAGCAGTTTTGTCTCTTGTTGGCAAAATCTCTTGATAAGGCAAACAGCTTTGCTATCATGATTTCAAACTAATCAAGAAACTTGTAACAAAAGGGAATGTTAAAATATTGGGGGGGGCTTATTTGATTATGTGTGACTGTGGTTAGTGCACCATGATGTGCATCCTCTTTTCCATCCCCCGAAGCAAGAAGAAGCAGGTATTCCATTCAGACAGATCACGGATTAATGTTCATGGCTGTCAGCATTCACTGGCTTTGGGAGCTGTTTATGGAAAATATGTGGCTGAATCTCCAAGCCAACAACATTCCCCCAGGGTGCCCATTAGGCAGAAGGGCAGCATAGTTGTAAACAATCTATTTTGTAAAGTCAAGGAATTGGTAGAAAAGACATCTTAGTAATATTTGGTAAATATTTCATATTTTGCAATGTGTAGCTTGCAGTAAGTGAGATAAAAAGGGAAAAGTTAAAGAGTTACTCAAGAGAAAAATATCTCTCTAATAATAATCTAACAATATTTTTGAAGTCTATACATCATAAAAGCCTCATCTGTGCCAGCTGATGTGAATGGGCTCTGTAGCTCTGCATGGAGAAATAGCTACCAAGAAACAATGGCCCCAAACGCAAAAAATATATACCGGGAAGGTAGTGTGTGAGAGCTTCCCAGTGAGTGATAAAACTGGTCATGATTCCTTCTGCTGAACCCACAAGAACTGATAAAGTCAGGACACTAAGAACCTGATGTATCTGTATGAGGTCACAAATACAGATGGGCACCCTCTGTGGCTCTGTGCTATATGGCCAGTGGGTGCTGTACCTTGATGAAGACTACAGGGCTGATTCTGTGTCTGGTGAACCAACAGGCCCACATGGCCCTCTCCTGACAACCACCTAAAAGGCCTTGACATATCACAGCAAGCCTCACCGCTTTAGGGGAGCATCCCACAGGGGATAATGTCATTGAGCTTTGTCATATGGAGGCATTCTGCTGCTTCTTCAGTCTGGTAGCAATGAACGAGCATATGAGGGTGCAAGTGGACTGTGTGAGTATGTAAGCATGCTATATTATAGGCTGTTAAGGGTAACAGCTTGATTCTATTATTTATAACAGCTTTATGAATAAAAGGTGTTCTAAGAAATATTGGCTGTGATCTATAACTCTTTCCCCTCCCAATTAGACAGGGGAATTTACAATTGATATGTGCTCAAAAGAAATGCAGTGAGGAGGATAGGCAGCAACATTAGGGCATTTATAGGGGCTACAGGCTCCAATATACAAATTGTGGGTCTGTAAAAATTAGACAGGCAAAGATACTTGGAGAAGCATGTATCGATAGATGGCTGTACTTCATTTATAAGAATAATAAGCTCCATGAAAGTGGTGTGTTTTCTTCATAAAATGTGTGATTGTAACCTCTATATGTTATATTTTAGTTTTCAGGTTCTCTTTCTCATTTATCCTTTGTAAGTCATTCTCTGGAAATTCTGAGAGCAGAGAGTTTGTAAGTGCTTTCATAGAGCTTGTCTCCACAATGCCAAATAATGCTGCTAATTAAAATAAATAATAACAATATCTGACTGAAATAGATAAAAACTGGATGTTTTAAACAGCAAAATGCAGGCACCCGGCCTCAAGTTTGTATCATCTTAAAAGATTAGAATTGAATTTTAGAGAATCTGTATTTTTTTCTGTTAGTTTTATCACTCTTTGTCATATGTAGAGCTCATCAAAGGATGCAGAAAACTCATTTATAAAGGAGAATATTTTTTGTAAACATCTGTAGCTTTAGAAACATCTCTCAGAGTAATAATTACTTCATGGAGATATAACTTGGTTATCTCTCTGTTTGTTTTAAATGCCTCAGTAGCCAATTCTGATTTGGTGAACGCTCTAATTTTATTTGTAGTATGATTGTTTGTTGTTATTTCATATTATGTTGTTTCTAAGCAGAAAAATAATGACATTTGTAAAAATTTAATGTCTTAAACTTATAATATTAGCAGTCTTTCAGCATCCATAGTACTAGTTGTTTTATTGACTAGAGATAGAGGAAATTAACAGGAAACCACCTACTTTAGCCTAGCATTATTGTTTCCTAAGATGTACATGCAGCTTCTCTTTTGCTTATGTTCTATTTTCAAAGCTCAGAGTCTAATAAGCTTTATTTCCTCTGTCCTTAAATTAAAAAAAGAAACCCACAACAAACCCTCAAGTGCAGCCAAAGCTCTAAAAATGTTCTATAAATTGTCAGCTTTATAAAGCCCCCAGATAATGAAATTAGTTCCAGATTAAATCCCAGATTTGTATAGTTTCTGATAGTTTCAAGTTTCATTGCAAATATTTGATATCTCAAAATGTAAAGTATTGCGTATTAAAAATTGCCAATTTTTGTCAGTGTTCTATTACACATTAGAGTTCTAGCTGAAATTTAGATGCAGTTCTCAGAGTGTTCATATTTATTCTGACTTCATGTTTTCACTCCAATGATAAGAATTAAAACAACTGTCTGTAGAAAATTTTTGTGAGGAAAAGAAGTATTAATCTCCAGCCAATGAGTACTGGTGCCAAAGTCACTCAAAAAGTAACACAAATTGACTGAACAGCTTTTATGTCCCAAATGTGTGCAAAATGAGGTCTGAACTTAGTCTAAGAGAGTTTTCATCCTGGATTTGGATTGTTCATCCATTTATATCATGATTGTTTTTGCAATTGTACTAGGCTCTCTACTAATCCAAAGGGCCAAGTCACACTTTCAGACATTGGCACATGTCTTGCTGCTTGTTCACACCCTCTTTTGGATACTTTTAGTTTGTGCCAACTAGCATAATCCCAGGAAATGCCAGGACACCAGGAGCTGTTCTAATACAAAGTACAGATGAGGTAAGTGTGTCCAGGAGGCTGCTGTCTGTGATAAATACTTTCTAAGAGTGACAAAAACCAAGCCATGGAGCATTTTATTTTATTTTATAGGCACATAGTCTATGTGATAAAAATTTGGTCCAGATCATCAGAGTTTTTCTATCAAATTACTACAAGCGTGGTGAATGGGTTTTATGTCAGATTTCTGATTTTATGTCAACTTTCTAATAGTTGGGAGAGTACACTCCATATGTCTCCATACAGTCTGCAGGAGAAAAATGTCCTTAAAAATGTTTGAAATGCAATCAAGAGAGCAAGTTTACACCAGTTAGTATTTTGTCATGTAGAAAGATCAAGTCTTATCCAGTACTAAATGTTTTGTTTTGTAAACTAATGGCCAGAAAACATTTTCTAAGTTAATATTTTGTTTGTACAAATTCTGGGTTTCCTTTGGTCACTCCAGTCCTATTTTCCAGTTACATTGTTCCAGTTATTTCAGCCAACAGAAGAAACGTACACAACAGCAACCAGTGCTGCTTTCTCCAGCACTCCAAAAAAGAATTTTCCACCTGGAAAGACCTGTGATAATTATAATACTCTATACTTGTTATAGTTAAAAAATAGGTTAGATATTAGGAAAATGTTCTTCACCTAGAGAGCGGTAGAGCATTGGTACAAGCTCTCCTGTAATGTAGTCAAGGCACCAACTCTCACTGTATTCAAGAAACATCTGGACAATGCTCTTACACACATTGTATGACCTTGGGGTTGTCCTGTGTATAGACAGGAGTTGGACTCAATGATCCTTGTGGGTCCCTTCCAACTCAGGACATTGTGTGATTCTGTGAAAATATTCCATAAATCAGGGCATGAGAAACATTTTTATAAACTCGTATTTTCTAAAAACCTAAGCTTATTTTAAGTACATCAGTATTAAGTAAACCACTTCATGTCTTATATAGAGTTTGATTATGTTTTCTCATTCCAGTTTACTCTTAAATCAATAACCATGCACGAAGGTAGGAGCCTTGAGGTGGACTCCCCAACACTTCAAAACAGAGTCATCAACATCTTTTAGTTTCTAAGTATATAATTTATTAGAACATCCAAATAATAACCTAAAATCTAAATAATTATTTCAGCTGAGACGTGTCAGCACTATTAAGCAAAAGAAGGTTGCCTCTTGTTGCTCCTGGAATAAATGTCAAGGTCAGTGGCCCTCCCTGCATGCCCTGCCCTTGCAAACTGCCGCACAGACTGCCCTGTGCTGCATCTTGTTTGCCAGCCCTCTTCACCATGCTCAGTGTCACTGGCACTCCACAGGACCATTTAAATCTGCCATGAATTACTCCTGGCTTCACCCACACCGTGTCACTCTCTCTTGTGAGGGCTGCCTGCTCCTGTCCACCTCAGTCAAGCACTCAGTCCCTAAACTTACTGTGTCTGCTACTGTGTGACCGTGGCTGATACCTTTATGTTTAGAAGCTGGTAAGGCTTCTCCTAAATCTACTGATAAATAAGTTGAGTTGTCAAAGAGAAAGTACATACTAGGTTTATTATCATAATTATTATTTCAAACTATATTAATTCAGCTTTAAATATGTTTCATCTAAGACCAAAATATCTCTGTTCAGTTAGATAAAAATCCACACTGCAACAAGTATTAATGCATTAAATATCATATTTATGACATGAAATTAGCTATCAGAGATGACATAAAACACATGGAAGTTATTAGAAGACTTGAAATAAGAAGTTACTACAGAAACTTTTGCAAGATGCAGTAAAGAGGAAAAGCACTTACCAATAAATTTGAACCTGTGAATGATAGTTGGACAAATTAATGTGCCAATTTCTGTAAGAATCTGTTTACCTTTTCTGTTTCTTCTGAATTAGTGCAATGAGCATTGTAGGCCTGGTAACTGTTGACAAAAGTGTCAGTGTTCCATGAAAAGGTGTGGTTAATGTGAAATATTTGTCTTTTGCTACTTTGTTTTGACATATTTACTGATTTGGTTTGTGCTTCATAATGTAATTAGAAATCTGAAATAACTACGAGAAAGAGACACATGAATGAGTGGCAACTACAACAAATTACTCTCCTTGCTTCATGTATTCTGCTTGTTTCCACCAGCTGGTGAAGAAAGCTGTGGTTAATTTATCCCTCATTTATATCCTGTTTCAGTGAACACTGAGGTCAGGTGAAAGACAAAAAAGATGATTCCTATTCTGCCAAGATACGGAAGATAACAGAAGACACAATATATTTACTGTTTTTCTTTTTTCTTGAAATACAAACTCCTAGAATCAGGTGGGAAGATTAGTTTTATTTAAAAACAAACAAACAAACCAAAACAAAAAACAAACAACCAAAACCAACAAACCGTACACAAAAAAAACTAACAAACCCCTCCTTCATTTATGTAAAAGAAATAAGACTAAAATAATTAGACAAATGAGTGAAGGAAACAGTAAGGATATTAATTTTAAGCCAGCCTTTTGGGATTAGAAAAATTTTGAACACTTGAAATTGTGATTACAAAGTAGATATTTAATAAAACTTGAATCTATATTTTTTGTTTCTTCTCAGTTTTAATCAAATTTGTAGAGCTTGAAGTCATTGCTATTTAAAGCTGATTTACTCAGTGACAACTGTCTTAGTATCTCCTTCCCAATCAGCTGGCCCAGTTTTCTGTCTTGAAGATATTTAGCTTAATATAATTATCAATTCATGAAGTTTAACATTGAAGTAAATCCATCTCCATTTCTAAAGAAACACAAAGTAAGCTAACTAAGTAACAAATGTAAGATTTCTACAGGATTTTTGGCTCAGTGGAAGCCTTGTTTCAGCATGACAGTTTCAGGACATAGAGTTTGTTTGAATAAAAAAGATATAATGATCTGTGAAAAGCAGTGTTGGTAGCCAAGTCTCAAGTATAATGGGAACTGGCAGGCAGGCAGGCAGGTTGGTGATTTGGCAAGTCCAAGGGAGCATGACCCACACTCCTCAAATGGAAAATTAAGGGATGTCTAACATGGATATTTTGGTAAGCATTAAGAACTTTTTGTGCAAGCTCAGTTCATTCAAGCATATAAACAGAGAGTCATTTACACTACATGACTAGCTTAGGACACTCAAGTGTCCTCTGAGAGTAAAGCTGATAGTAACTGGTTGTCAGTAGTGTCAAGCTAGGAGGCCCACTTACCCTGAGAGGAGCTGTTGCCTGCTTCATTCTTGCAGAAGCTTTCCTTAGAGCTCACAGCAGCAAGTTGTTCTACTAGAGTGCAGTGCATTTTTTCTCTGCAGAAGAGAACATCAGGAAATACATGTGCTCATGAATGTCAAGTAAGATTGCAAAACCAAATTAATGTGCCATTTCTTTTCTTAAAAGTGTATCAAATTTCTGGTGATGTCTCTTCACAGAAGCCATCTGATTTATGGTATGGATTAATTTGGTTTTGTAATTGTTCAGTTCTTGGAAACACAGTAGAAGCTGGCAATGTAAAATGAGTCATGAAGAGTTAAAGGATTGGTGTCCGTACTCGGGAAAAATGCAATTAGCGGTGTCATTAATATTGTACAAGTCTAGGATACCCACATCATGTTTTCCTGATACTAAACACTGCTGTTCTACTGCAGATTAACTCAGCCAAATGGAATATAGATTACTGCACTGACTTATATGTAATAACTTCAAACAAGTGGCTGGAGAGGAGAGGAGAGGAGGGGAGGATGGTTATGGATCTTCAGCTGGAATAAAGAAAGCTGTATGTATTATTAAAATAAATAAAAACAATATTTAAAAGCCAAAAATATGAGTCTTGTGAAAAGTCCAAGTATAAAGCAGTATTTATGGATTAATAGAAACATGATGTTTATGTTTATCTTATTAAAGAATTTCTCTCCAATTACTGTGTTTGTTCTGTGTCCACTTACTATCATAAATTTTGCAGAGGCATTAAATTGTTTATTAGAAACATTTCTGCTGAGCTTTGATGAGAATTCTTAAGAAAAAAATAGGGTTAAGGAGATAATTTTTTTTAACCTAATTGTTATCTTTAGTTACGTCTAACTTAAGTCCATTATCTTTACTGTCTACTTGATATCTTTTTAATTAAGAATAACTATCTTCCAGCTAACTGACCTGGGAAAACTTTACCTTTCACAAAACACACCATATCTTCATGCTGCTATTAAAGCACTTTGATCAGGATCGCTAGACAGGGTTTGTTTTATCATCTCTATTGGAACTTTATCTACATAAGGCACAGGAAGATTTTTTTCTTAAATGGGAATTTAAATTGCTGTACTGTTGTAGGGTATGTTTTAATGATGTTGATTGTCATAATCACTTTGCAATAGAAGTTTACAAATTCACAATTAAATACACAATGATTTATGAAATTATATTTAAGTGCACGTCTAATTTCTCTAACAGCTAATTATCAATTGGTTGAAGGAAAACAGTGGATTTAGATCTCAATTGAATAATATCTACAGATTGAAAAGGCAGATGTTTCTGTCAATAAGCGTGTGTATGTCAGCGGTCTTAGAATTCTTAAATGTTTCTGCCCAGGAATTCTTTAGAAAAAGTTCACAATTAGTGGGAAAGATTGTGCTAATTCACTGAGGTCAGGCAACTCTCCCTTGGAAAGAGTAGTACTGACTTTTAAAAATCAGGAAAACAGTTAATACATTAAAAGCCACTTAACTGATTCTTCAGAGGTTTCAAATAGAAAAAACTGTGTCTACACCTAACCTATACCTGGAATGATAAGACAACAACCCTACAGTCATTCAAGGACTTTGGCAACATCCTGAAGCATGCCTACATAGTGCCAGAAGTCTTTGCTGTAAACTCTCTGCCAAGTCTTTCACTGCCAGAAGAAACAGTGTAGAAGCAGTAGAACTATGCTTCCATAATTAATGGAATTTATTTTCATGTAAAGATATGCTTAAAATATATTGCTGGTTTTCACATGATGATCAATACTGTGGTCTAGAAGTCATCACTTAAGGAAAAGTTGTTATCAAATTAGGTAGTGTATACAAAGCAAAGGATAAAAACAGAACATATGAAAAGAGATACTCAACCCCTTCCTCAGAATATAAACAACAAAACCCAAATAGACCATAGCAGCATTTAAGAGTAAGATAATGAAACACTTTCCAGGTACTGCACCATTTGAAAGCCCCTGAAAATACCAAATGCTAACACCTCCTGGCAAGAATAACTTGCCAGATTCTAGGCATGCAACAGCGAAATTTTGATAAATTAAAATATGTAGGACTGTGCTAAGAAACCTAAAGTAAACAGTTCCCCAACAACACTCCTAGAAAAAGGAGCAATAAATCTGTTTAAAACAAAGGACAAAAAAGTAAAAAGCTGCATAACAAGAGACAAGAGGGAATATGTGAGTAATAGCACCAGAGACAGAAACAGCTGCTGTGAGAAGTGATAGTAAAACACTTTATCAACTCAACAAGATTCTAAGTGGAAAATTTACATTAGCTAAGTGATATATTAGTAAAAAACAGGGAAACATCAGAAAGATGTTTCACCATGTCACCCATCTTCTTTTTATAAGAAGTCAAATTTTCTAGCCTTCACTTTTAAAGCTGTTTCCAACCTAACCTCCTCTTGTTTATGACTTTTCATCTGTAGTGTAAATGACTCTTCTCTGCTATTTCCACAGTCCATCTCTCTTACCTATTCTTGAGACAACTGAAAAAAACCCACCTTTGTCCTCAGTCCCATCCTTTGCTGAAATATGGAGGAGATCTGTGTAAGTACTGTGAAAAAATACTATTCTTTTCCCTCTTTATTGCCCAAGATGGGATCAAACTGTATCAGCAACATTCTTGACAGACATAATATTTTTCATAACTACCTTTGATGGTGTAGTATTAACATTCATATGTAATCAGTTCAATGCTTTATTTAATTTACTAGTTTCTGGCACAAGTGAAGAATGTACTATTCATTCTTGTCCACAATTTTATGCCCATGAAGATTTTTATTATTATCTCTTCTTCTTGAAAAAAGTTAAAATATTTTTCAGTTTTTGGCAACTTCCATCTCTGCTAAACTTTTCTGTTAGTTGCCTCTATATTAACTCAGACTGGTGCATATATTTCTTGCAATGCTGTGTCCATAAGTGAACATGATAACAACATTGAACAATGTGGTTTTTACTTCTATATTTCTCATTATGCAGAATTTTGCCTCTATTCTCCTTATTTTACATTACAATTTACCTTTTTCACAATAGCGTGAACTTCACTGATTCTTCAGTTCATAATCTAACAAATGGAAGAATTCCTTCCTTCATTTTATAGTTGGCTGTTCCTCCCAAACAATTGTCTTTGAATTTTATTCATTTTCTCCAACCATTTATAAACCATTCCAGTATATATAGATTGAATTTTAATCCTACTATTTGTTGCTCACAGTTTCTTCTCTGCAAACGTGATAAACCTAGCCTCTATTCCATCATTTATTGCTTCATTGAAAATAATGAACACAACAGGACCCAGAACTGAGCTTTAGCACCCCTACACATAACCACACTGGAATGAAATAGCTTTTTAGCCCTTCTGTTTCTTTCTTCTTGATCTGTGTAGAGAGTTACAATACAAGGACCATATGGCTTATCAACAATAAATTAATGTATTTAGAGATATTTTTCTGACAATAGAGCTCAGAATAAAAGTGCAGGGAAGCAAAGACAAAAAGCTATCCAGCCGTCTGATAACAAGATAGACAGCTGATAATAAAGGAGAAATATAACAACACTTCATGATTCCAAATTCAAACATTAAATTAAAAAAAACCCTGTTATATGAAACAAGTGATTTCTTACACTGTAACAATAACATGTATTCCAATAGGAATGTTCAGAAAGAAGTAAAATGCAAAAGTTAGAAAGTTAATATTAACTAGTTTAAGTTATATCTGTGTCAAAATGACAACTTCAAGTCCTTCACCTTTCTTCCTCAAATATTAATTCCACCTTATTGTGTAGTTCTGAAAACCACAAGTTTATAAAAGATATGTAGACAGGTGTCCTAATGGATGTGAAAAAAGATACCCCCTAGAAGAGGGATATTAAAAGAAATTAATAACAGCTGCTGAGATATGTCAAAGAGTTTTATAATCCTTCTCCTTACTGTTATCCAGAACAAGAGATGGAAATATTTAGACTGTGTGTTAAGAATAAATTTCTGGAATCTGTTATAACAGGTGTGATTTGGGGCAGCTGGAGGAAGAAGTGAAACTGCCATTTTGAAATCTTTATTGTAATACATTTGTGTGTGTTTTAATAGCATATAGATATGTTATCGATACATACATACAAAACTATAGAAAGGATTTTTGGGGGGAGCAGAGGAAACTGGAAAGGACAAAGATTAAGCAGGCCTGAATTCTCCTCTTCCCATCTGAATCCTGCCAAGAGTCTGCTTTTCTTCCTTCCATGAGTTTACAGCTCCAGAGAACAATACACCTTTTAGCAACTTGTGTATCATGAAGAAAGATGTGAAGTTTCTCGCTATAAATACATGTCGTCAGAGGAATGCAGGACCTGAGATTAAGAGTAAAAAGGATGATAAAAACTATTTGACCTCCTCTTTAGTAAGTTTATAGCATTTTTTAGTTCTGGGTCATTCTTGGTGTGTTCAGCAATGTGAAATTCACCTTCAAACTGTTAGAAGGTTGAACTGAAGTAACTGTGATTATTCTTCCCATTCTGTCTTTGCAGTGTGCTGAAATGAATACCATTTTTTTTTTCTGAATATCTGTTGCTGTGGTTTACCTGTTTTGCCTAATAAGATACCTTATTCATAGTATTTTGTTTTTTCAAGGTTTCTTATCAACGATAGATTTTCACTCACTGGCCTCAGAATAGTTTTGTCCTACATCCCTAACACCTGGTCAAGATCACTCCAGGTGAGCTTTGCTCTTTGTAACTCTGTCTGGATTGCATTGCAACTAGCTGCACCATCCAGCTGCAGTTAAATTAGCCATTGATGTAAAAGTTGCAAATATGGCATTGCATGACTGACAGCTCACTTCTACAGCACAGTGTTTTGAAGAGATTCAGCTTTACTAAAAAATTTTTCCTCATAAGTTTTCAGCATTATTCCTGACACCAAGTTTCTTAGAAGTCTCTGGATCCTAAAACCCTATGTACTGATTCTTGTTTTCATTTTCCACCTTCAAAGTAGTATTTTATAATATTCTCCACAAAATTTATTAAACTGCCTGAGAAATTGGTGCGGTTCATTTTTGTTTTCCTATAGTCTCCTGACGGTGTATGCTTTGTATGGAAAATGGTAAATGTTCTTTTTTTTTTTGAATCTGTTATGTCTTTTGGTCTGGACTTTAATTTAATCATACGTACTTTGTCTGAACACTGCTTTGAGCATTTCTCTGCACATTTCAGCCATATTTGCTCTTTAAAGGCATTTCCGTGGAGTTCAATCTGTCTCTCAACAATCTCTCTTGAAGGCTTTAATCACATGTCCTACAAATGAGCCTGGCTTTAGTTAGCAAGTCTTTCATGATTCCACTGCTGCGTGTGGATGCCAGAGTTCTCAGCTGTTTAATGTTAGTATTGGTTTGGGGTATAAAAACATGTTATCATATCCATTTTCATTCTCTTAAAGGTCATAATCCTCAGGCACCTTTATCTACTGCTCCAGTGTTTCGAGCAGTATTCTTTGTTATAGTATCTCACTCAGCTATGCATTCCTTTTTCTGCCCAATTAGCTGTTTAAGGAATTTCTTTCCATTTTTCTTTTATCTTTATTTTTTAATGGTCACCTTTCCATACAGGATCAGTTTTTGCTTTGAACTGCCTGGGATTTTTCGGGAAACAGTAGTCATGGTTTGTATTCGTGATGACCATTTTGTTTTCAGTCCCAGACCTGTCATGTTTTTCCAGGTTGATTATAGTTTCTTTATATCCATTTGCCTGAGCAGGCTGAGAGCCTCCTACTCAGACACTGGATATTCAGGAATCCCGCACTTATGGCTGTCTAGTAAAAGCTGCAGTCTGAGTACATGGTACTGTATGTCTACATACAGTAAATTCAGTATTGTTCAGGACTAAACAGAAGTACCGTGCTGTGTGTATTCTCTGAGTGCCTTCTGACACCTTCTGGAAGTGGCAGATGTGCTTCTCCTGTCCGCTTGCTTTCAAGAGCTGTGAAAACTATTTCACAAATTCTCCTCAATTATTCTCTGCATATAGAGCAAATTCTATGTAAAATGGAAGTAGTGGTACTAGATAACTCTATCCTGAATGCACTCTTACTTATGTCTCATAAAAAAAGAAGAAAAGTATCCTTTATTAAGACAAAGATTTACAAAGATATTACACCGAAGTTGGATTCAAATGACTTTGTGTTTTGCAGCCTTCTCCGAACCCCCTCTTGCAGAAAATGGGTTTCCTCAAAGGTAAAATGTATATTATTACTTGAAAATCAAAAGTTGCTGCTAGTTTTGAGTATGTTTGTCAAGCAGCTGTACTGTATATGTGTTGCTTTATTAAAATTCTTTTTAATCATCAAACTGTATTTGTATACGTGTGCTAATGGTTCAGAAAGCTTGTTGGTAATCTTAAAGCTGAGTGAAATCAGACCAAGGGAAACTGAAAAATAAAAAACTTGCAGTTGACTGAGATCTGTAAAATAAATTACTTTCAAGGAAATGTCAATCACATATTTAAAACTCCCTGGCTTATTCAGCACATCATCTCATTAAGGTTATTTGTAAGATGATGTTAGATTTGAAGTGGTCCTTGTTATTCAAGGTGTTCCTGGTGCTTCTGGCTGGTGTCTGGCAGGTCTGTCATTTCACAGCCCACCTCCAAACTCTGAGTTAATCAATGAAACTAAAGATCTCCTAGGAGCAAATGCCTAGACAAGAAAACAATCTTTTGTTTTGGCTTACTGTTACAAACTGTCATACTCTGCAACTCAGCAATCAGTCCCCCACAGTGTGTAAGAAGCTTTGTTAAAATAAATTTCTCTAAGATGTGAATGTTATTCCAGGCAGAACATGCAGACATACATGAAATTACTGACTTGAAGATAAGAGGCTCACTGGGAGGAAATACATGTCTCAGCTTAGCCTGATTTCAGGATAGCAGCTTGGACATGGAGGATTAGATTTGAAGATGAATTGTGCTCCAAATGGGTCCTGCTTAAATGACTGGGTGAGAGATAAGTATAAAACAGTTTTGTTCAAGGTCACTAGACTCAGTAGTTTTATGTTTTTCTTAAAACATCTGCAACTAACACCCAGGTTTCTACTAAGAAAGTATAATTTTTTACAAGACAGAATAATACTGAAGGACAAAAAAGAAAAAAGAATAGAAAATAAATACTTCCCTTGGAACAGATGTAAATTTTAGTTTGTTTCTGATATATGAATGAATTCATACCAATACAATAAAAATTATTAGCACTGAAGTAATCCTAGGCATTTGTTTTGACATACACTTATTTGCTGTATATGTTATGAAAGGATCTCATTACTTGATTTCAGATAATTTAGAGTCAGTCCATGAATTGCTTATCTTTAAGTATAGTTGTGCCAACAATGTGAACTCTGAGAAAAATATCCAGAAGAAAGAGAAAGATAGATTTATTTTCTTCTTGGTGGAGTTACATTTCATTGCTATGAGAGATTACAGTTATATAAAACCTTTCGTTTCTAAGAAACTTTTTGTGCTTGACAAACTGTGTGCATGCATGAATCATTTCACAGAACTAGAACTATTTCCACCCAACACTGAAATGAAATCAACATGGCAGGTGCTTCAACAGTATGGCAAAATAATTTTGGAAAGGAAGAAAAGAATGCTAACATAAAGCTTTACAAAGGAAGAATATGATCAGTCATTCAAATTAGAACATAGAGATGCTTGATTTGTTTTTAGTTAAAGCTTTCCTTTTGGAGCAAGACAGAAGAAAAGAAAACAAATAATTTTGCTGAAAATCATTCAATCTATGTATTTTAAATCTTCCACCTCATCAGTCAAGCTGGTTCTTTTGGCGCCTAAGACTGAAAGAGGTAACACATATAAAGAGACAAAATTTATAAGCAGATAAAATCAAATGATTGTGAAGCACCCTGACAGCTATATGAAATGAGAAAGTTGCCAACAGCATTTTAAGAAGACATACATCACCTCAGGATTTCTGCATATGGTTCTCATGGTCAAATACTGTGGCATTAACTCTCGACAGATTGATCAAAATAGATTGTACTTGGCAGTTTCCACATCTGAAGCAAAATACCATAAACAAGCCTTTCAATTTATACTGCTTTTCATCATGGTATTTTGTAAGGATGCAGAACATTTTCTGCTGAGCTGTCACTAGGACTTTCCTGCCCTCAGAGCCTGATCTGCTGTATATTTGGGCACTAGTGGCAAGGCTCCTGCTCATCTGGCCCCACGAGAAGATAGCCACAGGAGTTCAGTGGTGCTCCACTTTCATTAGCCATGTGCTTGCTACTGAGTGGATAAACATATGCTGATCAGCCAGTGGAGAAAATCTCCTCTGCAAACATTAATTCTCATTATGTACTTGAGAGTTAAGCAAGTTTTTATTATGCTGATTTCACACACAGGCAACATCTGAGAAATGAAGGTGAAATTAGGCTACAAATTGAGCACTTGCCACTGAGAATGAAACCTAGGAATACTGTTGACATATAATTCCCTGTTGCTTTTTTTTTTTTTCTCTCATGGAGGTTTATAGTCTTTTTTTAGTGGCAGGATAACAACTCATAAAGGTACCACTACTGGAAAATTGAATCTTACTATTAAAAACTACCTGCCTGAAAATAAACCAGAAAGAGATCATAACATTGGCCTGCTAAACTGAAGATGCCAGTTATTAACTTATGTGATTAATAGAGATGATAAAATAAGTTTCTGGTTTGCAATTAAATTAAGGATATTTGTATTTCAAACCCAGATTCAGCTTTCATTACTGAAGCAGGAGTAAGAATTGCAGCAGCAGTTTGAACTGCAAATCCAGAGAAAAACTTTCACTTCTGACTACCCATCCAGTCAGATGTACAAGATGGGCTTCTTTGCAGGGTAGGAAAAGTGGGTTTTGGATCCACACATAACAAAGATGAAGGTCTGAGGTTATGTTGGGACCGAAGTTTTTCTTCTGCTGGACAAAGTCAATTTCTTGCAGTATTGTAGCAGGATTGATTAACACTGAGGGATCAAAATGAGACTATCAATAATATTTCTCAGATAGTAGCGACTGATTTCTCAGTCTGAAGTCTTTCTTGACAATGAAGAGACTAATTCAATTTGCAGCAAAACTGTTAAGAAGCTATTAGCGATTCAATTCTAGCTTTGGAGAGACAGAAACCCTACAAAATGCTACATAGAAAGAGAAAAACATCATTATACATGTTTCAATAAAGACTGAATTAACCATTTTCCAAACACAATTGAAGAATTTTGGATTCTTTTTCTCTCTTAGAGTTGGACAAAATAATGATTTAGGGTTCTTTTTATTCCATTCTCCTATGGTTTAGTGGTAACTCTCTTGCTGTCATAACAATATATAGAGAAAATGCTCTTCCCTGATTATTTTTTCAGTTGAATCAATGCAAACTATGACTCATTTTTTACTTCACCTAATTTGCAAAAAGGCTGCTTTAAAAACATAGGTATTGGTGTCAGTCTGAGGCATAGATGAAGAGGAATGGGAAAAACTGGATATGATTCTGGGATTGGTCTCTATTGGAGCACTGCATGTTTTCAACCAAGACTTTAGAATTTCACCCTTAAGACAAGAGTACATGAAGACAGCCAAGCTGACCTATATCATACAGCAGATATGTGCCTTTCCTAAAAAACTGAGAGTAAATGGAGGTTTGACCATAGCTGATGGTCAAACTAGACTCTTTTGTTACATTACTTTGCAATTGTTCTGGTTTATCTAAAAAGCATGATCTTTAAATATCAGCAGACTGAGTTTCCTGGAACATGATGTAAGTCAGACGCACACAGTCTTTTTCAGTGATTGAGCTCAAGTCACACTTTCTGAAAGAGTCACCAAGAACCACAATTTTATAAAAACAACATTCTCTCTTATATTCTCTCTCATATTAAAGCATCATAAATAGAACTCTGGGGTTTACATGAGCCCATTAATGCTTTTAATTATTTTTCTTTCAAACTTTCCAAGAAACCAGAATGGTTATGACACTGTCAGAAAATATTATATTTATTAGCTATAGTGCAGATAAGTGCAATGTAGGTTACTTTATGGTGTAACACCAATGCACTTCAGTTCTGGCATTTGTTGTTTCAGGTATGTGTCGCTGAAGGCCTCATAAAATGTTACGAAACAAGCTGTAATCAGTCAGCTGCACTTAACTCCCTGCAACCAAAATGGACACAATATAATCATGCTTAAGAAGATACTGCATGATGATTAGTAGTAAAGTAGTATTTAATTTAGTTTATTTCGTACCTCCTTTTTTTTTCTTCTTCTAAAACTGTATGCAGAAATGTAACTCAGAATGGCATGTTTTTCTAAATATTTAAATGTACATTTAAAGAAGCACATAACAAAGTTTTCCTGCTCGGACTTTCCAAATTTAATTGGAAGCAAACCCATGGATATCCAGCCAGCAAATGCACAATACTCTGGGCTGAGACATTACTCTACACTATTACCAAGCCTAGAAAAAGAAATGTTACATGAACAGTACCAGCACCTCCCAGGGATATGGTAAGAGGAAGACCTTGCTGGCACTTCCAGAGAGCTTGTGATTGGATTGCCTGTTTCCAAGGATATTGTAAAATTTGGATAGATATCATTCTCTGTGAAAATAAAGATGCTTCTTCCTTTGCAAGTGCTCTCATACCCAGACATTTCGTTGTACAAGGTGATAAGAGAAACTGACAAACTCCCTGAAATCAGTTTTGTCCTGGTCACATACTGAAGAAGGTTATTCTTATTTCACAGTTACAGCTAAAATGAAGCAAAATTAAATGGAATGATGAAATAGAATAACATACATCAAGTTTATGAAGGGCTTAAGCAAAAAATCTTAACAAACTGAAACTTCAGGTCATTCTAGGCAATTAATCTGCCTGCTAAGAAAAATTCTGCTAAGCATTTGTTCAACTCTCTTCATAGCCATTCTGCCATCACGACCTATGCACATTCATGCATTTGAGTATTCACTCATCAGGATGCTCACAGGAACAGTAATGCTCTGCCACTGAAGTCAATGGAAAAAATCTCTCACTGATTTCCATTGGATAAGGCCCAAAACACACACTTACAGTTTTACACTGTAATCTCATATAACAAACATTGAATACTTGCATATGGGAGCAGTTACACAAAGATTGAATATATAAAGTCAAATGGGACATTGCTCTAAACACAGGACAACAAACATCTCAGAGCTCTGTTAGAAAAGTTAGGAAATAGAAGGAATGTGATGCAGTGTATAAGACACAATCATAACTTAACAAAACCAAAATATCACAATTCCTAATACAATTTTTGCAGGCCCTGAAAACTTGTATTCAGTTTGTACAGTTAAAAAGAAAATTGTAAAAAATAATTATTATTGTTTTTAAATGTATGCCTTTGGTTTTGTTCACCATGAGAAGGGAAAGAAAATGAACTTGTCAAGTTATATGTTGTGAATCACTTGCTTGGGTCTGTTCACTAAGCAAAGCCTTTTATAAAACACATTGTTCTATGTGAAAAATACTTTTTCTGCTTCTTCCTAGCTGCATGAAAGTCTTACATTGAAAATTTCACTTTATTCTGCTAATTAATCACACATGACTTTGTAGGTCTTTAGAATGCTATTTGAAAGAAAACAATCTTTTGAATCAATAACAATTACATTGGTTTATTTTCTCACAGGAAAAGAGGATGCTCAAAAGTAATTAATCTTATGCCTACACTAAGTTTTTTCCATATATGTGCTTCTGGCCTTTGGAAAGTCTGCAGAATTTCTCACATAAATTTACAAGTGTCTTTATAATGAATTTTCAAAATAACTTCTGGGTTTTTATTTGACTGTTTTGTTTCAAGAAAGATGGAGTGGTGTCCTTGTAACAACAGGACTGATACTGTGAGTTTGCTGTCCTTTGTTCCTCATATACGGTACTTGGTTACCCAAATTACTTTCAGCAGAACAAGATGAAAAAAGGTGGAATTCTCTAGCATGTGATAATGAGTAGTAAAGACCAACCCTGATGTGTCATACTGGCCTCATACTGTCCATATTTCTGCTAATAAGAAAAAAAAATATTCTACAGGAATGTAGTTTATAAAAGTAAGCTTTAAATATAGCTAATAAAACAATTTCAAAGTGCGCCTATTGAGATTTCCTTCTTTACATTACTGATTCCAAAAATGTTATTCCTAAAATATTATTTTTTCAAACAAAATCACTCAATAATGTGAAAACTGTCTTTTTGATTTTCAATTTTCAGAAATGGTTCCCATTCTTGGGACAGGGCAAAAGCAAGAAAAAATCAGCTGAATTTTGTCCAGTGCATCCACATACTGGTAACATGGATAAGATAACACCATATTCTACTTTATCTACTATATAGCAAACACAGTAGACTACCTGCATCACAGTTGTTATTAAAAAAAAAAAAATTATGGAGAAATACTACATTTCATAGCAAATATTGTTAGATTCATAAAGAAATCTTCAAGCTTGGAAAGGTGAAACAATTTGTCCTATAATAAACAATAAACCTCTGAGCAGCAAGATGACAGAATCCAAGCCCAATGGCAAAGTTCTGCCTCTTAGTCTAGGATTCCACAGGTAAACATGCTGCTTCCAGTTTTACTCTTTTTTCCCCTTATTTTGACTATTAAATCCTATTTTCTATAGACCAAAAATATTTGATGGCAAGAAAAGCAATGTATTTCAAAGTAAATCTTATTAAATACTATTAAAATCATATACATCATAGTATAAGAGTATTCTTTTGACCTTTTCAACTCTAGATTCTTCAAAGCATAACTTCCCCGAATCTATCAAAGGAACTTGTACCACTGCTGTGGAAAGGATCTTATTCTTGATGCAGTTTATTTGGTATCTTTTTGAGAGATGAAAGTCAGTCTTGTCTCACAGAAATCTTTGAAGCTCATTCAAATTAGAAGGCCTTCTATTATTTCACTGGTTTTATTCACTCCACTTCTTTTTATGGCTAAAACTATTCCAAGAAAATGGTCTTAGCTGTTGGCTGCTTAGCACTTTATCTGTTCCTGCTGCTTATTCTTCCCTTCAAGTCACACTTCCGTGTTAAAAGCATGGAACTTATCCCTGTAGCAATCAGTCCTTATGCAATAAAGCCATTCACCACAGATATAAGATACAATTATACTGTTAATCAAACAAGCAGAGGGAATGTCAAAAGTAGAACCACCCTCTCTTCAGGCTCAACAACACAAGTCTTAATAGCTTAAGTCCAGAACAAGTATGAACAGCAAGTTTTTGACTTCTTCCATGATCTTATAGCTACATCTATACTAATATTAATACTACTGCCAATACTGATATTATTAGTCACAACAGCATCATAGAAATTCAGGTTAACTATGTATTATAGTTAACCCATTATGGAAACAAGTCAAGAAAATGTACTTTGTCTTAAATATTTTCTCTGCTGCCATGAGGACCAGCTTATGTCTTCAACACACCAAACTTCAGGTGTTTGACTTCAGTAAGTCCATTCACTCTGTCCATATTCATATAATCATTGGAAGACTGTGGAAACTGAGGTTTGTGTTTACTTCATTCTCATGACTATTTGACACTTCCCCTTTTTCAGATTCATTTTTTCAGATGTAAACAACATCCATGAGACACATTTGCAAGCATGTAACTAGTACACATCTCATATATCTCAGTTTTGATGAAATAATTTTATTTTCTCTGAATCATTTCCAATTACAAAAAGCCTCTACATTTGCTGTCAATCAGATGGATTCACTGATTGTTGCCATAAGTCTTGCAAACTAACTATTCATCTCAATATATAAATGATTTTTCTCAGATATGCTAGTTTTCTTGTAAGAAATGTAGTTCTTTAAATTATTATTCATTTTGTGGTTGGTGCCATTCTTCAAGCTCCAGTCTTGCTACTTGATTGTTTTCCCTTCACCTTTGATCAAATTGCAAATATGAATCCTAGAACTACCTGCACTGACATAACTTGCTTTTATTTTCCTGTCAGATATCAAGAATTCAAGAACAACCTTAAGTTGAAGAAAGAGTGTCTTTGAAAAGAATTCTGAGTGTGAAAGCATGTTGTATGCCAGTCACTAGGATCGCCACTGTTTGAAAACCACCTTTGGTGCAGAAATTGCATTGCATGCTGAAGGAATATTCAGAGGAACTATCATTAATTAGTTACCATGCTTCCTTTGGAACTAGAAGGGGAGAACAAGACTGTCATGATCGAGTCTGTTATCACAGATTCAGTTTCCCAAACTTTCAAGGAGTGTTCGTCAGTCTTAGATACATCCTTACAGTTCCTTTCTGCTCTTCATACACCTTTTATAAATGTTTACTTATGTTGTATCCTTACGCAGTACTTTTCAAACTTCTGTAATAAAAAACTATTAATAAATGTGATTGATTTAATGGCAACATTTACTCATGTAAATGTACTGAATATGGTTCAAAAATCAGAGATATCTTACAGATTTCTGCTCCGTTCAGTATCTGAGATATATTCAGTCTATGGTTCATAGAATAAGCCCTTGTACAGCACATGTCTAATGCCTCACAGACATCTTAAAAATTATATAGTTGACCACAGCTCTGCCTCATCAGCACATACAGTAATATGGACTCATTTTGCTTAAGTACTTTCCTGAACTGCAGTATCAATATATCCCTATGTCTTGACTATGTTAATTTCAAAATATCAAGAACTACAAAATTCTCTGAGTTATCTAAGCACTCTGTGCACTTCACCAATGCATGCTATGAACAAGCCATCTGTATTGAATTCACATGCTCCACACGAGTTTCTTGAAGAAATTCAAACTGCTTCTGGCCTGAATCCAGAATATTTAAAAGATTGTGTGCATTTGTGGGAAGAAGATTGAGGCCAACAATTCTGTTATTTTGCCACAATGAAACTCTTCATCAGAGTAACATATTTCACCTGAACAGAAAATAATGTTATCTCCTGGATACCTTGAATGAATCTTCATTATTGTGCATAAACCAGGAACTAAGATATTTCATGGAACGCATTGCATTCCAGATAATTTCAAGTTTGAGTTTTGGTGTATAAAGACATCATGACTGAACAACACAACTCCTTTAGTCATCCCACCTCATTCAGTGTCAGGAACAAAATGGTTCAGAAATAATTATGGCCTGAGGGATTAGATTGTAGCATGGATTTAGGCACTAGCATAAATTCCCACAGATTCAGAGGTATGATCACTATTTTCAGTATATTAAGAATACCTACAGCAAGGTATAAAAGCTAAATGAACTAAAAATAATAGGAAGAAATTCTTTGGCTCCACACTGAGAAACAGTCACTGCTATATATGTGTGGTGAAGACAAAAGGGGCAGTGAAGCCAAACCACCAGCTTTATACAATAGGAGAAAAAAAAGAAACATGATTTATACACATTCATCATGCTAACCATGAACTGAGTTTAGAGGAAACTTCCACTGTGCATCTTGACAGCCAAAATCAACTGGAAAAAACATAATATGCTGGAATGCCAGGACACAGGCCTGTGATGATATTCACATATTTATATGCAGCCAAAATGAGCATCCCTACTTTTTGCTGCAATGAATGATGTGTCTGTATGTCTGATCTCCTTATAAGAATGTGTTGGAGTTTATAGTCTTCTATGATTTTGCCTCCATGTTTCAACTTTTTTTTTTTTAGATTAGATGACTGTGACAGGATATGTTCAAATCGTGAGATGAGAATTTGAGTGCTGAGCAATAAATCATTTGAAGAAATTAGAACAAAGGCTGGTGGCAGAATTTTCTCACTGTCTTGTGGGATAAAGAATGAATTAAAGCAAAGTAAAAGTTGACCGAGGTTTTACCTTAAATATATCTTTGGCATTGTCAGATAGAAGATCTAAACAATTTAGCAAGCATGTACTAGATTGAGTGTATAATTACAATGATTACATGTGTTGATAGGGTAATTCAATTTGCTAATGACAATTAGCCATTTGCACATACAATTATATAATTCATGTGCACAATTTCAAATGAAAAACAGTGTCCTTCACAGGCTTTAAAAATCATTTTCTGTATTCTGAAAATTTGGATTAGTGAGAGCAGGTTACTTTATTACCCCACACTGATGATCACTTTTGTAATCTACAGTCCCTAATCAAATAAGCATACTCATCCGCAACTGCATAACACATATACTTAGCTATAGAGACCATGACTGTACATTATGTCTTTACCTCATAAGCTAAACAGACCAAATAAAAAGTTTTTCTGGAATTTGTTGGTTAACTACTCCTAAGCGGAATATTAATCACACTCAAAGGAATTAAGAAGATGACTGCTAAATACTCCTGCCATGCTTACAATCATGATGATCTCTTGAAGTTCTTCTGAAAGTCTGCTTGATTTTGATCAATTTTAACTCAGGAAATTCCATAGTACAATGCAATTCAGGAGGTATTCAATGCCATCACAGTGCCTTGCAAGAAAGATAGCAATAACGATGCATGCCAGCCATCTTCTCAAATACATCATCAGTCCATTTTAGCCGTCTTTCCCTCCCCTCCCCCCCCAAATAGAAGATCAGAAGTTACCAGTCAAAAATCTGGAAAATTCATTATTGCAAACAGTTCCAAGGAACACAGAATTTAACAGAACTGTCAATGTCAGTTGATGACATAAGGTAAGATTGCTGAATTTCAGCGCCACATTTCCTATTACAAAAAATATTAATCACTTAGTTAGAGATCTCAAAGCACTTTTCCAAAGTAGTAAAAACCGTAAAATAATGTAAGTCACTCTTACTGAAGTAGGGCACTGAAGGCACTGTGCAAGAGATTTGGTGTGTTTTGAAGTTATAAGAAAAAAAAACTCTCATTTTACTATGAATACAGTGCAGATTAGAAATTTAAAGAGATCTCCTTAAATGAGTTAATCTCTTATCCTAAATCTCCTATTCATGACACAAAGAGGCATAAAAGACAATCAAATTTCAGGGAGTACTCTAATAATAAGTATTCCTACTCTTAAATCTATATAAACCCAACATTTTACTTCATTTTTAGATGTGTTTTCACTACTCTTCCTCCACTGCATCCCCATATGCCACATGTTCATGTTCATCATTACTGAATAACGCTCTGTTGCCATTACTTAATAGAAAATCATCATCACTACCATAAAAAAAACATCATATAGAAGCACTTTAGGTATAATCTGTACCTAGATTCTTAGTTCAGTAGCCAGACAATTCAAAATGTAATTTCTCTTCATGTTAAGGGCAGAAAAAAATGGTAATACAGACACAGCACAAGAACATTACATACAGATCAGTAGTAATCTGACAATATTAACATTATGTTATTTCAGAAAGGTGCTGGAAAGATCAAGTTTCTAATGCAGGATTTTTAAAGGTAATAGAAACACATTGTAGAAAAAGACATAAAGAAATTTTATTATTAGGGTTATTTCACACTATTTCAAATTTAGTTTGAATTCTGCCAACAGTTGTCCTTCCTTTGGTCTCAGAAAAGAAGCCAGGGAGGACTCAGTTCAGAAAGCTGATGGATATTCTTCCATCATGCACTATGCCAAGGATGACAGCACGCCCTCAGGTCTAAAAATTGTACTGGTTAATTTCTCTGCTGGATTAAATTCACACTGCTCACCTCTCTAGTGTGTGTGCTGTTATCATCTTGTGATAAAGCATTTGGCATTAAAAGTATAAGCTCTTATTCTATCCTGATGCAAATGCTTCAACTATGTAGCTGAACTTTCACTGGATTTATTAGAAAGTGATTAAGAAAGGACAACAGAAGGTTTTCATACAAAGAACTCTGCCTGTCAGGGGTTGAAAGTGACCTGAGTGTATTGCATCAGCCCAGCAATTAGCTGTGTGTATAATTTAAAAACTTTTCTTCAATTTGTTTTCCTTAAACCATGTAGCAAATTGATGTGAACATGGATACCACAACTTGCAAGTGAATATAATATTCACTACAAGGTATTCTGCAGGTCTAAAAATATTAACCCCAAAGCATTCCTCTGAAACTCTTCCACCTTCCACTGTTTTCATAAGGTAATGCTGTTTATCTTATAAACAACTTCCACATGTGAAATTTGTGTCATATAGATGATTAGGTTTACAGGCTGATTTAAGGCTTTGACTTGCTTTCAAATCTGGCTTTCTGGGAATGTATTTTTGACGGGTAATTTCCTTGAAGTTATAGCTCCCTAACACCAGAAACAATCTCATTTCACTGACAAAACAATGTCAGTTTCCAGTTATAGACAACGGTTTGTGTTAAACTGTAATCAAGAATCATAATCTGGTTACTAATCTGAAGTTACAGAACACACAATAATAACAGGACAAATTGAGATACCTTTATTTCTAAAGGGTTCTATTTTTCTTGGAAAATGGCTCAAAACCAACAAGTTCAATGCCAGGGGACTAAAAAAAAATTATCTATGCAGACAAATCATCAGTTGATATGTCACTAGCTACCTCCAGCATTTCAGTTCTCATAAATAGCAAACATCCCAAATTTTAGAAGGCATGACAGCAGCCCCAGGTGCAACTTTCTTTGCCAAATTACTCTGTTCAAATTGACAAACTACTTTAGGAAAGAATAGTAATTATCTTTAGAGACACTGCAACTTGGGAGAAGCTTGATTTAATTTAATCAGTAGCACCATAATTTAAGTTATGATGTATATTTTAATTATTCAAAGCACAAATGTTCTTCTCAGAAAACTTTCATTAGGGATCCAGTCATTGCGAATACCTAGTCATATATGAGTTTTCTTGCAATGGTCACTGCAAACATTAGTTGTTGGGCTTTTTACCCCTGAGAATTTTAACTAGTCCTGTATTGTTGATGATTACGCCCAGCTATGTTAGAATTGTGTGATTGATAGAATAATAACATATCTTACTTCTAGTTAATTATCCATTAAATTTACAAATTCATCCAATCATATCATTATATTTTTTGTAACTACTTTTGGCCCAGTTCCTGATGTTTATTATTTCTTCCTGTTCCGATCACTGAATTTGATATTAATATAGGAATCTTATTTGTGACACTTATTAAATCAGTTAATAACTTATCCCTACCACCTGAAAAAAAGTCACATTGAACAAATGAATGGTTCATGCAAAGCAAGAACAGAACTACACCTGAATGTATATTACTAAAAGCATGATTTTTGAAGTCATTCCTAAAATCAGGCAAGATAAGTAGGCTAACAACAGCACTAGATTAGCGATCATTAATTACAGTGCTTCACATTTACATAATACTTCTAAATATTTCATAATATATACATGACTAAATTGAACCTCAAATCCTTCCAAGAGACAAAGGCGTAAATTACACTCACCTTGGAACTGTGTGTTCCAAGACAAAGAAATGTTAAATCACTGAGTGAAGCTAATGTTTAAAATGGGGCAAGGGAGGAGGGTGAATCCCAGAAATCATGCTCTTGAGCCTTGGTAAAACTAGTAGCACTTCTAGAAAAATACTAAAAAGATACAAATTAACAGCCAGAGGTTTTGGTTCATTTTGTATGACATCTATTAGTTGAATTGTTTTTAATTTTAGGTCATCCTACGACTCTTGATAAACTACCCTCTTCTCTTTCTCTGTGTCTCCCCCCCCGCC
>VWZO01020178.1:78877-89272 GCA_013396975.1 Bucco capensis
CCCCCCCCAGTGAAAATAGGTAGAAGTAACCAGACTTAAAGAAGATTCCTTACAGATTCTTTACTTTAAATCCAGTCAGTTGTAAATCTTACAGAACCACTTTGCTGCTTTGGGTTTTCTTTGCTCTTGATTTTTAATGAGTAACTAGAGTGGCTTTCAAATTATAAAATATATAGCATTTATTGTTAACAAGGACCCAAAGATCTGCTGTGCTGTGTGGAAACAATCTTGAGTTCTGATCAACTGAGAACATGATTTATACTGTTGATTTATGCGTACATCTGCATCTTAAAATACATGTGCATCTGTTTCTTACAGTAATAGATCATTGATTTACACACTTTAAGAAGAATTGACTCCTCTTCACATGCTGTTTCTCCTTTATGCAGGGAAGCTATCTTTGCCACAACTAAATTTTGCTCTATCCCCACCCCTCTCAGCCTCAAAAGGATGACAAAAATTGGGCTGGAGTATTTTAGCATCAGTAGCTTTTTAGCATATGAGTGATCCCATGGTTTTAGTTACAAATTTCTCATTAAAATCAGTGGGAGTCTCAGCTGTCCAGAATGCCTGGGTTTTAACAAGATCTAATAGAGCTTTAACTATTAAAGGTATCCTAAAAAGTTTAGCATAGAGATCAATGCATGCAGAGTGTCTTTGCTATGCACTATTTGATCTCCTCTCTGCAGTCATTGAACATGACATTTCTTCCTCAAGGCAAAGAGTAAGACAATATTTAGAAGTCATTTCAAGATGCTGTCTCTTTTTCCTTTGGATTTCACAAACAAAACCAGACACTATTCATATTCCACATAGGCTGATTGTACCCAGGGAAAATCATACTTATCCTAGGAAGCACAAATGGTAGATACACTTAATCTGAAACACAGACAAATTAATGTCCTTGCACTATGTTAAGTCCCAGTGCTGGAATGACACTGCCTCTTAGGAGATATAAGGATCTGGCTACTGGCTTTGTGGAAAAGATATAACACCTCCACCTGTAAGACTGTAAAAGTGCGGAGATTGGAGGAGTTTTCTCAAGTGTCCTGAGTTACTTTCATGTCCAGTACTAACTCCCAATTTTCAAAGCATCTTGTGGTTCGCATGTGTGAAGTATTTTGGTACACAGTGTTGCCACAAAAAAGGTTCTTCATTCACAGATGAGTAAATGGAATGATTCCTGTTTCTATAACATATGTCAACATCTTTGATGAAAGACAGTTCATAAGTATCCTCTTCAACTCTATTTCTAAGGGCTGGACAAAGATGGGACATTTTGATATTTCTCCTAGCACTTTTGTGCAAACAAGCCCTCCTGCACTGCATATTCTATCATCACCATCTAATAATCAGACCTCATAAATGAGGGATGTCACTGCATTATCTATAATGAAACATGTTCTTTCTCATGGCAAAACTGAGTGCACCTGGCTTCTGTATTTTAGCAATAGCATCAATACAGCTAATGTACATTCAGTTCCTTGCTGATATACATTCTTGTTAAGCAACATTTCTATTAATTCCGGAGCAAATGATGACCTAAATGAACTCAATACATCTACAGATCATTTCAATGTGTGGGTCCAAAAAGGTATAGAATATTATGTTGGTTAGAGGAAGTGTCATCTACAATGTGAGGCTGCTGTTAAAATTTATTTAGTGAGTGCATGATGATCACATCAGCCAGAATATTACAATGTTGGAAGCAATTACTAATTATGATACACAAGATTCAAAAGTAAAAGCAATTTGAACTGCACAGAGGAGGATAAAACAAGCTCATAAACAAACAGCTTTCCTAAAAATATTCTAATATGAATTATGGTATGTCTTTTGTTGTCCCCTCCTCCAAATATATCATTTTTTTTGTTAGTGAAGGACATTGTAAGTCACAAAATAACAACCTGGTGTTAAAAATAGAGTAGAGAGACTAGGATACAAAGAATACATTTAAATTCTTGAAGACAGTTATCCAAATATTTTCTTTTAAAGCTGTCATCTAGAAATTTGAATCACTGCTAAAAGCCTAGTTTCTTCTTCCTTTCCACCACCCAGTCTCTCTCTACAGATACGCACTAGAAGTTATGTGTAATCAGATCCTCAAATGGTATATGTCTATGTCATGTCACAAACAGAAGATTAGCTCTTACCTTTTTATTAAAACATTTCTCACATTGGGTTCATGTCACTCCAGTAGAGGATGATCTCATTGGTTGTAGTTATTGCAGTTTAATAATTTGTGACACACTGGATCTGCACATATTTTGGAAATAGGATTATAAAGAAGACACCTACTGCCACGTCAGATGAGCTCATTCTTAAATCCCAAATAATCTCATAATGTTGATAGCATAAGCACCTACTTGTTACAGGTTTCTGTCACCTCCAAGGAATGTCAGGAGGAAACAACTCAGTTCTATGCTACCTTGTAGTGCAAGCAATCACCAAATGACATGTAGTGAAAATAAAATTAGAACTCAATGCCTTGCCATCATATATATATATATATGATCATATATAACTGCCAAGACTATCACTGTAAAGCCCTACCATATTCAAGTTAAAGTTGGAATTATCTGTGGGGCAGATGAACTCCAGAACAGAGTTGGCATCTCTAGTCAAACCAAAGCACTACATGTCTTCATGAAGCATTATGTAAAGCTATCTCACAGGAAGATTAAATAAAGGAAGCCAGCCCCACAAGCCAAGAGAATGGGACCAAAATGTCCCCCCCATAATTCACAAGGAGATGTTCAAGGACCTACTCCTCCACGTCAATGTCCATAAATCTATGGGCCCAGATGGGATTCATCCTAGAATCCTGAGAGAGCTGGCAGGGGGGATCCCCAGGCCACTCTCCATCATTTATCAGCTGTCCTGGCTGTCTGGAGAGGTCCCAACTGATTGGAACAAAGCAAATATAACTCCCATCTATAAAGAAGGGAAGGAAGGAGGATCTGGGAAATTACAGGCCTGTCAGTTTAACTTCAGTCCCAAGGAAGCTGATGGAGCTGATCATCCTGAGTTCCATTATGCAGCACATGCAGGACAACCAGGTGATCAGACTCAGTCAGCATGGCTTTATGAAGGGCAGGTCCTGTTTAACAAACCTGATCTCCTTCTATGACTGGGTGACCCNAGGAACAGTGTTGTCATCAGGAGCAGGGAGGTGATCATGCCCCTTTACTCAGCTTTGGGGAGGCTTCACCTCCAGTACTGCGTCCAGTTTTGGGCCCCTCACTACAAGAGGGTTATTGAGGTGCTGCAGAGGGTACAGAGGCAGGCTACCAAGCTGGTAAAGGGCTTCGAACATAAGACTTATGAGGAAAGACTGAGGGAACTGGGCCTGTTTAGCCTAGAAAAGAGAAGGCTGAGGGGAGACCTCATCACTCTCTATACCTACCTGAAGGGAGGTTGTAGAGAGGCAGGGATTGGTCTGTTCTCCCTAGTGGAGAGTGATGAATGAGGGGAAATGGTTGTAAATTGAGCCAGGGGTGGTTCAGGTTAGATATTAGGAAGAATTTCTTTACTGAAAGGGTTGTCAGCCATTGGAACAGGCTGCCCAGGGAGGTGGTTGAGTCACCATCCCTGGAGGGGTTTAAGAGACGGGTGGATATTGCATTGGGGGGCATCATTTAGCAGGTTGATAGGGCTAGGACAAAGGCTGGATTCAATGATCTTCAAGGTCTCTTCCAGCTGTAACTGTTCTATGATTCTATGATTCTAAGATCCAGTGGATACAGATTTACAGTGTTTTAGGTTTTCTGCTCCTTACCTTAGAAGCATGTTGCTTAAATACATATACTTTTGATAGACAAGTAATATAATGTATCAGAACTGAAGTGACAAACACCTATAGTTTTATCATTTTCTCCTCTAAAAAAAAACTCGTGTTCTTCACTCCTAACTCCTTGTCTCTGAAGTACTAAGTATTTATATGTTGCAGTTATGATTTTGTTATTTATGGTTTTCTTCTTTCTAACCTTTGCAGCTCAGTCTTATTCTCACTATTTCTGCTTGGTCAGAATATTTCTGACTTTAACATTGCATGTGTTGTATTCATCTCCTCTTCCAACATGTCCTCCGGGCGTTTATAAAATGGGTTTTCTGTGCTGGTATGACAAATTTCTTCACATTTATAATCCCAAGCACAGTGTAGTAATACAGCAGGAGTTAAAAGACTCTGAAATGATAGATAAATGACTGTAGGTTAAAAATTTTCGTGTCTGTAATGACCTGCCAGTCATATACACTCTATGCAGAAAATAAGTGTAAAGAATATAAAAAGCTTTTCACATAAACCTGAAATAATAATATACTTATTTTATGCATAGCTAAGATAATTTTAAACTCATATTCTTGAAGGAAATAAGTCAAAACACACCCAGGAAAATTTAAAAGGTTAACCTCTTTACCCCTGGTATATACTAAAACCTTTGACTTTATTTAGCAATGGTATGGGAATCTATATAGTCAATCTTTGCATCTTAGCTTGCAGGATACTGGCATAAGACTAGGTGGCAGTAAATTCATAATCTACCTGAACTCAATCATCAGAGCATATCTGACTGTGTCCTGAACATATGCAGGAGAGCAAAGCATTTAATGCGTGTAATTTGCAGGCAAAGCAGGGGCGATAAAGGCTGTGCAAGGTCATAACAAACCTAAGCTCCTTGGAATGTTAACAGATTTTAATTTAAAATAAATAAATAATGTTGTTTATTCTCCCTGTGAATTTTATATTTAGTGTGGTGACATCTGCTTGGTTTCAAGCTATTTGGACTTAATATCCATGTCCTGACTACTGTATACAATTTTAAGATATAACACAAGGTGAAGGTTAAAATAAGGAGCTCTGTAAAGGATCTTTTCCAAGGAAGGTGCTACATCTTATTATTGTACTACATTTTCCAAGAATTTTTAATTAAAAAAATTGCAAAGATTTTAAACTAAATGGTCTACACTTTCAATTTACCCCTATATGTGTTTTTTTCAGCTTATAGAACTACTTGAAATCCTTTAATCTGAAAACATTGGACCATTTAACAAAGGTTTAATTTTGCAACAACTTAAATGGAAGTCATGTTTCAACATCTTATCCATTTTTTATATTGTTTCAACCCATTTTTACAAATACATTTTAAATGTGTAAGACCAAATATGCAGCAGCCATTTCACCTCACATATAGGTTTACATTTAAATGACAGTCAATAAGAATCTGTTATGAAGAATAACAATTATCAATCTTTCTGTTGTCCAAAGAAAATGCAAACTACATTATGCTGAATATATTCAGTTTGATGTTAGGAAAAGGAAGGAAGTTTTGAGGAAAGGAAAGGATGTTTTGAGGCCTTATGGGAAATTCTCAGCAAGTGCACACAATTTCAGTGAGTTGTCATGGGATTTACATTCTGAAAGTTGCCTTTCATGAGAGATTATTTAGAGAAGACATGGGATCCATACAAAATCCAAGGATATAATCTTAACCTTCTGGTTGATGGAACATGTTTACCAGGCTTGAATTTGCCTCTGATATCTCTCTTTATCCAGCTGATCTGAAAGCATCTGACTTACAATCTATGAATCGCCCCCTCCTGCCTCACTATTACCTCACAAACAATAGTAAATAGAGGTGAGATGTCCATTTTGCATCTTTCTGCTTTATCTTTAGGACAACTGAAAGAGACAAATGTTGCATATTTCTTTTTCATTACTGGAAAAAATAAAATGTGGGGGTCTTTAGTTTTTCAAGAATGCTCAAAGTTAAGTTCCAGTGCTGCCCAAGTCAAATATCCTTCAATTTCATCCCTGATAGAGATTATTGAAGAAGTAACAACTATGAGGGCAAATGTTAGAATAGCAGTCCACAAATAAACTATGGAGAGAGAGGAACTATTTAGGGGGAAAAAAAACCAAACCATATTATTTTTCAGTCAGAATTAAAACAGCTTCTACTGAAATATATATATACTTCACTAAGATGATTTCTCATTTGCATCCCCAGCCACAGATGATGATATATGCTCCAAACTTTAAAACTTTCTTCAGTAGTTTATATATCAAAACAAAATAAACATATCAAGAATCAATAATATATTTTAATATAATCTGTATTAATGTTAATAAAATAATGTCATTACATCAATGTATGCAACTTTAACACTGGTTCCATCTCACATACCATTTCTAAATTGAACAGTCAGAATACCTATAAATTAAATTCCTGGGAGAGCAAGGAAAAAGGTTTTGTAAGGATTAAAGAACTCTAGAAAACTAACACTAAAGAAATTGACACTTTCTGTGGATGTTTACTGAATACTTTGTGGATGCCAAGGTAAAAATACAGTGTTTTCCATGTCAGTATTTCTGTTGAAATAACAGTGTGCCAACATCCTTCTTTTTCCTTAACTTACTTCCATTTGTCTAAAACAGTGCTACTTCACTGATTTAAATGTGAAATAATTCCAGTTGTCCCTCAGACTTGACTAAATATAACTAATGGTTCACCGTAGCTCATTTGGTTAATACACTTATGCACAGTCAATTGTCTTCACTTACGACATGACATTATCACATCAAACTTAACAAGGATCATATGCTCTGCCTGCCCTTTGGATAACGTGTTCAACACTGACTTTGGTACATTTTACACCATACAGCGTGTCTATCATTATAATCTACTAAGCACAGAGGGAATAAAGCAAGAAAAACTTATATTCTGAGTTGTTGGGGGTTTTTCTGATAGCTTTAACTCCTGTGTAACTGTGTAACTCATGGGTCAACTTACACGACTCCAGGCCTGCAGGTGGAGGGCATCTCTCTCAAATGGGGAGAAGATTTTTATCGCAGGAGTTGACTGAGCTTATGGATCAAGCTTTAAACTATATTCCAAGGGGGAAAGGGGAAAAACCTGACTTGCAGGAAACAAGCTTGGGACATTTGTGAGGTGTTGTGCCAGCTCAAATGCCTGTATACTAATGCACGCAGTATGGGGGACAAACAGGACGAACTAGAGATCTGTGTGCGATCTCAGGACCATGATCTCACCGCAATCACTGAGACATGGTGGGGCAGCTCACATGACTGGAACACTGTCATGGATGATTATGTCCTTTTTAGGAAGGATAGGCTGGCAAGGGCAGGATAGTGGAGTTGCTCTCTATGTGAGAGAGAAATTGGAATGTATCGAGCTCTCCCTGGGGGGCAACAAAGAGCAGGTTGAAAGCTTGTGGGTAAGGATTAAAGGGGAGAGTGGTATGGGAGACAATGTAGTGGGTGTTTACTACAGACCACCCAATCAATATAAGGAAGCTGATGAGGCCCTCTACAAGCAGCTGGAAGTAGCTTCACAATCACAGGCTCTGGTTGTCACGGGGGACTTCAATTACGCTGACATTTGTTGCGAAAGCTAAACAGCCAGACATGAGCAGTCCAGTAGGTTCCTCTAGAGTTCTGATGATAACTTCCTAATGCAGGTGGTGGATGAGCTGACAAGGAGAGGAATGCTGCTGGACCTTGTGCTGACAATCAAAAACGGACTGGTTGTGGATGTGAAGGTAGGGGGCACCCTTGGCTGTGAGATGGTTAAGTTCAGAATTGCGGGCAGTAGGTGCAGGGCCACAAGCAGGATGGCTACCCTGGACTTCAGAAACGCCAATTTTGGCGTCCTCAGGGAACTGCTTGGAAAAGTCCCATGGGAACAGAGCTCTAGAAGGTAAGGGGGCCCAAGCAAGCTGGCTAATATTCAAATGCCATGTCCTCTAGGCTCAACATCTGTGCATCCCAAAGAGTAGGAAATCAAGTAANGGAATGTATCGAGCTCTCCCTGGGGGGCAACAAAGAGCAGGTTGAAAGCTTGTGGGTAAGGATTAAAGGGGAGAGTGGTATGGGAGACAATGTAGTGGGTGTTTACTACAGACCACCCAATCAATATAAGGAAGCTGATGAGGCCCTCTACAAGCAGCTGGAAGTAGCTTCACAATCACAGGCTCTGGTTGTCACGGGGGACTTCAATTATGCTGACATTTGTTGCGAAAGCTAAACAGCCAGACATGAGCAGTCCAGTAGGTTCCTCTAGAGTTCTGATGATAACTTCCTAATGCAGGTGGTGGATGAGCTGACAAGGAGAGGAATGCTGCTGGACCTTGTGCTGACAATCAAAAACGGACTGGTTGTGGATGTGAAGGTAGGGGGCACCCTTGGCTGTGAGATGGTTAAGTTCAGAATTGCGGGCAGTAGGTGCAGGGCCACAAGCAGGATGGCTACCCTGGACTTCAGAAACGCCAATTTTGGCGTCCTCAGGGAACTGCTTGGAAAAGTCCCATGGGAACAGAGCTCTAGAAGGTAAGGGGGCCCAAGCAAGCTGGCTAATATTCAAATGCCATGTCCTCTAGGCTCAACATCTGTGCATCCCAAAGAGTAGGAAATCAAGTAAGAGAGTTAGCAGACCTGCGTGCAGAAGCAGGAAGGAAATATATAGAATATATAGAAGGAGGAAATATATAGAATATGGAAGAAGGGGCAGGCCACTTGGGAAGAATACAGGGAGGTTGTCAGAGGATGCAGGGATGCAACAAGGAAAGCTAAGGCCTCCTTAGAACTTAACCTGATGAAGGAAGTCAAGGACAACAAGAAAGGCTTTTTCAAGTATGTTGGAGGCAATAGGAAGTCTAGAGGAAATGTGGGCCCTCTGCTGAGTGAAGTGGGTGCCCTGGTGACAGAGGATACAGAGAAGGTGGAGTTACTGAATGCCACCTTTGCTTTGGTCTTTCCTACTAGTGTCGGCTACCAGGAGTCACAGACCTTCAAGACCACAGAGGAAGTCTGGAGGAAGGAAGTTTTTACGTCAGTCAAAGAGACTTGGGTCAGAGATCAGTTGAGCAAACTGGACATCCACAAGTCCATGGGGCCCGATGGCATGCACCCACAAGTGCTGAGGGAGATGGCAGAGGTCATTGCTAGGCCACTCTCCATAATCTTTGAGAGGTCCTGGAGAACAGGAGAGGTGCCTGAGGACTGTCAGGACTGAAGGCCAATGTCATCCTAATCTTCAGAAAGGGCAAGAAGGAGGACCCGGGTAGTTATAGGCGGGTCAGCTTCACCTCCATCCCTCGAAAAGATGATGGAACAGCTTGTTCCTGCCACCATCTCCAGTCATTTGGAGGAAAGGAGGCTTATCACAAGTAGTCAGCATGGATTCTGTATGGGGAAGTCATCCTTGACTGATCTGATAGTCTTTTATGATGGCACAACTAGATGGATAGATGAGGGGAGGGCAGTGGATGTGGTATTTCTTGACTTCAGCAAAGCTTTCAATACTGTCTCCCATGGTATCCTCATTGCCAAACTTAAGAAGTGTGGATTGGGCAATTGTGCAGTGAGGCAGATTGGGAACTGGCTGAAAGACAAGAGCCCAGAGAGTTGTGGTCACTGGAGCAGAATCCAGCTGGAGACCTGTGACTAGTGGTGTCCACCAGGGGTCAGTGCTGGGTCCAATAATATTTAATATATTCATCAATGACCTGGACAAGGGAATAGAATGTACCCTCAGCAAGTTTGCAGATGATACAAAACTGGGAGGAGTGGCTGGCACACCAGAAGGCTGTGCTGCCATCCAGCGTGACCTGGACAGGCTGGAGAGCTGGGCAGGGAGAAAGTTAATGTGATTTAGCGAGAGCAAGTGTAAAGTACTGCATTTGGGAAAGAATAATCCCATGTATCAGTACAGGCTGGGGACTGATCTGTTGGAGAGCAGCTCTGGGCCAAAAGACCTAGGGGGTCCAGGTGGAGGATGACCATGAGCCAACAATGCACCCTTGTGGCCAAGAAGGCTAATGGCATCCTAGGATGCATTAACCTAACACTACCATGCTCACCACTAAACCATCCCCCAAGTACAACATCTACACATTTTTTGAATGCTTCCACGGATGGTGATTCCACCACTTCCCTGAGAAGCCTGTTCCAATGTTTGACAAGCCTCTCAGTGAACAAATTCTTCCTAATATCTAATCTGAACCTCCCCTGGCACAACTTGAAGCCATTTCCTTTAGTCTCATTGCTTGTTACTTGGAAGAACATACTGACTTCCATCTCACTACAACCTCCTCTCAGAGGAGTAGAGAGACCTGTAGAGATACCCTCTGAGCCTTCTTTTCTCCTGAAAAGGTAATGACTTATTTTCTGTTCTATATGTTCTACTATAGACCTCCCAACCAGAGCAGTGAGGTAGATGAAACCTTCCACAAGCAACTGGGAGAGATCTCACAGTCACTTGCAGTTGTTCTTGTGGGAGAATTTAACCTGCCGGATATCTGCTGGAACTACAACGCTGCAGAGAAGGAACAATCCAGGAGGTTCCTGGAATGTGTAGAGGATAACTTCCTCACACA
>VWZO01020178.1:89288-122213 GCA_013396975.1 Bucco capensis
GGCTACCAAGCTGGTAAAGGGCTTAGAACATAAGTCTTATGAGGAAAGACTGAAGGATCTGGGCCTGTTTAGCGTAGAAGAGAGAAGGTTGAGGGGAGACGTCATCGCTGTCTATAACTACATGAAGGGAGGTTGTAGAGAGGCAGGGACTGGTCTGTTCTCCCTAGCAGAGAGTGATAGGACAAGGGGAAATGGATGTAAATTGTGCCAGGGGAGGTTCAGGCTAGACATTAGGAGGAATTTCTTTTCTGAAAGGGTTGTCAGCCATTGGAATACGCTGCCCAGGGAGGTGGTTGAGTCACCATCCCTGGAGGTGTTTAAGAGATGGGTGGATGTTGCATTGGGGAGCATCATTTAGCAGGTTGATAGGGCTAGGACAAAGGCTGGACTGATGATCTTCAAGGTCTCTTCCAGCTGTAACTGTTCTATGATTCTATGATTCTAAAAGAGACTGCTTTGTGTCTATCATCAATGCTTCATAACAGAAAAGAAAAAAATGAAATCAAATCTACAACTTAGACCATCTGGATTATAAACAACTACGAGAAATTTTTAATTGAAAATACAAAATAGACTCCCACATTATGCCCCCAAAAATCTTTTGAAAGAGTATTAAAACTGTAGAGGATGTTATTTGTAGATACAAACTTCTATTTGCAAAATGAGTTGGAAATTAAAGAATCCATCATCCTTTTACAATTCAATAATATGGGGTGGTGTTTTTTTTATCTTTTTCTAAATGTTTTTAATAGAGGAGAGATTTAATTCCATAAGTTCATTGCAGAAAACATAAGAAATCAATTCTGAAAAAAATATATGAGCTTTCTAAATGGCAAAGTTTGACTAATTTTTATGTGGGGATATTATTTTTGTTGTAAAAAGAACTTGAGAAGATATTTTTGTCTTATTCCTGTCACTCTTTGAAGTATTTTGCAATCTGAGGAGTGATTAATGTCTCTTATTAATCTTGAATGAATTAGAGTGCCAGGATCTTTGAGGCTGAAGTCGATTATGTATAAAAAAGGGTCCATTATTTACAGCACCATTATGTCCTCAGTTCATCTATTACACAAATCTATTCCTATCATCTGGAAATTGCCCAATCTTACTAACTAATATTTCTGGGTAAATTAAAAAAATTGTGTCTCAGTTAAATTACATCACACCCAGCAGAACAAGATAGGATTTTAGTTTATAAAATTTCTAATGTTTTTGTATCTCTTTGAGAATATATGATTTTCAGTAGTAGAGTTAAAATCTCTGCATAAGCATGGTTAAAGAACATTAAAACATTTGATTTCATCTTACAAAAGAAGAGTTTGTGTCCTCAAGAGCCTTATGAGCCTATTCTGTGATATTATGACTCTTAAAAGTAACATTTTAAACCAGAAGAGCTAGTCTAGAATTATTTTGTATATTTCAGGTAGTTAGTCTGTTTAATTTTTGTCCCTTATTGAGCTGTGAAATAACAGGACATTGATCAAAACAGTGTCATAAAAGTCACAAAAGCTGCTTGGCAAATTGCCTTTATTTTAATTACTGAGCATAATAAAGGCAGGAGTACTTAGCAATTCTCTTGATCAATCCTTTGACTTTCTTTCATTTTCTCTTTTAGCAGAATGTTATGTTTCAATTTCTTAAATATTAGTTTTATTTCCTAATAGCTGCAGCCAATATTATCTGAAGAGTGGGGAACAGAGATGTTTGTGTTTTTAGACACTTCATCTTGGGGTGGGGATTTGTTTTCCTTTGGTAATTCTTTAAAGTAGTTTTATCTAGCATCAGAAAAACCTATGTTAGGTCAAATGAGGAATCTGTTCTGTGTGAAAGATGATCATGCCCCTCAAAAGATTGGACAAATTTCACATATACTTTATTGTACAGCATTCACTTTTGAAAACGAAATATTATGGTAAGTGATTGTGCTGGTTTTATCTGGGATGAGTTAGTTTTCTTCATAGGAGCTGGTATATGGCTATGTTTTGGATTTGAGCTGAAAAAAGTTTTGATAACACAAGGATGTTTCCGTTATTGCTGAGCAGTGCTTAGTGTTAAGGTCTTTTCTGCCCCTCAGATCACCCCACTAGCAAGTAGGCTGGGGGTGTACAAGTAGTTGGGAAAGAACAAAGCTGCAACAGCTGAATCCCACTGACCAAAGGGATATTCTGTACCATATGACATCACACTTAACACGTGAAGCTGGGGGAAGAAGAAGGAAGGGGAGAACACTTGGAGTCATGGCATTTGTCTTCCCAAGCAACTGTTATGTGCTGGTCTCCTGGATACAGCTGAACACCTGCCTGATGATGAGAAGTAGAATTCCTTGTTTTCTTTTGTTGCTATTTGTGGTTTTTGCTTTACCTGTTAAACTGTCTTTATCTCAACCCACAAATTTTCTTACTTTTACTTTTCTGATTTTCTCCCCCATCCCAATGTGAGAGGGAGTGACCAAGTGGCTGTGTGGGGCTTAGTTGCCATCTAGGGTTAAACTGTGAAATATGTTTACCTTAAGAATTTAATTTAGCTTCTTCTGAAAGGTTCTTGATCTTTGTAAATTCTGTAGATTTATGATTTATAATGGTACAGTCCTGGCATAGTCTTTTATTTATGAAAAAAAAAAAAATCCAAAACAAAACCCAACAGGGTTCATTCATTACCACGCTTGATGGGCAGCTGCTTGTATGTAATGCCAGTCTTTGTTCTTTAAATAGAAAGACTTAATTTCAGGCAACAAAAGGAATTCTATTACAGGGTCTGAAGCTTGTATTTAATTTATGGCGAATTGTGGATGCAGAGAAATGGATTTTACAGTGAATTGAGAGATCCCAAACCTTTCGGCTGTTTAATAAACCATAGAAATAGAAGAGATGGTTTGGGATTAAACTTCTCAGCCCACCTGCCCACTTGCACATATGGTTGAAATATCCTTGGGTAATAGAGAATAAAATAATCTCTTTCCTATTCCTGTAAAGTAGGACACTCATGAACAGGAATGATAGACAGGCCAATCAACCAGGCAATTGAGCACTGGTGGTGATGGGATATTACAGGAGACATCTTTGATGTACTTTCCAGTTCAAGTAAAAAATTTGCAAAGATGGAACTTATGACCTATGATTTTATAGTTATGGATTTTTATTTCTGATTCTGACTGTAATGTTTTACGGTCCTGCTCCAGTGTTTAGCCGGTATTTGGTCTTCCATGAATGAAAAGAAGATGCCACACTGGCAAGTTGAGGAATGTAACATGTGACAGCTATCATTAAAACAAATAATTCCACCATGTCAGTGTGCTTCTCCTCTCCTCAAACTCCAAAATAATGGTTTGTAAGACAGAAAAGCAGAGTTTGGCCTTAGTCATTTCAGTTTTCAGCCTTTTGTACTATGCAGTGAATGCAACAGCTTCAACTGTTACCTAATTATAGTAAATCTTATCCATTAGTAAACAGCCTTTATATGCTATACAATCCTGAAGATTGTAGTGTAAACTTAAGACCCAAAACAGTAATTTGAAAGGATTTATTGATTTACTTTGATTGTTTTCTGTACTGTGAAATTCTCTCCACAACCTTTTTAATTTTTTACTTTACAGTGTTAAAGTTACAAAATCAGACTCAGCAAAGAGGAATTCTGAAAAGTAACAGAGTTTTTTCTTTTGTTTGCCTACTTTTTTTCCTCTTGTCTGGGCTTACTTACCTTGCCAGGGTAGCTGGGATTTTCAGCAATTTAACGTTATTTGACACTATCTTAGGCAATTGTCTACTGTCAACACTAAATATCAAAATTGTTATTATGAAAATATTATCATCCAGTATTCACATTAGAATCATAGAATCATAGAATGGTTTGGGTTGGAAGGGACCTCATCTAGTCCAACCCCTCTGCAGTGGGCAGGGACATCCCCATCTAGATCAGGTTGCTCAGAGCCCTGGCAAGCCTCACCTTGAATGCCTCCAGGGATGGGGCCTCAACTNCCTAGCCTGTATTGATAGAGGGAACATTGTTTCTTTGTTAGCAGTATACTTGTTGTTTTCTGGTTTCTTCCACTGTCAACCTAGGTATCTGATATTGAGCAGAAAATTGATAAGGGAATTGGTGAAATTATGGCGACTACTGATATGGTAGTCACCGGTCTTTTTTTTTTTTCAACAATCTTATTATAGTGAATGAGAAAACAACCGTTTTTCAAAAAGCAAAAAGTACTTCAGTTTGTACATTCAAAATGTGCTGATTTTTGTTTTTTGTGGGTTTTGTTCAAGGAAAATTGCTTAAGTACCTATGAACTTAAAATCCATAGGACCCTTCCTTTTGACTCTTTCTGTGTTACTGACTGATTTGGAGATCATCAACTTATTTTTCATGTGAAATAAACCCACACTTCATTATTTTTCATTATTAAAAAGAATCTTACCATTAAAAGATTAATTTCAATTATCCTATTTTCCCCTAATTAATAACAAATCCTGTAATTAGTGAATTCTAAATGTTTCTTTCCAAATAGAATTCTGAAATCTTATACTTTAAAAATAAAATTATAGTTATATAATTTTAATATAAATTATATAAGTAAGTTCATGGTTTGAGGAGACTTTCGGATTTCTTTTGTGCGGCTCCATTAGGGACTTCTGAAAAAGACATACAGATATGATTTGGTTTGGATGTCACAACCTATTTAAATTGTTGTTGACTGTCGCTAGGAGTGTATCCTGTTAATGAGCAAGGACATATTATGTTAACCAGTGGCAAGAGCAAGGACTTATTATGTTAACCAGTGGCATTATAGTTACATTCTAGGGATCCACACAAAGGATAAAGACTGTGGCCCACTGATCTAAGGAAAGTTGATGAGAAAGTTTCAACTTTCGTTGTCTCTCTTCCTCTTTTACTGCTGATTATACAAAGCACACTTCCTGACAAAATTACTGGATATTTCTATGATCAATTAAAGCAACTGACAGGACCATATAAAGATGTCAAAAATACATAGCTGTCATTGGCTATTCTAGCAGTTAGAATGACTTTTCATAAATAAGAGAATAGGCTACTCCTAAAAAGGAGGAAAATGTAACTCAGTGAGTCTTTTAGTTATAAATTATTGTTGAGGTTAAAATACACATAATCTAATGTTGTTACAATTAAATAGCTGACATTAAAGCTAGGTGAATTCATCATTTCCACTGTTTGGGATGTAATCCCACAAGAATGGGTTGATGCCTCTGGTCTTCCCAGGCTCAGTACGAAATATATGAGCAAATAGTTACTTCCTCCTTAATAGCTGAAGTATCGTGACTTGACACCATGAGACACCATATAAAGACTTAAATCCAATTTGATTGATAGTTTCTTCCTGTAAAGGGTGTGTTCAGTTCTTGTTTTACCATAGATAATACAGTTTATAAACATAGAATATATTATGTGTTCAATCACAAATATCAGATTTCCCAAAGTAAAAGTAATTTCAGTGTCTATCCTAGAACATCATAGTCAGGTTTATCTCAATTTCACCATGTTAGAAGCTGAAATACTCAGCCATTAATCACTTCACCATAACTTTCACTGTAAATGTCCTATTTGAAAACAGGCAATGAATATATCAAAACTGAAATCCAAACCTACTGGTGGAATAGGTATTTTAATAGCATTATCTTCTCAGAATATTATACAAAAGACTCACTGCTAACTATAAGTAGCATTATTCTCCACTGAAACCACTGCAAATCAAAAAGTACATGAAAAAAATGCTACATGGTGATTGATAATCCTTTTATGTTTGTCCCATGCCTTCCATAAGAAAGAAGTATCTGATCCTGACTCACTTTGAATGCCCAGATAACAATGAGTATACTGAGAATGTACATGCTTTAAAAAAATGGGGTTTCTTAAGTGTTCACTTCAACAGCTTGTGTTTTGGCGTTAGAGGGCTTTTCAGAGATGTGGTTTGCTGGAGTTTGGATTTTTTTATTGGAGGGGGTTGATTTACTTTTTTTCTTCTAATCCTTCTCTCTTTGATATATAACATTTTTAAAGATTCAGTTATTAAATGATGTGGATTTTTTTATGCTAAACTCCCTCAAAGACATCAGACATCGACTCATTTATTCTAAAGAGAAAAAATAACGAAAGCACAGTTTTGATTTGTTTAGAAGGTGAATAAACTCAAATTGTAAACTACTTATTTTTTGTCTAGCAAACAGCTTAATGAGTACTTATGTTGGCTCTCTGTATGCCTTCCCTGTTCTTCGATCTACAGAAACAGTGAGAGTAGAAACAAACATCACAGATTAAGAAAAGAAATGCAGAAAAACTAAGTAATAACTACACAAGTTGCCAGTAAAAGTGAAGTGGGTATGCACTTTAAAAAAGGAGAGAGAAAAAATAAAAACAGATCCTACTTAATAATGTCATAGCAGTAGTATATGTGCCCTGGATTGTATTTCTTCAGGGATGTAGAGTAATTAAAAGCTGAAGGTATATAAATTGAAGGCTTGACAATCCTTATTTGGGATACAGGTACTTTTACCACATCCCTACTACCTAGGTAATGCATCTAATCAGGCCACTGCCTTGGTGGAAGCATTTGAACATAAAGAAACCATTAAAAAGTATTTTAAATATTTTTGTATGAAGTTCACAGTTATCCAGTTAAGAATGACTGGTGATCTCTGATTTACTGAAATACAGTTCAGGTAGGCTTTTTTCCTGTTTCATCATGGCATCTTAGATTTGATATTCTTTTCTTTTTTAGGGGAAGAAGAACCACAGGTACCTCCTTTTCACTGCATATTATTATAGCCTTTTTTTTTTTCCAGACTGCTTCTCAGTAACATTTCATTCCTTTCTTGAGTTTAGCACAGCCACAGTTAATGTGATTATACTCTGAAGAAGGCTAATTCTAAGGAATAGGTACTTGGCACCTATTGGTACTGCACTGATGGTGAGGAGAGACTCATTCAGACAGGGGTGGCATAGAATTAATTTAGCACTTATTTTTAAAACCTCATCTGATATTTTTTTACTGTGACATTTAAATAAATCATCCGGTTCACAGAAAACTCCCATCACAAACAGCATAATGCAATGCAGAAGCAACTTTTACTTAATCAAGGATCAGATAAAAATTTATTTTTGTGAAATAGTGAAGTTATGTATAGAGTAGGTAAAGAAAAGCTACGTAAATTCTTGAATGCAGCTCCTCACAGGAAAACAGAAGGCAAAGTGTTAAAAGTTTGTTCAGAATGGAATGAATGTAATGTTTTATATAAATCTGTTCTCTTAAAGCAGTTCTCCACTCTTCAGCACTACATATGTAGCTCTTTAGCCATTCATAACCATTTGAATGAAAACTGTTCCTCTCATCAGGCTTCAGGCTTCTAACACGAAAGATGATTTTAAAGAAGCTTCAAATCTGTTTGATAAGAACTTCCACTACATAGTGCAAGAACATAATTTCTATTCAGAACTTTGATAACATATAAAACTAAGCACCACATGAAAGACATTGAGCACCTCCATCTCCTATTAACTTCAGTCAGAAAGGAGGGCACTCATCAACTCAGTAGACCCAAGAAAATATTCCTGCATAAAAGAAAAATGATTTTTCTAGCACATTTAGTTCCAGGGTATCACAATAGCTTTTCCTCCCATGGCATGATTCCTAGTCAAATTACACAGTGATTATTCTATTTTGGTTTCTGCATTGAATATGCCGTTTAATTGCTCTAAGAGAAACAGTTTGCTATTGAACGTAGAAAAAAGAATGAAAGGAGAATAATTTTTGGCTGAGTCTATCTTGCTGCTCTGAAGCTGTAGGCTATAATTTTTGATGTCCAGCTTAGAGAAAAAAATACCTGGTTCCTACTTTGGTTGTAACCATGAGATATTAAAAACATTTAAGGAATAAAATTTTGCTTCCTACTCCTTTGAGTAAATGCTGTCTATCTCTAATACATTAACTGACTAGTGGTACTGGTGATGTGTTACTAGAATGACACTTGTAGCCAGGATGACTCAATCTGGTTAGTGTACCATCTGTCCTGTGAATGGAAGAGTGGCAATATCTTGTGACTAAATGGCCATCCATCATTCCTGGCCAGCAATCAGGAGAATTTCTATTCATAAGTGTCTAAAGGAATAAAGTAAAAGTGAAAGCTTAAATCAAGAGTCTTTATTATTACTCCTGTGAGGTTCTTAGATGAGTGCTTAGGATGCCTTTAAACTAGCTTCTACAACAGGCACTGTAAGTAGATTAAGAGCATGTTACGTATAAAGAATATGCTGCCTCTTGGAAGGAATGATTAGTAAACCTAAACTGTGTAGCTGCTGTATGCCTGACAGCTGAGGAAGTATCAGGTAGATTTTTGAGCTTGCATGACTCTCTGGTATACCAGATACCCGACAAATTCAGTGTGTTGTGAAGAGAGTGTTTCTATGGCACAGGCATGGGCCAGCTGTGATGCATGTGTATGTAAAGAAAGATTATGGAGAGTAAGTATAGAGCATAAACGATGATGAAAGTGTCACAGAATGTGTCAAACTAAAATGAAAATTAGTACATTAAAGAAATTAGGAAGCATACATGAGATTTGTATCCTCTGTGAAATAAATCGTCACTCATGTGTCTCATATTAACCTCAAGCAAATTTTATTCATGATTAATCTAGCCTAAAAGTTGGAGAGAAGAAATTTAAATGTGTCTTCTTTCACTTCACTAACATGATGACTACCTGTTCGTAGCAGTATCTTAATATCTCATAGATACTTCAGCATATTTAAAGGTGTTTAAATAAAAATCCACATAGATTTCTATTTCATTGGGAAAACATATTTCTAGGACTTTTAATTATGAGTTTCAATTAGATGTAATAAAAAGAAAGGTGCTTTTGCATATCTCTTAGTCTCCAAACTGCCAAAAACCAGACTCTATGAGTAGAATTTGACATTTGATGTTGATGTATTCAAGCCTCAAAGTAAATAGATAGTTCAGATTTCTGACTGTGTCTCTCCAGGTAGCTATCCTTGTGAGCCTAGTGAATTTCATTTGAGAACACAAGTTGTTTCCAGGCTTGACTAATTTATCTATGATCTTTTAAATTAAAGTAATTAAAACAAAATACTCACAATCTGTTTTATAGGTGGCAGATTAGGTTATTTTGCAGTTTATAAAACAAACTGTCTTTCAATAAAAAATATTAAACATAAACTCTTCATAAGACAATGACCAATAGATTTTGTGATGTATAAAAAGGGCAAGAAAGACGACCCGGGTAACTATAGGCCAGTCAGCCTCACCTCCATCCCTGAAAAGGTGATGGAACAGTTTGTGCTTGCCACCATCTCCAATCATTTTGAGGAAAGGAGGCTTATCACAAGTAGTCAACATGGATTCCGCAAGGGGAAGTCTTGCTTGACTAATCTGATAGCCTTTTATGATGGCATAACTAGGTGGTTAGATGAGGAGAAGGCAGTGGATGTATTTTTTCTTGACTTTAGCAAAGCTTTTGATACTGTCTCCCATGATATCCTCATTGCCAAACTTCAGAAGTATGGATTGGGAGTGTGTGATGTGAGATGGATTGAGAACTGGCTGAAGGAAAGAGCCCAGAGTGTTGTGGTCAGTGGAGCAGAGTCTAACTGGAGACCTGTGACTAGTGGTGTGCCCCAGGGGTCAGTGCTGGGTCCAGTACTGTTCAATATATTCATTAATGATTTGGAAGAAGGGGTAGAGTGTTCCCTCAGCAAGTTTGCGGATGATACCAAGCTTGGAGGAATGGCTAGCACACCAGGAGGCTGTGCTGTAATCCAGCATGACTTGGACAGGTTAGAGAGATGGCCAGGGAGAAACTTGATGAAATTTAACAAGGGTAAATATAAAGTACTGCATCTGGGAAAGAACAACTCCATGTATCAGTACAGAGTGGGAACTGATCTGTTGGAAAACAGCCCTGGAGAAAAAGATCTATGAGTCCTGGTGGATAGGAGGATGACTATGAGTCAGCAATGTGCCCTTGTGGCCAAGAGGGCCAATGGCATCCTNAGGCATATATGTTGTTGATTTAACAGGCATAATCCTGCTGGAAGTACTCATTTTGTCATATTTGAGGATATTGTCTATTCTCCCTTCAGTGATGAGAAAGGATGTACTCTTTGGGTTTTTTGTTGTTTGTTTTTTTTTGTGGCCTGCAGATTAATGTTTCTGTGGCATGAAGATCATCATTAAACAAACTCATTATCTCTGTTTGAATGAAAAAGCAATGGTGCAGAAGGAGCAAATTTCTGCATACAGATGGTATATTAGCTTGTATCAAGTATAATGATAATCATTGGACTTACTTTTATATAGGCTTTGATGCTGAACTTCCAAATACCGAACTATCTTCCCTTTCTAAATGTAATACCCTTGGATTTCCTGCCAAAATTCCTCAGAGTTGCCACCAAAATAGCAGTGCCCTGTAGCAATTATATCAGGAATGAAGATCTCTCTGTCAGATCCCTCTATAACTAGCATAGTGTTTAATGCTTCTGGTCTTCAGCATTCTTTGCTAACATTAACTGACAACATAACAGAAAGTCCGTATCAGAACTACAAATTGTCATTGTTCCTACCATAAAACAAAATATTCTAAGCACAGAGGTTAAGTGAAGTACCGGGCTCCAAATGGATTTTATCCTAAAAAACAGCATTGTACAGAAATAGCAAAGCTTCAGAAATAAAAAGGAAAAATATGGAAATTTAGACCTTGGTTCCCATACTCCTCTCCTTTAAGATATTCATTTGATACTGCCTGTGGGAATTCCAGTGTTAAAACCAGTGATTTCTACTGGGTAAGCATTGCTGTGATTAATAGTGACTTTTCCAATTATTTTTTAATTAACAAAAGGAAGAAAAGGTTTGTTAGCTCCATGCTAATGTGTGAGTTAGTAAGCCAAATAGAAACCTTTCTGCTTACAAAAAAAACTTTTGGACAGGGAATTCAGCCAATGGCTTTCCATGTCTCTTGCTCTGGACTTCGTATGGAAGTATCTGCATTTCAGTTCCAAGACGATAATGGAATCAGGGAAGGCACAAGAAGAATGACAGAATGTCCAAACCAACATTTATCACTATCTTATCTAAAGTATAATAGAAATCCCTTCCAAGCAGCACCTAAAATAAAGCCCTGACTCTTTTGCCGCATGAAATAATTTAGTAGTTAAAAAATGTGCCACTTCTGCACTGAAGAAAACTACTGCCATCCACACTCAGCTGGAAACTTTTCTGCAATAGTTAGAGAAGCAGCCTTGGGTACCCTGCTTAGCTTTAGCTGTAGATCCCATAGACATGTAAAATTAGGTGAAAAGCATCACAGACTTAATATTTTTGATACAACACTACATAGACATTAATTAATGCAGGAAATGAATAATTAATAAGAAGGAGGTGTTGATACTTTAAGAAAGCAAAGTATCAAAACTAAAAGCATGGGATCAATGAGAACAGTGTAAAAAACCCCCCAAATCCTCAAAATGTTCAATGACCGATAAATAATGGCCTACTAATGAAATCTTCTGTATACATAACCAACAAAGATGAGTCTTGTAGCTGGAAACGACTGTTGCCTTAGGAAAGAGCCACAGCATATCAATGATGAAGTCATCTAATATAATTAGCAGTTAAACCAAAACCACGTGAAAGCTAAGATTAAATAATTTCTCCTTCTTAATCAATTTAATAAAAAGCACAATTTAGCCCTGGGGAAGGAGATATCCATGTTGCTACCCTAAGATGAATTCTGAAAATTAGTTTTGACCCACAGGTAGAATTAATTTTCTGCTTTTCCTTTTTTAGTAAATAAAGAAGATGCCAAAGACCCAAACAGAGATCTCTTAACAAAGAAAGTCAGAAGCAACCTCATCCAAGTCTAGTTAGGTTTGTATTTTTTTTTTTGAGTTTTCCAAATCTGACTTAACCTTTTCTGAGATTCTCTAGCAAGAAAAGTCAGCAAAGTATATATCTGTTGTAGTCTAGATCCAGCCAGCAGCTGAGCCCCACGAAAGCCTCTCACACAACAATTTTATGCAAAAGTATTATAACAATTTTTGGTTTAGTGCATGTAAAGCTATATTTTTCAGCAATGGTGTTTACAGCACCAAGGACTTAAAATTTAACAAACATCTTTTCGATCTAATAGCTTCTGAAATGTTTCTGTTTCTTGAAATTACGTTTACGGATTTTATGATTACTAATAATTCTGTATTGATACAAAATGACCATATAAGATAAACATAATATTCATCACTGAAAGTGATGGAGGCCATTCAAGTAGTATGTTGCAGTATTTCTGCTAAAAGAGTTTGGTAGCCTTTCCAGACTATTTACTTTTGGAAAGAACAGCTGCTTTATCTACGAACAGTTGTCTGCAAGAACATGGTCACGTTGGGCAAAACTCTGGATAAATTAACTACACTGATTTTGTAGTAGTAGGTGCAGTATAATAGAGATCCTTCATGACAGATGGGTGAAAAACTGGTTCTATGTGAGTAAACGCATTCACACTGTAAGAAGAAAATTTATACAAGTTCTATACATCACCAGTGCATATGAAAGTGGCAGACAGAACATCTAAAGTGGAAATGGTTATATTTTCTGTGTGAATTGCAGGCATTCAATTTACAGTCGATAACAAATATTCATTCTGCATGAATAATGGGTATTCCACTCTCTTAACAACAGGGGATAGTTTCAGTCTCATGCAAATGCTCACTGATTGCACTGTGGCAATTCAAACAGATGGTGTAGGGATGGAAGGGAGTTAATGTATTATGGAAAGAATTCTCTTTTTTTTTTTTTTCTTTTTGAGAGAGAATGCAGTATTCCTTTTATGATATTTTTTTCAAGCTTCTGGGACCAAGATGGGTAAAATAGATAGATCAAGTCCATCATGTCAAAACCCAGAAAAAACCTTTTGCATTATTCCTTTTGCTATTTTCAAGATTTTGGGTTCTAAATATAAGCTGGCTAATATGTACCTCAAATAGTAACTGAACAGCCTCCTTGGCAGGGGTACAATTATTCACAGCTGTATGCAAGATGTTGTTAAATGCAGAACAGCATCTCTAGCTGCCCCCTGCATACTGTCAACAAACAATATTCAGTTGATTCCTCTCCCTTAACAATTCCTCTAAATGACATAACCCTGTCAGTATTATTCAGACATGACATAAGTAGAAAAAACATATCAAGGGCAAACTGATCCCATTTTTACTTTAGGTTACCATGAATAAGGTGTTTCTATGCTCCAGATCTATTTGTTTTGATATTCCACTATTGTTCTTCACACAGATTTAGATAAGTGTAACCTAGACAGATAATGTTTATTGAGATGGTTTTAATCATCCAGTTTTCTGAATTAAAAATAATATTTAGTTATTCTGTGAGTTCCCTCCACACTATCTGCTCTGTCACCACTGGAAGATAATTCAAAAATGTCCCACACACCCCTCAGAAAAATCGACATTGTCCCCTAGATTTAAGAAGTCTCATTTAAAAAACATCAAATAATAAAAGATAAAATAATAGTAATTCAAAAGTAGTGCACATTTTAACAAGCTCCTATACTTGCTTTTTTTATTCAATTATCACTCCAGGTGTGTATTTCAACACTGCCACTATCCCAGTGTCTGCATCCTACTCAAATCTATTCTACACTGCAGGATGCATTTGGAGAAGGATCAAAATTATAACATTTTTTTCCATTTCAGAACTCTGACTCTTCTGAAATTTTGTATCTCTAATTAATTTTAGAGTGATATATAGGATTTATTTTTCCTTCTCTAAGGATGTGATAGGTTGATGAGGAAAATGAGGACCAAGATTTACTGTTATACAAAACAGTATTTCTATGAATTACTCTACTAGAGGAATAACCTTAACAGAGACTTACCCCAAGTAAACTTGATACTGATGGACTTGTTCCAAAAGGCAGTTAAAAAAAAAAAATTCAAAAAATCTAAACCACAAAACCAAATCCTCTTGTCAGAAAGCACTTCCCTCTAAAGAGATATGTGTATTTTGTAATGTTTGTTTTTTTTTTCTAAACACCCACACAGACTCCTCAATGCAAACAACAAAGACAGTAACAAGTATTTATTGTAGAAGCAATCCTGTTGTTAGAATCAATGTTTCCTATGGGTTTGGGGAAAATTCTTTATGAAGTAGAGATCTAGATGGGAAAGACATTGCTTTAAGTAATACATTAAGACTGATGTTTTTGAACATTTGAGCTTGTCCATTTTCACACAACTTCCAGAAGTGCTGAAACATTAGCTGTGTACCTGGAAATCACAATAATTTAAATGATAATAATAATTTCTGTCTTTGGAGCCACTTTTTCAAATGTCTGCACCATCAACTGATTTCAGAAGAAGCCGTCTCACAATTAGGCATCAGAATTAAAAACTGCCTTAAAAATAGTCACAGCTGAGAAAATGAGACTGATATTTATACTTCAGTAATATTTCACCAATCATACTGTATATGCAAAAATCTTAACACAAATTTAAGATTGCCAAAAGATTAGATGTTTGAATCAGTTAACATTTTTCAGATGACTGTGCAAGTATATCTATCTCTTCACCTCTTATTTTGTTATGAGTGCAATAGTTCTTCATCTTACATAGAAGTATATAATATATATTTATATATTCATTGTAATTCCTCTACTCTCATACTGTTCAAAACCTGTTTGCTAACTTATTATCCCAATTGCTAGAACTTCAATAAAAGAGACTTCAGAATTCATTGGGTTTTGTTTTGGTTTGGCATGTGGTTTGGGGATTTTTTTTCTTATTTGTTTTAAATAAAAAGAAAAACCAGCATTTCTCAATCAAACACAAGAATATATGAAAGTGAACTGTATTTCCATTGCCATAAAAAAGTTTTTAAATACGAAGCACCATTCTACAGATGGTGAAAGTCAGAACACAAATCACCACAGCTGTGTGTAATGTTGTTCTCCATTCCTGCAGACCACACCTTCCTGAGTATATGCCAGTTTAATAATACTAGATCATTTTAAAGTAATTTAGCAGTCTCTAAAGAAGCTAGCACTATACATTATCCATTTTAATACAATTTCTTTACAGGATACAGCTGGAAACTAAATTATTGTTCAGCAAATGGTTGAATAGAACAGAAAATATCTTACAATATATTTTTCTGTAAATCTGTTACTGGAGAGGCAGAATGGAGCCTGAACTACCTGGTATATTTTTGAAAAAATATTCAAGAAAACCAGAAAAAAACACAACCAGAACTAGAGCAAAATCATGGCCCTTCATGGCCATGATCCAAAGCCAATTGCAGGCCAGATCTAAAGGCCACTTAATTAGAAAGTAACTGTACAGGATATTAGTTTTATGTAATTTGTTTGCTAAACATAACAGCTGAAACAAAAATATTTTCTATCATGAGTCTGTACCAAAAGTACCAAAACATATATAACTCAAAGTGTTTTGAAAACGTTAGGTACAGTTTAGTAATTTCTTGGTATATTCATTGGTGCTCTCATTTAAGAAACACTTTCCAAAGTGGTTCCATAGAGCCTTTACTGGCAAACTCTTATCATAGTTTTTGTTGACTAGTTTTTACAGCGATTATTCATCAGCCACAAAACCAAGATTGTAGTTATGGCCTGCAACAACTGTTACACTTTGTAGACCAGCCAGACTAGGATTTATTTGCACTTGTAGGTTGGTTATTGTGTTTCCACATATTCTGTATACAGGAGCCCTATGACAGAGATTTCACATTTTCCCTCTAAGTGCAAATATGGCCTACATCCAATCTCAGTGTTTTTAGGTTGGGAAAGCTGCCAGTATTTTGAAAAAACAAACAAACAAACAGAAAAACCCCACCAAAACACAACATCTCTATAAAACTGCACACAATAAAGCTTTCTGCACTGTAACAATCTGCAGTGAACTCAAAGCAATACTCATCTGTGCAGATTCATAAGAGATCTGACAGTCCCATACACAGAAAGTTGACAGTTATAAAAGTGCACTCAAGTATATACTCAAGGTACGTGAGTCCCATTGCAATTGTGAATTAATGTATTGTCTTTCATTTTTATGTACTCTGCCATCAGTAGAAAATATAATATGGTGTATGCCTTGTTGAATATAATGTAACATTATTTCTTTACACACTAAATCATGTTTGAGCTTTTTACATAAAGAGATATTCCAGCAGGGGCTTTGCATACATTAGCATTTAATGCAACACTAATGGTGAAATCACATTATTTCAATAACACACCCCATCCAAGGGTTTCAAAGCATGTTAATTTTGTAATAAAAATTAGCAACAAGAGGATAATTGATTGGCATGGAAATCATGTTAAGTAATTAATCCTTAAAACTGAGTAAGACAGAAGATAGAGTGAATAAACAGGAGCAATAAAACTATGATTCTTGAAAATATTACTTTAACAAAACTGAGAATATAAGGATTGCCTAAACATTTTGCTGTGGTAGATAAGTTTCTTGGAGTTGTGGTTTCAGCTCTTATAATGTTAACTCATTTAGATCCTGACTGTGAAGTTTTTTTTAAAAAATTTGAAGCTCAAAAATTTACTTTCAGTCCTAAAATGATGGCTTTTTCTCTCACTTTGTATAAAGGTAATTATAAATTAGCAGATCTTCCTACAGAATACAAATTGAAATTCTAGGTTTTGGTCAGTGTTGTTACCACTGGCATCATCACCATTATTTTCTCTGCAGTAAAAGCTGAAAATTGGTATATTCTGAGAAAGCTCATCACTAAACTCAAGAATGCAAACCTGCTGCCATTAAACAATTGATATCTAAACATAAATATGATCCTAAATATAGTTTCCCTAATTATATTCACTTATCTAGCCAGTGATCAGTTCTGGAGATGTTGTTGTGACACTTCCACAAGTATGACAAGTATAGTAGATTTTCAATTTTACTCTGAATGGGATACCACTCTTGAAACTACATTTTGACTTCTACATCAAAAATAGTCTCAGTCTAATCACATGGAAGTTTTAACAGAGCAGATGAGCTGCATATGACTGTCTGAAACAGAAAAACCAAAACACCAGAGCTAGCACTTCACATATTCACATGGATTTTTTTTTCTCCCCCTCCACCTAATGCAGTGTTGAACAATGTACATGTGCATAGTCTTGGAAAAACTTGATACACCACAGAGTTCAGCAGCTGAGAATCGATGGTTAAACTACAACAGAGCCCTAACAGTTTCCTGGGATTCAAAAGGTAACATTTTCTGGGATGTTAAAGAGCCACTAATGTGTGTTTTAATACTATCAAACACTTCTCTAAAGATTCATAGAGCAGATACAGTTAACAATGTGGAACAACACTGAGTTGTGTGACTTCTGTAATTCCCTTTTGTTTCCATGCCAAGCGTAGTGCAGAGTCCTGCGGGAACTGTCTAGGTTGTCACCGCTCTCTGTGTGCTTTATGTCACCGACCAGATTTCTTTATAAAAGACACCAAAGAGGTTAAAGCTGAATCCTAACTAACAAGTCAACTGAGGGAATAAATCTTATAAATAAATGAACATTTGCCAATATCTGATTTATACAAATCCAGTCCAAATCTTTGAAGTCCTTTAGAATTAAATATCCAGTGGGACAAGAGGCATATCTGCAAGTTCATTTGTTTTTGAGTGGAAATACGTAAACATCAGATCTACAGGTCAGAAAAAGGCAGTTCATAGACTAATCTGATGAAAAGACAAAGTGTTGAATAACTGCAGATCCAGACTATCAAATGATAAAACATAAAGATTATCTAACCTGTGCAGTGAGTTAAGTGTGATCTTCATATATCTGTCACAAACCAGGAATACCTGCCATTGCCAGTTTATGTATCAGTTTGTAAGCACACTAAAATGAATAGTTAATGAAGAAATGCACTGCCTACTTAGAGAGGTTTACTGCATAGGATGATTTTAAATCCTGCTGGAATTACGGCATTGTCCACTTGGGATGAGAAATCCAAAGAGGGAATGCAGCTTGTAAGTAAGTGGGTGGATTAAAAGCAAAACTTAAAATTGTAAACATTAAATGGTCTACACATTTTTCTCACCTGGAGGCTTAGCCAAACCTACCTCTAAAGGTTAAAAGCCTTATTAGAATATATTTTTCTGACCTTTTCGCATTCTGTCATATGATTCTAGCTGAGCAGACACAGAAAAACAAATCGTCAGTGTCATAGTTTTTTTTAGGATGTTTTAGATGAGATTTTACAAACAAAAATCTATGAAAAATTACTTTGTGATTTTTTTTTTTCCAAACCTCTTACTCAGTTGTTCTTGTTATCCAATAATAGGCCAGAATCATAGAATCACAGAACAACCCGAGTTGGAAGGGACCCACAAGGATCAAGTCCAACTCCCATTTAGGCACAGGACAACCCCAAGATCACACAAGATAACTAAGGGTGTTGTCCAAGTGTCTCTTAAACTCCACAAGATTTGGAGCCATAACCACCTCCCGGGGGAGCCTGTTCCAATGCTCCACCAGCCTCTGGGTAAAAAACTTTCTCTTTACATCCAGCCCAGATTTCCCTTGGAACAGCTTCATACCATTCCCTTGTGTCCTGTCACTGTTCACCAAAGAGAAGAGTTCAGCCACCGCTCCTCCCTCTCTGGTGAGGAGGTTATAAACTGCAATGAGATCCCTCCTCAGTCTTCTCTTCTACAGACTGAGCAGGCCGAGTGATTTCAGAATGAATAAGCAAACTTCAGTACATCAGAAAGAATTCTTGTAGCATTTGTTACATCTTTGAAAGCTATTTCTGTACTATGATGCAGCCACTGAATACTAGGAGATCTAGTTTAATCTATTCAGCTCTCCAGAATGGTTGAAATTGCTTTGGAAGCACAATCTCTTACAAATTGTCTAATTATTGCATTGGAAAGTAATCACTAAATTGACTATATATATACATGTTAGAAGTTATATATATACAGAGATATATATCTTTATCATTAGTAACCTCCACATGATTGTTTTAGTGTAGAACTTTGATGAATTTTAGATTATTTGACATTATGACCTTCAAAGCAGCAATAATGAAAAAATCAAAAATAATAAAAAAAGAAACAAGCCCCTCACCTTAGTAAAATTATCCAAATAAATTTTAAGTTTAAAACATTTTCTAAGACTACTTCTCAGAATTAGAATATCCTTCATTACCAGGAGGGCTCAGTAGTTTGCCTTTCTCTAGTCACCACAGCCAGAAGGTTCTTCTCCTGGTATACAATTTCACAGTGGCATAGTATAAGTTATTGAGCTTTCAAACACTGTGTTTAAGTTTGATCATGTACGTTTTCACCAGATCTTCAATCCTATTTATAAGTTGCTGTGGAAAAAAAACAAACAACCAACCCTATTTGTTATTAGTGGTATTCCTAGGCCAAAAGAGAAAAGAAATGAAAATTACAAATTTTTCAATACTGAGTGAACACATTCTTTCGATTTCTGAAGACCTAATCTACAGATTCAAGAGTAGTACTGTTCATCCATTATCTGCCCATTTCAATAGAATACATGAAATTCATGGCTAGGCTTTGCGAACGAAGATCCAGGGAGGGCTCCATCCATGTTCCTCATCAGCGCCTTTTCCAAGCACGCTGATAAAAAGAGGATAGCGGATAGCACCCTCGAGCCTGCACAATGGATTTTTTTTAGGTGAGACACAGCATGCGCAGAGCTGGACCCACCCTTTAGTCCTAAGGTTCATTTGCCAGGGCCTAGCAAGCTTGGACGCTGGCAGCCAAGTCCTTAGGATGGAGGTTTAACCTCTTAGATGGAAGGCCTTACAGGGCTAAATGAGCTCCATCTGCCCAGGTTTGGGATCAGAGTTGTCCCTCTCCTAGGATGACTGCCAGAAGGCTAATGAGCTCATCCTACCCATACAAGGATTATAGGAACATGGGTATCACTCCCCACACTTTACCGTGGGCAATGAGTTTAATGCTCCCTCTCCTGTCAGCACAGTTATCGTACCAGGGGCCACAGGAGACCCCAAGTGATTTTCAGACTGCCTGAGAACACATGAAATAGATTGTTTGTAAAAGGCATTTCATTAATCATTTAAGATATTTCTCCATTATATTCCCGATCATGATGAGCTAATTGGAAATATATTAATATCTGTTCTAACACTTTCACTGAGATTTTCACATTATTATGTGAAAAGATCATATTTAGTTTGTTTACTTATGCATTTATTCTGAAAAGTTTTTCAGACAATAAAGCTGATAAGTTTGATCTTTAATTACGTGAAAACAGAAAATTAAACTCTACATTTCAAATCTTGGGCTTTTTAGGTAATATTATCACTTTTGATATTTAGAACTTATATTATAGTTGTTAAGCTTAGTATTTGCTGAAGCCTACACATACTTTTCTACATTCTATTTATGCACATACGTGTACCTGTCAATTTTCTAGCACTGGAACAGGCTCCCCAGGGAGGCAGTTATTGCACCAACTCTCATGGAGTTTAAGAATGCTCTTAGACACATAGTGTGACTTTGGGGTTGTCCTGTGCCTAAATAGGAGTTGGACTTGATGATTCTTATAGGCCCCTTCCAACTCAGGATATTCTGTGATTCTGTGATTCCTCTCTTCTGTTGCTAGTTATACAATGCTATTGGAAAAACAGTATAGGTAAGTGATGGCACCACAGTGGTGCATAAACAAGTTGCTACTGGTAGTGACACTGAAATGTTGCACAATATGAACTTACAAGGAGGATTTTTAGTGGTCTTCTTTCCAGTATAGACCATCTAGCAACAAAGAGGCAGGGCCCATAAGCAGCTGCTTTCAATTCTTCCTTGTGCTCAAGTTTCCAATAGTTTCACCAATCTGGATTATCACACATCTGGTATATCAGTAAATTGTATCATCAGCAAGTTTATGCAGTGTGGCTGCTCCTGAATATAAAGGATATATAAGCACTAGCATTTCTACAACCTTGGTGTTGTCTGTAAGAGATATTTACTTCCAAATATACCTTTTTACTCTGCTTTTATTCCACAGATTATAGCACTTTCACACAAATAATTTATTATTCTGTGTAAGAACTTCAGTGACTAACTTTTGATCAAATCTTCATTAGATGTTGGTAGGTTATCTGACTAAAAGGTAACCATATGAAACTCACAGAGCCGGTGAGAATCAGAAAAAAAGCAAAGATAGATGCAGAAATCAGCAAAATGGAGAAGGCTGAACTAGCTATTCAAAGATGTTCATCAAAGGAAATCATTTGTCGCTACTGCAAAATGCACCAAGATATATTAATGAGAAACTTGAGTCAGAATGTCATGCAAACAAAAGCAGGATTATTACCTGAGTGCATAAAGGATTTATTATGAAATCCAGAAGAAAGAGAAATTTAGGACTGCATAAAACTTACAAGGTGTTTAGGGCAAAAGCTGAGGTCAGGTTGGGAGGGCATCAAGGTGGACCGGGGAGGAACAACTATGGGACAACAGCTTCCCATACATGGGACTAAAGAAACATAGCTGGGTCTTAGAGTCCACCAAAGTCAGTGAAAGTAGACAGGGGAGGAAAAATTTCTCATGTCCTGAAGTCTACTAGATCCAGAAATCTCTAAAAGAATTTACATTAGTTATAGAAAATCATTATAATCTCCATCATCCAGCCTAAATTTTATTTACTTAAAAAATTCATATTGTGGAGCCTGCACAAATTATTAAAATAAGCTTCCTTGACACAGGGTTGTTTAACAATATCATTGCATCAGTAAATGAAGCAAGAGGCAAGTGACACAAAATTCTCCTGGAATTAAAGTTATGACTGAAATGAGTTTTGCGTACTTCAACCATACTCGGCTTCTAACCATGCATAGCTAAAACAATTTTTGTTCATTTTCAACTTTCTATGGTGTTTGGCACTCTTAATTTGAATAAACAGGCAAGAATACTGTCAACCTGAGTGGGAATTACTGCAAATTATATAGACGAATGGAATTAGTGAGCCTCAAGTGGTTTTATCTGAAAAAGTGGTTCAGGAGTAGTGAGAAGCTGCACAGGATATTCAGTTTGGACCCACACAGCACAAGATCCATCACAAAACAGTAAAATATTGATCTGGTAGCATTCCTCACTGTGCAGCTGTAATATTGTAATTGAATGAAAGTCTAATTGGAAGACAACCTGTTTAAAGGTCATAAAGCAATGAAATCTAACAGTAATTTAAGTAAAATCATCCTTTGAACATTATGTTTTATGTTTTCCCCCCATCTGAGGCAACTTCAGTGCAAGATAAAGCCTCACACAACCTGGCACAAGCCTTGTATTGCTACAGTTACAGAGCACAGTTAAGTATGTTTCTATACCTTACTGATTAAAACGATTTTTTTAAGATGGGAAGTGCTTTAAAAAAGCGTAACTACGGGAGAGGAACAGAAAGATGCTTAAATTCTCAGATTATTACTTGAAATATCTTTTAGATCAACTAGCAATATAAAAACTTCCATCTTGTATCTTAATTTTTGAAGCAGGTATGTAGTTCCCTGATTTTCCTCCCTTGTAGTGTGACCAGTAAATAGAAATCTAGTTATCAGCCTCAATAAAAAAAAGTATTCTAAAATTAAAACAAAAATAAAGATAGAAAAAAAATGTTACTGAGAGTCAATATTTGTATTTTCAAGGCAAACAAACAAGAGGAAAACAGAATTTAATGTTCTACTGACTTTGCCTAGATGAAGCAAAAGGAAAATCTTTTCACAGTCAAATTGTGCTGAAACCAATTAATAGTGAAATAAGTCTACTCAAATGGAACTTTTGCAGTAAAACTATGAAATGGATTATGAAAATTCAGAGTAATTTAACTAAATAGGGGAAAAGTATATTAAAATGTCTGTACTGTTATTTCTTCCCACAAAAGGAAAAGATGATGTGTTAAAGTAAGTAGAATTTACAAGATTTAACATAGCTGTTAGAAATTTTACATAATTCCTGAAGTTTTTATAGAGAAGAAAATATCTTTTACAGGACAAAACTTCTTTATCATAGGGTATGGAAGATACTTTAGGATTCCAGGGAAGTGGTAAGGGACAGTAAAATAATTACAATATGGTTATGTTTAAATAATCTCAGAGAATTACAAGATTTTGCTGCAAATTGGCATAAAACTCATTCTGAAGAATATTAAACATCTATTTAATACTCAGGGAAATGACCATTTTCCAGCTTTACTTTTCTCATCAAACACATTACTCCATTTTGTAAATACACTGAATTTTTTAAATTTGCACACATTTATTACATTAAAAAAATCCTAGACTGTGTATCAAGCACTTGAAAATATCAAACATACACCTGTCTTTCTCCAGCTTCAGCATCCACTTTACAGAGTGAACAGAAGAGGAGTCCAGGAAAAATAATGGGATGTGCTTTTGTGGCTAGCAGGTGCCATGATGGTAGGCAGAGGTATCAGAACTATTGATATATAATGAATCTACTTATTCCTATAATCTAATTCCTTGAGTTTAGAGGTTATTCGCATTTTCATGTAATATTTGTATATAATATTAAAGAACTATTTTCAGATAAACGATATATAATCCTATAGTTGATTAGGAAATAGGTTTTCTTCTCAAAAATCTTTCACCAAAACATGGATTTTATCTCCTTCAGTGGTTTATGGTGAGGAGAGGTCTCCAGCTCTATAGGTAAGGATAGAGCTTGCAGGTGTTTATCTTTGCATATTGAAACACTCTTCCCTCCTGTTCAAAATATTCCCAGTATTTCTGTGGGACACTTTACTGTTGCTTTCATGATGGTGTGAATCTAATCTTTTTAATACTTATCCTGTTGTTTGTTTTACTTCTTATCAAAATGTTATCTAGTTTATAGATAGCAACCCCCCCCAAATCAAAACAAACAAAAATCCCAACCAAACAACCAAACAAACCAACAACAAAGGAAAATAAAAAAAAAAAAAGTGTTTAAAATTTTTAATTTGGGCTCTCAGTTCATTAGTGGTAATACTGAATGGACAACTAGATTTGAAAGTAGCAGAGCATTTCTGACTCACTTTGATGAAATATTTGAGTGCTCAACACATATGATGATCATGACATCTGAATAATAAGAAAGTGGGATTGAAAATGTCATTCCTACACTTTACTTTTAGAAAGTTGCATGTACTAAAACTCATAGATTTTTTACTTATCAGATTAAAAGGAACATATATACATCTATGGCAGTATTCACTAACAAAATTAATTGTAGGTATTTAAAGGCTTTTATCAGTCTTTTGTTTTCAATATCCTTACCGCTTTTTAAAGTTCTTTATGCAGCTTTATCAAGAAACTCTAATTTCTAACAGAGATTAGCCTTAAAATTCTAAAACACAGTCTAACCTCTAAAATATCATAATTCCTATTAAAGTATAATTCCAATAATTTCTCAGTATATTTCCTTTTGTATAACCCAAGATCTCACCCTGCATCTGAAGGGAGAATTTTTTTTGTTGACTTCTTTAGTGAGGGTGCAAAGAAAGGTACTAAATGGCACCTTTCCAAAGTTCATAAAATATCTACCACAGTTAAGCTGCTTATTGACAGCCTTCATGAGATGGGAATCTGATGTTACTGTTTATAGATCACAAATATGTTACTGTTTTAGTGAACACAGGAATACTTAATACATATTTCCCAAGGTGTGAGATACACAACATGATTTGAAGGAGTTCTGGGCAATGCTTGCTGGAAGGTGAATGCATTCAACTCCTTACATGTTTTTCAGCAATGCCACTGTTGTGAGCAAGATTAATGGTACAATAAGAGCAAGGACATGGTGGTATTTGTCGGTGTATCAAGTGTTTATGCACATTGACAAAATCAGCAAGAATGCTATAACTAATAACAGGAAATTGGCATTTTATTTATGCAGGCATTGACAGTGATGGGTGAATTACTTTGGAAGTTTTTTATTACTGAGGTAGATACTCTGCCTGTTTCCAGTGTTGTTGTATACCTGTTTTAAATTATACCTATCTTGGAGCAAATATGCCCTAACCAGATGTACTACCATAGAAGCAACCCCTAAGCTAAAAGAAACAAAACCAAAACCCCAAATCATTAAGTTATATCTGTCTTAAAAATAATACACCTACATATCACTACTCCACAAAAAAATTTACTGTTTCACAGGCTGTTTATCTTGTAGCTTTATTCAGTTGCCTCAGATTGCTAAAACTTAGACTGCCTGTTGGAGTTTATTGCCTTGCTATTGTAGATTACTGATATGTCTGCAAGAACTAGAGCAGCCTCCTTGATGTGTGCATATGACAACAAAAAGTCCTACCTGAATCCTTTTGACCTTTTTGTTACTGCCCTCTTTTCTGTCAAGAGGCTTATCCTGTGATCCTCTGTGCAGAATATTTTAGGAGTCTCTACTATTATTTGTTTCATCTGCAAGGAAATACTTCTATCACATACGAGAGGAAAGTACTTGTGGAAGGTGCTGCAGTGGTGTCTGCATTTCAGTGATTTAGCTGCTGTCTTCACTGGAAGGTAAAAGCCGAAAGCCATAATTTGCCTCACATTATATTCTGTCAAAATAATGCTGTCTTAAAACCATTCCAGACTTTGATCACAGAGATTTATGAATGGTTAATGCCAGTAGACTGGATTTCACCACTCCAGATAATGGACATTGGTTAATTCCAAAAAAGAATATATCCTATAAAACTTGAAATATACATATGAAAATGAATACTTTATGTTTGAGTGTGCATCCAAATATGTATATTTCATGCAATTAAAGATATTTAAAGATAATTTATTTAGGAAATTTTAGTATGGAAAATATGCCAGGGCTGGTACATGTTGGGGATTGGAACTAGATGATCTTTAAGTTCCCTTCCAACCCTGACAACTCTGTGATTCTATGATTCTATAACATAACAAACATAACACATAACAAACATAACATTAACATATATAACAATATTAGCTTCTGCCCTAGTAGCATAATTTTCTGTCACAATCAAGGTAAGGTTGACATGACATTCAGTAATATGTAGAACTGTCTTTCCAAGTACAGCTTAATCCAGGACTGTCTCATATTAGATGAAAATATGTGGTGATACAAGATTTGTATAGATGTCAGGTAGTGATAGGACTAGGGGGAATGGATACAAGCTTGAAGAGGGGAGATTTAGGTTGGATGTTAGGAAGAAGTTCTTCCCCATGAGGGTAGTGAGACACAGGCACATGCTGCCCAGAGAGGTGGTGGAAGTCCCATCCCTGGGAGTTTGGAAGGCCAGGCTGGATGGGGCTCTGAGCAAGCTGATCTCGTGGGAGGTGTCCCTGCCCATGGCAGTGGGGTTGGAACTAGATAATCTTTAAGGTCTCTTCCAACCCTGACCCTATGATTCTGTTTTATATAGAAATACTATTAAACATGAACTAGTGGGTTTAGAAATGTGAATATGTCATGACAGCCAAATTCTCCACTATGATGAATAATTCTTTTGGAACTCCATGTCTTGGAAGGGTAAGAAAAAAATGTGTTTTATTATGAGCTGTGATGGTTTGGTCCTCCCTAGCTGGTCAAAACCATGCAGCCACTCACTTATTTCTTCCCCCCAGTGGTGGGATGGGAAAGAGAAAACACAGCTAGGGCTCACGGGCCCAATCTAAGGACAGGGAGGGCTCATTCACCACTTATGGTCACAGGCAAAAGACAGACCAGACACAGGAGAAAACCAAAATTTAAAGAAAAATGACAATCAAATCTGGATAGGGTGAGAGCACATACATACTATGCAAAACCCACATAACATTCTTCCATTCCACCCCTCCCCTCTTTTAAGCCCCACTTTTGAGGTAGAACCTCCCTCCTGCACTTCAGAGGGATGAGGAAATGGGTGGAGTGGGACCCTAGTCCAATCCATTATGGTGCCAGTCTACCCTCTTCAGGGGAAAACTCCCTGACTGCCCTTCCCTTCAGCAATGGGGTCTTCCCCAGAGTCTTAGCATCTTTTTGGGGGAACTCCTCCTCCATGCTCCACTGTGGGCCCTTTTGCTCCATGGGCTGCACAGTTGACCTCCCCAAGAGTGACTTCTATGTGGCACTCCAAAGGCAGCTGCTGACTTTGCCACATGCCAAGGGAAATGGCCACTCCAGGATCTTCCCCTGAACTCATTACTACTTCTTCTGGGAGGGGTGGGGTAAGGGGGCTTATCATGCTCAGTCACTCTCTCTCTCTCTCTCTCACACACACCCTACCCAGCTTGCAACACAAAAACAACTGCATAAACCCCACCCCCCCCCACCACCTCCCTTAAAGTTGTTTTCCCTCCTTAAATATGCTCTTCAGAGAGCAGCTGATTGACTTGATCCTGCCCAGAGGCAGGATTGGCACTGGAGCTGGGGGTACCTTCCTGAACCTTCTCACCCTGAGCATGTTCAGCCTGAACCCATCACATTCCAGTCCAATCTCAGGAAAGTTTCCTGAACCTTCTCATCTGAGCATGCTCAGACGTAACCCACCACATAAGCAGTGTAGAAAAAAAGTATTTCTTATTTGATACCCAGAGTATAATGTAAGTTAATTCTTGCATATTACATTGAGAAAGAAAATTTAAGGGGAATACCCTTAATCCAAACTGCTGACTATATTTGTCTCACACTTCCAAGTAAGCTATGCTTTGTACAGATCACACTCTCTATACACATTTTCTAAGCAGTATGAAAAAGGATTTGACTATCTGGCCTAAGAACCAAAATGCATTGTTTCCATTCACTGCTGATAATTCATCTCTAGGATAGGAAAAAGACAGTAGTACCTAGGTAGGAAAGTTAAATGGGAAAAAATACCTTATGGAAGAAATGGAGAAGAAAGAGTACTTGAAAGGCATGAAACTTAAGAAATACTTCTAAATTATGTATGAAGTCATAAGTGTATGAGGAAATCTACTCTGTAGCTTTTATATGTACTTCTTTACTGTAGGTGTATGTATAAATAGTCGAGGGCTAGCCAGATTTCAAAAACAAAACTCTCAATTGCTTACCCACCAAGCCATTTCTGTTAATGGCAAAGCAGAGCCTAAAGACAGTGAGCTACAGATAACTTTTAAATCCATATTTCTTCAGCATCTGCCTTTGCTTAATCTTCTTGAGAAATGGAGTGGATTCTGAAAAAATGGCAGATTTTAATTCACTGAAAAAAATGAACTGTGGTACTTGGCATCACTGACAGACATGGTCACAATTCACGTCTCTGTTGCTCTATAACAAGTTTGCATTCTTTACCACCAGGCAAATGGACTTTCAAGACCAGGGCAACACAATCCACCAGAAGAATTTACCACTAATGAGTATGAGTGAGCACTTAGATCTTCAACTTACAGGCATTTTTAAAATATTTCTTGTGAAATGAGATGTAGCACTGGGGATAGCTTTACTGCTGACAAGCCTTGGAAATGTCTAAATCCTGGAAAACCTTGGGAAGTCTGCTGTGAGGAAATAAATACTCTTAACTCCTTGTAGGTAGTTTTGCATTCCTGGTTAGAGGTTAAAAAGAATTTCTGTTTAATATCTCAAGTCTTGATCAATTCTATGTTAAGGGAAATGTGGTAACAAGGTGTTGGGGTATGGGAAGTAGTGTGTCTACAGATTGAAAGACATAGGATACATCAGTCAACATTCCAGTACTTGTGGATTAAGGCCAGGTGTTATGTGATCTCTTGTACATTGCTTCAAAATCATAAATACAACCAATTAAAAATCTTTATTTGGTTCATCGTTATTATAAGTGTGACTTCCTAATTCATATAAAGTTTGGGATATCTGACAGAAGAGTGTTATATTATCTCTATGTGGAACTTTTTTAGGTTATCAATTTCATATTAAGAGTATTAGAAATCACACATGTAAAGGATTTCAAACATAGTTGGATATTTCATGTCTCCTTACCTCATTTTGCTGCTAAAATGGGAACAAATATGAATATTGTAAATTGCAAATAAGGCTTCTAATGCTTATAATTTGAGATTGTATACTGTATAATGACCGGAGTCTGCAATTCTGTCCCATTATCAACAATGTAATGTTCCTATTAAATGGAAACAACAGGTTTTACTTTAAAGGCATTCATATTGTAGATTTGATTATCAACTTGCGCAAATCAAACTAGTACAAGAAAAACAGAACGGTGTTGTAAGGCAGAAAAAAATACCCCAGAAAATCAGGTTTATGGCTGCATATTTTATTGAACAGATGGATATTCTGGAGATTCTGAAATCACGGAAGAGCTGGAGGTTTATGAAAATTTACTCAATAATTGTTCCAAACATCATCTGCATCATGATACAAGGTGCTAAATCTGGGCTATGTGCGGCCCACAAACAAAAGAGCCAGGAAGGGAAGAATATAGGGAATACAAATGAGGTGAAATGAGGTGGTGAGATATGAGTATTCATCAGGACAGACCCCCAAAGTACATTTGCTATATCATCATTTATCATGAGAACTGCATATCCCATTTGAAACAAAGGAAAACTTCTGTTGGCAGAGCAGTGACAGCTGCCTCAATGACTTGCTTGAGAACTGCTAAAATTTGAGATGTCAGTTTTGGCAAGTACTCTGGGTTCTAGTCACTTCAGACAGGGCTAGCATTATGAAAATCCTGTTCATAATGTGTGCAGAAGTACAGTGTGAATTTCTAGGAGTATCACCTATCCACAGATACAGACAGCCATAACTCAGTTTCTCACTGGATAATACTGTTGTTGAACTGGAATAATAGATTATATTACTGCTAGTAAGTATCTCATCATATGTCCATAAAACTGTTGGCATAAATATTGAGACCTACCTGCAGTACTGTGTCCAGCTCTGGAGTCCCTCAGCACAAGAAGGACATGAACCTGTTGGAGTGAATCCAGAGGAGGGCCACAAAGATGATCAGAAGGATGGAACTCATCTTCTGTGAGGAAAGGCTGAAGAAGTTGAGATTGTTCAGCCAGGAGAAAAGGAGGCTCTGGGGAGACTTCATTGCTGCCTTTCCATACATAAAAGGAGAAACACTGGAACAGGTTGCTGAGAGAGGCGGTAGATGCCTCATCTCTGGAAACATTCAAGGTCAAATTCAATAAGACTCTGAGCAACCTGATGTAGTTGGAGAAGTCCCTGCTCATTGCAAGGGGGTGTCATGACCCGACCGGGGTCCTCCTACAGGAGGTAGACTAGATGACCTTTAAAGGTCCCTTCCAACCAAACCCTTCTATGATTCTGTGATTTAATCTCTAATTTAAGATTTTAAGAATTAATATTAAATAAAAATGTAAAGAAATGGAGAAGACATAGGCCAGCTTAGGCCCAGGCTTCCTCTATCTTTTTTATTTTTCTTAACTTCTAAAAGACAGGGAGCTTCAAGACAAGTTTATACCGGATTAATGGCATACATGAGACAGGTATCTGTGACAGGCAGCAGGGCATCAGTTCAATAATCTTTGTGACTAGATAGCAGGAAGAGATTAACTGGAAGTTTCCACTAACAGATTAGTCCAATAAATTAAAAAAAAAAAAAAAAAGTGGGGGAGGAAGAAACAGGTAATTGATCAATAAACTGAAAAACTCACAAATAATATCATTACTAAAAGAAAACAGTTTACTAAACTGAACTGTAGCTGCAGGGCTGCATTAATGGTCTGTGTATCCAGGTAAACCAAAATATTATTTGCCCATGAGAATAAAACAAAGTTTAGTATGTCAAAGTGTAAGGTCCTGCATCTGGGTAGGAGTAATCCTAGATATGAGTATAGACTGGGTGAGGAACTCATTGAAAGCAGCTGTGCAGAGAAGGACTTAAGGGTCATGATAGATGAAAAACTGGATATGAGCCAGCAATGTATACTCACAGCCGAGAAAGCTGACTGCATCCTGGGCTGCATCAGGAGAAGTATGACCAGCTGGACTAGGGAGGTAATTCTGTCTCTCTACTCTGCCCTCGTGAGACTCCATCTGGAGTACTGCATCCAGTTCTGGGGTCCTCAGCATATAAAAAGATGTGGACCTGTTGGAATGAGTCCAGAGGAGGGCCACAAAGATGATTAAAGGACTAGAGCACCACGCCTATGAGGACAGGCTGAAGGAGTTGGGGTTATTCAGCCTGGAAAAGAGAAGGATTCGAGGGTATCTGTGGTGGGTCAACCTTGGCAGAGCACCAGGTACCCACCGTGTTTCTCTATCATGTCCTTCCCCTACACCTCCCACTGCACTACAAGAGGGAAGAGACCGAGATGAAAGCAGCCTGTGGGTTTCGGTAAAGGCAGTTTAATAAGCAAATAAAGAAAGGCAAGGCCATGCACACAAAGTAAAGCAAAGCAAAATTAAGCTTTAATCTCTACTTCCCATAACATGTGATGTCCGGACATCTCCNGGTAAAGGCAGTTTAATAAGCAAATAAAGAAAGGCAAGGCCATGCACACAAAGTAAAGCAAAGCAAAATTAAGCTTTAATCTCTACTTCCCATAACATGTGATGTCCGGACATCTCCTGGGAAGCAGGGCTCCGAAACACGTAATGGTTGTTCGTGGGACAGACGTCTTCTTACTACAGATACTCCCCTTCCTCCCCTTTTATTACTGAGCTGACGTCACATGGTATGGAATAACCCTTTGGTCAGTTTGGCTCAGCTGTCTTGGTTGAGTCCCCTCCCAAGATCCTGTCCACCACATCCCCTTGGTGCTGTGCCAGCCCTGCAACAGTCACAACATCACATGTTATCTTCAACCCAAGGCACAGCACTTCTGAGGACTGCTATGGGGACATTAACTCCATCTCAGCTAAACCAAATACATGATCTTATAGCCGTCTTTCAGTATCTGAAGGGGAAACACTTCTCAGCTGGTCAGACTGTAATAGGACAAGGGGGAATGGTTATAAACTGAAGGGGGGAAAATTTAGATTGGAGATTAAAAGGAAGTTCTTTACTCGGAGGGTAGTTAGGCACTGGAACAGGTTGCCCAGAGAGGCTGTGGATGCCCCATCCCTGGCAGTGTTCAAGGCCAGACTGGATGTGGCCCTGGGAACCTGGTCTAGTGTGTGGCATCCCTGCCCATGGCAATGGGGTTGGAACTAGATGATCTCTAAGGTCCTTTCTAACCTGGGCCATTCTTTGATTCTATGGTTTTATGATTATTACATTTTCAGTTCTTTATTCCTTGGATAAACATTGTTGATGATAACTTGAGACAGGAGCTTACAACTCCATGTTTCTTTGCTTGAGGATAAAAAGGGCAGAGTAACTCTCCCTGCCTCTGAGAAATCTACAATTCTTAATTAACAATATAATTATCAACTAAACAATAACTTCTTTATAGTAACAATTTTGTTGTAAGTGGTTTTTTTTTACGTATGTTATTTTAAGTGTCATATTTTTCTGTTAAAAAGCCTTATTGTTTACTGTATTTGTATTTTTTGTATTCATAAATACTGTCTTATCTGTATTCTGTTAGCAACAAGTTTCTATCAAAATCAGAGTCAAACCCACCAGTTTCATAGGATCTGGATACTCATAAAATGCTTGCCTCATACACAGTTGAGATCAGAGTCTAAATTTTAAGGAGATGAATGGTTAATATTCCTATCTCAAAGGTCATATCCTTACATTAAGGCAAATAGTTTTTTGAAGGTCATAGAAACAAATTATTGCATGGCTGACAATTTACAATCAAATTATCTGAGTCTGAATTTAATACCTTAAACTTAAGATCATCCTCTTTTTATGAGCTAGGTAGAATATTGAAAAAAATCTCATTGCACCAGTAATGCACATAAAATACACACATTATCCCAGAATATTGATTAGGTCATACTATCTCGAAATTCTTTTCTGATTG
>VWZO01020178.1:122528-194922 GCA_013396975.1 Bucco capensis
AGACTGGGTGAGGAACTCATTGAAAGCAGCTGTGCAGAGAAGGACTTAAGGGTCATGATAGATGAAAAACTGGATATGAGCCAGCAATGTATACTCACAGCCGAGAAAGCTGACTGCATCCTGGGCTGCATCAGGAGAAGTATGACCAGCTGGACTAGGGAGGTAATTCTGTCTCTCTACTCTGCCCTCGTGAGACTCCATCTGGAGTACTGCATCCAGTTCTGGGGTCCTCAGCATATAAAAAGATGTGGACCTGTTGGAATGAGTCCAGAGGAGGGCCACAAAGATGATTAAAGGACTAGAGCACCACGCCTATGAGGACAGGCTGAAGGAGTTGGGGTTATTCAGCCTGGAAAAGAGAAGGATTCGAGGGTATCTGTGGTGGGTCAACCTTGGCAGAGCACCAGGTACCCACCGTGTTTCTCTATCATGTCCTTCCCCTACACCTCCCACTGCACTACAAGAGGGAAGAGACCGAGATGAAAGCAGCCTGTGGGTTTCGGTAAAGGCAGTTTAATAAGCAAATAAAGAAAGGCAAGGCCATGCACACAAAGTAAAGCAAAGCAAAATTAAGCTTTAATCTCTACTTCCCATAACATGTGATGTCCGGACATCTCCTGGGAAGCAGGGCTCCGAAACACGTAATGGTTGTTCGTGGGACAGACGTCTTCTTACTACAGATACTCCCCTTCCTCCCCTTTTATTACTGAGCTGACGTCACATGGTATGGAATAACCCTTTGGTCAGTTTGGCTCAGCTGTCTTGGTTGAGTCCCCTCCCAAGATCCTGTCCACCACATCCCCTTGGTGCTGTGCCAGCCCTGCAACAGTCACAACATCACATGTTATCTTCAACCCAAGGCACAGCACTTCTGAGGACTGCTATGGGGACATTAACTCCATCTCAGCTAAACCAAATACATGATCTTATAGCCGTCTTTCAGTATCTGAAGGGGAAACACTTCTCAGCTGGTCAGACTGTAATAGGACAAGGGGGAATGGTTATAAACTGAAGGGGGGAAAATTTAGATTGGAGATTAAAAGGAAGTTCTTTACTCGGAGGGTAGTTAGGCACTGGAACAGGTTGCCCAGAGAGGCTGTGGATGCCCCATCCCTGGCAGTGTTCAAGGCCAGACTGGATGTGGCCCTGGGAACCTGGTCTAGTGTGTGGCATCCCTGCCCATGGCAATGGGGTTGGAACTAGATGATCTCTAAGGTCCTTTCTAACCTGGGCCATTCTTTGATTCTATGGTTTTATGATTATTACATTTTCAGTTCTTTATTCCTTGGATAAACATTGTTGATGATAACTTGAGACAGGAGCTTACAACTCCATGTTTCTTTGCTTGAGGATAAAAAGGGCAGAGTAACTCTCCCTGCCTCTGAGAAATCTACAATTCTTAATTAACAATATAATTATCAACTAAACAATAACTTCTTTATAGTAACAATTTTGTTGTAAGTGGTTTTTTTTTACTTATGTTATTTTAAGTGTCATATTTTTCTGTTAAAAAGCCTTATTGTTTACTGTATTTGTATTTTTTGTATTCATAAATACTGTCTTATCTGTATTCTGTTAGCAACAAGTTTCTATCAAAATCAGAGTCAAACCCACCAGTTTCATAGGATCTGGATACTCATAAAATGCTTGCCTCATACACAGTTGAGATCAGAGTCTAAATTTTAAGGAGATGAATGGTTAATATTCCTATCTCAAAGGTCATATCCTTACATTAAGGCAAATAGTTTTTTGAAGGTCATAGAAACAAATTATTGCATGGCTGACAATTTACAATCAAATTATCTGAGTCTGAATTTAATACCTTAAACTTAAGATCATCCTCTTTTTATGAGCTAGGTAGAATATTGAAAAAAATCTCATTGCACCAGTAATGCACATAAAATACACACATTATCCCAGAATATTGATTAGGTCATACTATCTCGAAATTCTTTTCTGATTGAATCACCCAAGAAGTTTAAATGTAAATCTTAGTATATGAAAAACAGAGCAAACAGTGCTTGAGAAAAATTCCAATTCATTTAATTTAGGTTGTCTAGCCTGATACAGTCACTCAGACTCCTTCTATATTCTATAGAGTGAAAAACAGTATTGGATCTCAAAAAGGAAATTCAGTTAAGACCAAAGTATGGATTAGGATTATTTTTATTAACTCAAGCCATTCCAGAGTAATTACTTCTTAGAGACAACCTCAGTTTAGAAGAAAGGCACTTACTTGATGTGGTTAGTTTAGAACAGAAATGTATTCAAAGATTTCCTTTATAAATCCACTTTTAGATGGTTCTTAATGAGAACCAACTGCTGTATTGTCCAGCTTCAGATATGATTAAAAATAGTTGATTTGTATTACACAATTAAGTGTATTTGCCATCTCTCTTTAGACTTGGCTTAATAATTTTTCCTTTGTTTTCCTCCCAAAGAAAGATTTACGTAAAATTTATTTCTTTTTCTTTTAATCAAAATCTGAAAATCTTGTTTCTCTGAGGTTTCTATCCCTAAAACAAAATATATGTCTTTTATGCAGAGCTGTTTTCCTGCCAGTCAATCCCAAGCATGTACTGCTGTGCAGAGATACTCTGCCTCTGGTGCAACAATGCGTTTGCTTTTGCTGAGCTCCATGATGTTTCTGTAAGCCCATTTCTCCAGGCTGTCTCCTGAATGATATTTTAATGTCACCCATGAACCTGCTGGGAATGAAGTCTATCCCTCTGTCCAGACTGCTAATGATGATTTTAAATAACATTGATGCCACCATCAGCCCCATGAGAAATGTCCTTGTAACTGGTCACCTCTCCAAATCTGAACCCTTAACTCCTATACTTTGAGGGTGATAGTCCAGACATTTTTCCCCCTAATTTATATCAATTTATATCCAATATCTCTTCAGTCTGGGTACATCTGTGTCTCTTAACATGTACTCTTTCAAATTTCCTTTCTCATCCATGATAACTCACCCCTGAAGAAATTTGGGGCTTTATCTGAAAGAAATATTTATTCAGTCACTGTACGAATTAGAACACATTCTTGCTGTAATGCAACCCTCTGAATATACAATACAAGAAAGGCATAACTGTTTAGCATGTGATCATATTAGCCTTCTATTTCTTTCTATCCATTTGCGTTTCAAAAGAAAATACACAAGGCATAGTTAAAGCAAACAGGTATCATGATTAATAAGGACATCACACTGAGACACATAAAACTGCCCTGTCTCCTTCATCTGTTCTTTTGGTGCAGTGATTAACCTTTGAGATTATGAGTATTTTTGCACTTGCCTCAGATAAAATATTTTATGACTTCTTACCTCCCAGGCAACTTGGCTTATACTTATCAGGTCTGGGAAGATAGTGGCCCATAATGACTGTTCCCTCGGAAATCATATCTACCACCTTGCCACATTATCTGAACATTCTTTGCACAAAACAGATGGAAACATCAAGACAAGAGACAAGACAACTTGTTAAGGTCACATTCTACCTTCGTATACATCATTCATGCTTAATTGATTCCCAACCCCTACTAGAGACAGATTGCCATACATTATGAGAGCTGAGAATATGAAAAGATCATTTTCCTTTCCCCATTAATTCCCATTTGGAAAGGCTTCTGCCTCTGCTAAAGTTGCTTTGGCAGTCTGCTTGCTAATGACTGATCACTGCCTTTCAACACAGAAATAGGGCAGAAGCAAGTAGATTTATCTTTTGGCAAAAGTATCCCTCTCTGACACAGCATTTCACGTATTCTTCTCTCAGTGTCACAGAGAAGAGAAAGAACAGAAGAAATCAAAGAGATTCAAAAGAAGCCACAAGACAGGTCCTTGGAGATTGTGCAGGTGAGTGGTTTAAAATAGCATCTTTTTATGTACTCAGAAATTGGCTCATGATTGTTTGAGGGAAGCTGCTTAACTTCCCCCTCACACCTACGTGATATCTCCTTCTACACTGTACAAAGAGAGATTCAATCATTTTGATGCGTCTCCTAAACAGCGTGGATTAATAATCGAATATCAAATCTGAACTTATTGAAGACCTCCTAATCATTGAAGTAACATGGAAAAAAAAAAATCCAAAACCCAACCAAAATACCCAAAACAAAACCCAAACAAACAAACAAAAACACAAAAAGAAGTTGTAAACATTGTTTCCAAAAATCTTTCTTACTATTCTGAATATGCTTTCTCTTGTTAATATAAACAAATAAAATGTTCAGGAGTTGCTATATGTAAAACTGCTAATTACGGTGATAAAGTAATAGCCATGCAGGGTCCTACACCTGGGTCGGAACAATCCACACTACCAATACAGGTAGTGAGAAGATAGAGAGCAGCCCTGCAGAAAAGGACTTGGGGCTGCTGGTGGACGAGAAGCTGGACATGAGCAAACAGTGCACGCTGGCAGCCCAGAAGGCTTATCTCGTCCTGGGCTGCATCAAAAAAAGCATGGCCAGCAGATCCAGAGAGGTGATTCTGCCACTTTACTCTGCTCTGGTGAGACCTCATCTGGAATACCGTGTCCAGTTCTGGAGCCCTCAATACAGAAAGGACATGGACTTGATGGAGCGGGTCCAGAGGAGGTCCATGAGAATGATCAGGGGGCTGGAACACCTCTCCTATGAAGACAGGCTGAGGGAGCTGGGATTGTTCAGCCTGGAGAAGGCTTCAGGGGGACCTCATAGTGACCTTCCAGTACCTAAAGGGAACTTACAAGAAGGCTGGAGAGGGCCTGTTTACAAAGGCCTGCAGTGAAAGGACAAGGGGCAATGGTTTTAAATTAGAGAAGAGTAGATTTAGACTTGAGTCTAAAGAGTAGATTTAAACCACGAGGGTTGTGGAATACTGGAATAGGTTGCCCAGGGAGGTAGTTGAGGCCCCATCCCTGGAGGCATTCAAGGTGAGGCTTGACAGGGCTCTGAGCAACCTGATCTAGATGGGGATGTCCCTGCCCACTGCAGGGGGGTTGGACTAGATGACCTCCAGAGGTCCCTTCCAACCCAAACCATTCTATGATTCTATGAAATGCAGCAATCAGTCTGCACATGAGATTGAAAACATTTCTTCAGGGAAGTCTAAATCTACTCTGGCTATAGCATTTAAAAAATATCTATCAAGCCAAAAAATAGCAGCACAGGAAGAGAATATCTGATTTTAGAATCCATATCATTATGATAAAACTGCATGTATACAGTTCTTAGAGGTGGAAAACTGGTTTATGGAAATTAATTAATCACTCGACTGCTCCTCTGCTCAGGCAATGTGAAAAGAAGTGGATACAAATCTTGTTCTATAGTGCTTTGGTTTACATAAAACATAGAAAGGAGATCTAAAAAGCACTGAACGCGCCTTTAAAACATTGTCAGGTTCTATCCAGTTGAAGTCATGAGTATACAGGCTAAATAAAAAAAAAGCTAAAAAAGTCTGTATATACGAATGGCTCTGCATCCCATTTTGTCATGAAGTATATTTTGAATTGCTGAGCCTTGAACTATCATTGCAAATCATCCTCATATTTTCAACTTCTATGTTAAAAGTTTGCATGAGTGCATGAGAACATACCATAGATCCTCTTAGATCACACACAAGGTTCCCTCTCTATTGTATGCATTTCCTCTTTTAGAATAGAAATCAGATGTTCCTTGGTGGGGTAATTTGGAAGTAGAGTGGAGACAAGGATCTTTTTTTTGTAACTGTTGCCAACACCTGCTTCATTTCCTTCAGCACTTTCAGGACCCTTTTATGTGCACAGAAAAGAAGAAGAGAGGAAGGAAAATCAGAGGCTTTGTTTGCCCTATCCATTTCAGAGAGCAGCTTCATGTATCAGTTTGCTGTAGAGACAAGTATCATCTCTCTACTGCTGTTTCTGGCAGAAATAAAAACATAAGCTGTAAAAAGCCTTCTTTTATTTTCCCCAGAGCACAGCCATTTAGATGTAAACTCTTACAGCTTCATTGCAAGGCAGTCCTCATGCAGAGGAACTGTCAGGTCAGAAGAGGAGAAAAAAAATGAAACAGATGAATTTCCTTTGCAGTTTCCCAGTGGGAGAGCTCTGCTGAAAAGCTCGTCCAGCTCTACTGGTTTCTGCATCAACAGATGGCAGACAGCATTCCTTGTGTTTGCGTCCCATTTGGTTAATCACAGGTCACATCTGGTCTGGCCTCTGTTCTTTCTGAACAGATGGGAGTACACGTTCGTTATCGATTGCAGTAGGGAGATGGGAGATGATAGAGAGGAGTACATGAGGAGGGGAAGGAAGATGATAATGGAGTTAGAAATAGAAAAGGCAAAACCAATGAAGGTTTTAATAAGGTGAGAAAAACTTAAAATGACCAATACCAACCAAATAATACTGTCGGTGGTAAATATGGCAAAGCAGCAAAATACAGATAAATTACAATTAAGAAATATTTCACAATGTAATGCACAATTTTGAGTATTTGCTTACAGAATATGATGAAAGTGCACAGGTTAAAGTTTTATGTGGTCTCATACTCAAAGCTGTTATACTGGAAAATAAAAACCTGTTTTCAGTCCGAATCTCTTTCCACACAATGTATGAATAAAAAACTAGAAAACACAGATAAATGTTCTCAGTCACTGTCAATCATGAGCTTTGCTTTAGACAGAGAAAACAAACAAAATTTCTCTTTTTGTAATTCACTTGTCACCTCATAGGTAAGTATATTAAACCTGTTTAGATATTTTTCAACTTCCTACCAGCAAATGGGATGATATTTCTGACTTTAAATACATAATCTTTGCATTGGTTGATGAAATTTTGTGAAGTTTTCATCTTTTTGTTGGTTCTTTTAAGCTTTCATACCTATGTACAAAATTAAAGATTAAAGCTTCCATAACTATATGCAAAATTAAAGAATCTTAAGTATTTTAAATAGATATTTTAAAATATATGTTATAGTTAGAACCTGAGTTTAAAGTTAAAAGAAATTAAAAATCCAATTAAAAAAATCTAATATATTCTACTTGAAAAAGTGAAAATAATCTAAAACTAAAAAGTGATTTTACTATCAATGCAAATGCCTCAAATGCACACAGCACAAACCTCTTTAAATATGGCAAACTCTTGTTGTTATCAATAGGGAAATACACACATACAGCAGAGACTTTGGAAATATACAAACAAAACCCAAGCACCGTGGATCCTTAGGCCAGGTGCAAACATGTTTCCTACTTGCCAAATACTAACCTACTAAAATAAATGTACATTTGTGGCATTAAGAAGCAAGGTAGGCTTTTATGGCTTGACAAAAAACAATGTCATTCTAACTGGAATTCTGTGTCTTCATGGAATGAAACAAGTTTCATTTAGGGCATTTCACTTAAACAGGCTGTTTTCACTCTGGCATCTTTGTGGTTTACACATCTCTACAGTCTTAAGGTATATTTTGACAAATGGTGTTAATTGATCATGGTGTCTAACACTACCATCACTGCTAATAGTGTAACAGTTCTGAAAAATAAACTGTTCAAGAGTTTTCCCATGTGGCCGTTCAGATGGATATGTGTTTCTTCAGTTCAAATAAAGCATGATTTAGAGTGGCTTTATAAGGAATAAGAATATTAGCAGTGTTGGAAAGACTAGAAGCCATTCAAACTAGAGTAGGCTAGAATGGAACAGATGTGAAAGCAGATTATTTTTTGCTCTTTGTTTGTGTTCCAAGTCAATGCAAAAGTCAGCACAGATGTTCGTGTCTAACTATCATCTTACCACCAATTCCAAACAAGAAAAATCTTTTTTTTTTAAGCACATGACACATCTAGCACTATCAACATAATATCTGTTCTTGAACAGATCCCAAAGAGAGAGGGAAAGTTCATTTTTGTCACAGACCTCAGAGAGCTTAGCTTTACCTTCTGAGAAAGTCCATCAGTATTGCTCAAGTGATCTGCATTCATTACAAAATTGGGTATCTGGAGCATTTTTGTATCTCCATCATTCTCCCCTCATCACCCTCCCCTCCACTGAGTCATGAGTTTCTGCATGAAGAAAAACCAGGCTGCAAGCTAGAAGAGAGTCACAAAGTGTTCACATCTATCACCAGGATCAACGCCAGAGAAAACAGGAACAGATTGTGGTGTACACCTGTTCCTTAATCTGGAAAAGAGTTTATGGAACAGTAATGTATACCATCTAACTGGTCTTGATATATCCCTTATGGAATGAATACATAGATTTTAATGAAGTAGTAGAGTTTAAGAAGATGAACAGGAATAATGAAACTTGCTTCATTAGAAATATATATCCCATCCCACTGTGTATTTCAAAGTACTTCAGCTCCCTCTTTCTTCATAGGCTGATTAATTCTGACCAGTGGTCAGGCTCTCATGAAAGACAGATAAAAATAAAAGAAGCAGGAAATTCAAGGGGGAAAAAAACTATTTTTTTTTCGAGACACAAGACTTTTTTCTCCTTTTTTTTTCTCCCACATTTACAAAAATCTAGTAACCTTAAGATTGAAAAAATATATATACTTAAGTCAATGCTTAAGGGGATTTGCCCAGTATTGTAAAATGGCAAACATTTATCACCTGCCAACCTTCAGAATGAGAATCAAAGATTCTTAGTTATGCTAGTGATGCTTCTTAGAAGTATTGTAACGTATTGATTAGGACATAGACATCTAGCTGATCTTTTCTGAATGGCATCACAGCTTTTCATTTGTTCCATAAATCCATATTATCAAGAGCTAGTGAAACGCCTAAGTTGTCTTATGTTTATAAAGCTTTTGTTTTGTGTGCAGGAGAATCCCAGTTTTCTCCTTCTTGCGGTGACAAGGAAAAACCATAAAGATAAAACTGAAGGTCTCATAGCCACACATGTTACAGTGCATAAACCAGAGACATTGCAAGAAATAGCCTTATGTATCACAATAGCCTTGCTCAGATTAAAGGTGCTAATTGGATTCTCTTAATTTCATTTTCCTAAAATCAGTTACTACTTCATTTCCCTCAGTTTTTAAACTTCTGTAATGAATGAGTCAGAAAAAGGGATAGACTAGAGTTTCCTTTATTACACATACCTTATTTATCTCCAGAACTGGTGTGTCTTTTGCAATAAATGCATCAAGGCACCTGTAGAAAAATACTGCATGACTTTCTACTATTGTAGAAATGAAATATCTGTGCATAGAGTGATCTAATTTAAAATGTTTTAGGAAAATGTATGCATTCTTTAATGTTTCACAGTCATTCCTCTGTGTTTTTTTGGGGGCAGGATTTCAGATAGCAGAAAGATAAATTCATTACTAGATCTTACATTTTGTGTTACCTTACATCTAGTCTAAATCTACCCTCTTTGCAGGTAATATTAAATTAAAATCATTGCAGCTAATAGTAAATAATCAAATTTACTACACACTTTAATTACCTATAATCTCGGAATACCTAGAAAGTAATTATAGGCCAATATCTAACCAGAATACCTCCTTGCAGAAGACCTTTTTCTTAATAGCTAAATCAGTAAGTTGGTGGGAGAAATAAATTACATAACTCTTAAAGGTTTTGAGGCCTAACACAGAACTCAACTGAGAAACATAAATGCAAATAAATTTTACAGCCATAAGTAAAAGGTCAAATACTTGCTCTTCCTCAGTTACTTTTATTTAAAAGAAACCTCCAAATTGTTGTTTAAATTCAGAAGAGTATAGGAACCCTATTTAATATTTTATGATGACATATTATATATAAAAATAAAAAATATCCTTCATTCCCTTTGTCTTCTCTGTCATAATTGCATAATTTTCTCACACTGATGTACAATTCATATCTTTTCAGCTTTTATGAAAAATAATGTCTAAGGCTAAATAGTAGATCCTTCTTAGATTTATCATAAGGCTGGAATGTTAATACTCAGCATTCAAGCAATGAAATTCATTGTTTATGGTATCACTAAAAGATGGGTTTTTCTCTGTCTCTCTCCTACCACAGCTAATGTACAATCTAACAGGACTGTGTCTTTTTCTGTTCTTTATCTTACATATCATCTTTAGGTCAGCAGTTTTGGCTTACTTGGATTTTCTGTTTGAGATAACACAGACAGCTTAAACCTTAACCCAGGTTTACACTGCTACATGTTTCACGATTTAAATCATCCCTTTATTGTAAGAAATACCAAAACTGACTTATCAAAAAGCTGCTGTCCAAATAACCACACCTCTTAAGCACACATATTAATTCTGCTTAAACTTTTCAGTTTCTCTCTAGTCTGTCCTGGTTCAGACATCTCTATTAAAACAGATTTTCATGAATTTAAAGTACCAAATTATACACAGTTCATATGCAAAATACTCTTTAACAATACTAGTGTGCATTAATCAAGTATATACAGAATGACACAGAATCACAGAATCATTAGGGTTGGAAAGGACCTCCAAGATCATCAAGTCTAACAGCTAAACCATCACTACTATGCCTACTCAACCATCTAGAATTTTTCCTTGCAGAATTATGCAAGGTTTCTGTTAGACCCAATCCACCACACTGCCTAGGTCCTTCTGGATGGCAACCTTGCCCTTAAGTGTGTAGAGCAGTGTTGACCCTTTGATGCTCTTCTCCCCTTAGCACCTCTCCCAGTTTGATGTCAGCTGCAAACATGAGGAGACCACACTTCTTTGCCTCCTCCAGCTCATTGATAAAGGTGTTAAAATATACTACAATAAAGATATTGCAAATGTGCTAGTAGAGAACTAGGTTTTATAGGTCACTCTGTCCTTTCTTCAGTTAAGTTCCCACTTTCCAAAAGCCCTTCTCTCTGCTAAGATGAAAGAATGGCAAGCATTGTAGACAACCTGACTTCTACAAACTTTCTGAGTAGAGAAATACTGTATTATCCCTCTCACAATGCCGAGAACGGCTTTCTTGGAGCACAGAATCACACATAGTGCTACAAGGTTTCATTTCTTTGCTCTTTACCCAGTCTGCCTGTCAGACCCAGTAGTTCCTGTCTCTCGTTGTCACATAGTGTCCTTGTATTGTCCTCAAATTTCAGTATCTCTGTTATCATGCTTACAGGAAAATCCAGGATCTACACTACTTCTAATGTTTGTGCTTCACATTTTGTTTGTGCTCTCTTTTCCTTACTAACACATAACTAATATTCTCTTTTATGCTTAATTTCTCACTTCCTCGTATTCCTCTGCCTGTTCACACTGATCTACACTTTAAAATGCATTGAGGTATTTTAAGCAGCGTATTTCCAGCAGTGAAGGAGTGGTATGTTTGAAAGAACTCCCCATGACTTATGAACTTCAACCTGAGAAATAACTAAATAATGTATAAGTTTATTGCTGTTGAGAATACCACACAAATAAGTCACAGCTGCTGAAGAAGTCACTCCATCTCCTTTAAAATACTTACACAACAGCCCATTTTAGAAAAATCACTTTCACATCTCTCCATCATGTAGTCTATTTCAGAATTTTGTCTGTCTTCAAAACCAAGTGCTTCTTACACATTAGAAATGGACTTTCCATCTCTTTTTCTTTTCTATGGACAAATCTTTCCAGGACAAGTCTGGACTTTCAGCCTCTCTGTGTGTGGGAGGAAGCATGCTGCATTACTGATCATGTTTTACCTATTAGAGAAATAAATAATGACTTTTTGTGTCCAAGGGTGATAATCTGGCAGCTTTCACCAGTGGAAAATACCTATGAGAAAATATATGCATGTGAATAAAAGAAATATTAAAGTTTTCAGTGAAGTTTTGGCACCTCCTTTGAATACTTGAAAAGAAGCACTACATGGGAAACTATTTAAAAATTAGACTGAGTAAAAAGCCTGGATAAACTAGGTTTCAGGAAATAATTTCCTCTTGAGCAGCTGAACTATTGGTTCTCAGTTTTTGGAGTGATGGTACAACTGCTGCCTGTCCACAGTTTTCTTGTCAGAAAAACTTTGTGCTAGCAATAAAATCAAACCAAAACCATTCCCTTTAATAAGCAAAATATATCCAGGTTTGCAATTCAACTGCCTCTCTTAAAATGTACGTTACAGTTATTTTAAACCCAAATCATTGAGGTTTTGTCCCTGTGGGCCTTTGTATCCTCTCTGCATTATCTTCCCACACCATAACACAACTCCTTTTATTGTAAGTCTGCCCACAACACCATAGGATTTGTCCTGATCATGCTGATAATATGCAAGCTTCCCTGTTGCTAATTCTGATTTCAATTAAGCAATACAGAAGGAGACTACAGGGCCTCAGACAAAGGTCTCCTAAGGCAGTCTTTAGCACACAGACCTTATCCCACCAAGGTATTTTATTATTTTTTCAATGGGCTTTTTTGGACCCAGTAGCTTTGCATCTTTGTCCTTTCCTCTCCTCTCCTGAAATGTCAGGAGCAGCTCTGTGAGAAGGTAGGAAAGAAGAAAAAAAAATAAGAATAAAAGGTTAGAAATCTCAGCAATTCATACAACAATCAAACTCTGTCACTAGACCAGAAGCAGAGCTTAGTGTTATGATCATTAAAAACATTCACATACAATACAATTAGATAAAGAACCGGAATATAATATTTTCTCAACCCAACTCACGGCATCAGACAAAGGGCCAGAGATGAGAAGCTTCAACTCTAGGTAATTTTGTTTAACAGGAATTATCATAGACAATTACAACTATAAGCAATTTACAGAATCATCCCTAAAGGATCAGAAACAAGAATGACTGATTTGGCATATGACATGATTATGTCAAGTGCTTATAACCTGAAGCTTTTCAAAAGCTTAATGTTGATAAACTTCATTATCTCCATAGTTCGGATGAATAAACTAATATTTAGAGTGTGCAATAACCCCAAAACCCCCCAAAAGCTGAGACTAGAAGACGGCATTTCTCAACTATTAATTGTAGCATTATTTTATGGTCTCATTCTACCTTCCTTTTTTTGTTATCTACATTTTCTGCACAACTCAAATGCTTATCTATAATACCATGAAGGAACAAACTCTACTATTCTTGGAAGCTCTTCTAAGGACTTGGTTAGTTTGGTTAGTTTAATCTTAGAATAAATTAACCATCCTTAAAGAAAATCAGATACCTGACTCAAGTTTTTATTTGTGAAAAAACTGACTCATCTGTATAGTAACACTGCAGTGCTGATTTGCCATCCGATTACTAAAAGCTAACACAAACTCTGACACAAAGCTGGAAAAGGAACAATGTCTTTTTCCTGTTTATAGGCAAAATGGGATTTTTGTCATGTACCTCAAGACAATTTCCCTCTACATTTTTCTGAAAATACAATTTAATACATATTTATTAATAATTTTAATGCTTCCTATGGGAGAATGATAACTGTAGTTAAATCAAGTATTTCCTCCCACCACCTGCTGAAAGTGGAAAAAAAAAGTCAAACAAAATGGAACTCTGTAATTGCTGATGGAGGGTTGTTCTTTCACTACAATCAGTAGAGGAGTTTCAAATCACACTTAAAATATAAGAACACATTTTTGGTTTCCCTTTTTTCCTCCACATTTTACTTGTATTCTTTTTCTTTTTTTTACCTCACATTCATCTAAGCTCTTTGGACCTTGACACTATGGACTTAAATGGCTCAAACAGATTGCAATAAACTGATGGTCTATACACCTTTACCTTCATGTTCTAAAAGATGTTGTATTAAGAGTGTTTAAATATTCTTTGAGTTTTTCTGAGGAGTTTAAAATCAGTTTTATGTATTGATGAAATTCCAATGTAACATTGTGTATGACTGTATTTTTCCCTTCTTTTCATCACAGATAAAGTTAGTACCATTGTAAAAATTCATGTGGCATTCATTTGAGCTGAATGAGATAAATTTGTGCATATATAATTTTCAGACATAACTACAGCTTTAAAAGTCTGTTGCCTGTACTTACTGATAATAGCATAATCATTATTTGTCCAACAATACAATATCTTTTTCCCCCACTGTTTCTTCTCAGTGCTTTCCTTGAATCATTTTAGAACAGAAATAATGAATTTTCAGGATTTTGAAAATACATGTAGAAATAAAACTATTTTAAAAAACTCAAACCACCAAAACCCCAAAACAAATCAACCCCTCCAGCTACTTGGTGAATTAAAAATATCATTATGTATTGTCAAGAGAAGATTAGAACTCAATAAAGGGAAGAAGCAAATATCAAACTACATTTATATTGTTGGCAAAGGCTACCATACTGCAGCAGATAGATTAAATATGCTCCTACTTCTATTTTATCAAAGACAAAATATTCTTTGGACTGCAGTCATGCAGGATCAGGACCAGAGAAACAGATAGGCAGGACTGTGATAAACTATAGAGCTAAATGATAAATTGTATTTACTCTACACTTGTGACCATCAACCCTGTACTCTGCCCATTGATTCATCTCCTTTAAGACACTTTTTGACATTATAAACCACAAGCAACTTCAAATACATTCAAATTTTCTTTTCTAAAGCAACATGTCACGTACTTTTCCCCTAGAATTTTCCTAACCCAAAATTTAGGGTAAAAAAGTGTCAGTCTTTTGCTAAAGACAGGTTTAAGGATCAAAATTTTATCATTGGCTGTGGATGAATATGTTCAAAGCATGCAGTTCTGGAAATTTAATAAGAATTAGTTTAATCATTATTTAAATATTTAAAGGATTTGAAACAAGTTTTTTAGGAATTTAGAAATTTTCCAGAATACAAGAGTTCAAGAAGTGAACATATGAAATAAAGTGTTTTGACCAAGAAGAATGAACACGTTTTGTTTTGCTGGTGAAGAGATAAAGCTGAAAATTATGCAGTAATAATCACATTTTGTTTCTTCCTTGTTTTGACCGAAACAAAGTGCTTCAATTATTTTTCCTTGCTTTGGTTCACAAAAATCTTAACTATTCATGCTGCTCTGTTCATAATTCAGTGAAGGTGCTTAGAGGAGCTTTACGTTAGTTGAAAATGAAGATTGCCATCTTTTCAGATCAGTATATGCATTTGCATTCAGGCTTACAATCTTCTGTGGTTATTATATAGCATGAAATTTAGGAAATTGTGAGCCCTCTGGAAAAAGAATAATTAAGAACCTTTTATTCCTTTGTGGTTTAGTTTGCTCGTCTTTTACAAAGTCCAAATATAAAAGACTTTCAAAACATTTTGCAAAATCCTTTCTGAATTTCATAGGATATTATATCAACTATATCAGAATGTCAGGCACAGTCTGAAAATCACCTGGGGTCTTCTGTGGCCCCTGGTGCAATAACTGTGCTGACAGCAGAGGGAGCATTAAACTCATTGCCCACAGTATAGTGTGGGGAGTGATACCCATGTTCCTATAATCCTTGTATGGGTAGGATGTACTCATTAGCCTTCTGGCAGGCATCCTAGGAGGAGGACAACTCTGATTCCAAACCCAGGCAGATGAACTTTAGGACTAAAGGGTGGGTCCAGCTCTGCGCATGCTGTGTCTCACCTAAAAAAAATCCATTGCGCAGGGTCGAGGGTGCTATCCGCTATCCTCTTTTTATCAGCGCGCTTGTAAAAGGTGCTGATGAGGAGCGTGGATGGAGCCCTCCCTGGGTCTTTGTTCGCGAAACCTAGTCATACGTATCAGAATGTATTCTCATGCAAGATTTAACAGCTGTTCTTATCAGAGTAACTTTGTGTTTAGACCCTATGAACTGTCATCAATAAACCTCTGCTTTATAAAGTAGCATGTTGTCATTTACTGAAATCTTTGTATATAATATTGCAAAGCAATGTTAATGTGGACGTCTAATACCCCTTTATAAAACCTCTGTGTTACATAAAACCTCTATGTTACAAACCTGCTTTGTTCCACCGTGGTTTTAGCTAGTTTTAGGTATCTAAGTCGCTTTTTAGCTAAGAAATGTAAAGTGTGAACTTCGTCTCTGCTGTTGTTAGGACAAACTGAAGGACTAGAATAAGCAAAACACAGAAACAGTTGTGGGTATTCTATCTCAGCAAAGATACACAACACTGTAAGTAACACACTGTATTCTTTTCTATCTGTGCCTTCTAAAATTTCAGGAGTACAGAATGTTTTACAAAGGTGAGTATAGTTAGATTTCATAGCAGTATTTGATTCTCAGTGGTGCCACTACAACAAATTTATGGCTGTACATTATGGCTGTACATAACAGTATGCATTGAATATGTTTGGTTTGAAATCAATGGCTTGTTTACTACTTTTTTTTTCTCCATCCAGAAAAACTTGTCTCTAAAAAGTATCCTCCTTCTACCAGATGGTTAATGACTCTTTAGAAACAGCAATTTCTAACAATGGTTAATGCAAAATAACCTGAAAATTAAATTTTATTCCTCTAATTTCAAACACCACCAGTTTAGGACTGGGATAATATATCACTCTTCATCCATGACTTTGATGTTCAAATTCCTTTTCAAATTCCTTTCAGGCATTCTCTACACTTAAACATACAAGTTTCTTTGTTTTCATACCAAAGTTCAACAAAAGCTCATTCTGTGCAATATTGAAGAGAATTTCAATGACCAAAATTCCTAACTGTGCTGTAAAGGATAAACAACAGCACAACATCTTCTGGAGTTTTGGTCAACTGCACAGGAAAAGCAAAGGAAAAAAAGATGATACTTTTCTTCCAACTCTGTAGTAGTTGTCTTATATTTAATTATACTTAAATTAGTGTTTATATAATCAAAAATGGATGCTTAGATGTTATGAACCAGTTTTACTCTTTTCTAAGTCCTATCAAATAAGAGTAACTGTCACTGTACAGTTTGTGCTATGGTAGCATTTTACCATTTTGGGAAGAGATGTGATTAAGTCATTTCACATAAGAAAGCAAACTCTTGCCAGATGAACTAGTAATCTCACAAAAGGATGTTTTCCCACTTTTACGTTCTCTTTGATGAATGAAATAGACTTACCTTTCTTAATATTGTGCTGACAACTTGACCATAGTTATCACTTGACAGGATGTTGTTAAGGACATAGTGAATTGTTGCTTCTAGAACATGTCTGTGTGGTTTATAAGCTAAGATGTGGTGGACTGAGGTGATGGGAAAGCACAGATTTACTCCATCAAATATTACTTGCAAAGGATAGGGCTCAAATCTAGAAACAAGGATGAATTAAACACGTAATTAATGCTCTTTGTTACTAAGAATGCTACCAAATAGGTTTACAGTCTTGAAGGAGAAACATGCATGTCTGGAAATGCAAAAATTTACCAACACAGCTATCCAAAATATACGAAAAGTATACAAAAATCACATGCAATGTATCCAAAGATTCACAAGCATTAAAGCAGTTTGTTGATGTGTTTAATAACTCATAATTCATTACAATAAAAAAGTATCCTCTAATTATAATGAGTTGTTACGTGCAGAGTTACTAGATGTAGTGAATGCTTTGTTTATTTTTTACTGAGAACTACACTATCCTCTATACCTACTGGAACAGTTATTCCTAGAAACTAAGAACTGTGCATTAAATACGCTGAATGTCTTCTGTGTTGTTGTGCTGAGATAAAGGACTATTCCCGCAGAAAACCAAGCATTCCTAGAGGACAACAAAGCCTGAAACAAGAACCATCTCACATGTTAACTTCTGCATTCTTTTACAATTCCTTGATCTTCCTCACAATGCTACTTCTTCTATCTTTTCTTTTCCTTCATAGTGGCTTTTCTCCAAAGACCAGTCCTTGCTGATCTGGTGGAGTCTGGACAATAAAGAGTTTAGAAAAAGCAAGCAGGACTTGTAAGAAATTAGTACTATCTGGTTTATAACTAAATATATAGAATTAACATTCTCACATATTCTCTACCAATCCCTACCAGCACCACCAGAAATAAATGTTTGAATGACAGACTGCTCTATAAAATCTTGCAACTAAGTTTACAATCTCTGGCACCAACCATAAATTCAAAGTGTGGAATGGGATTATTTCATTCCCAGTGAATTAGTGTCTGTGTTAATAGAGTTCTAAATATATAATCACATAAATGCCAGAAAGAAAAATCTTAAACAGGCTTTCACTGTGCAGTTATTTTCAATGTAGACCTGGGAAACCAGCCAGGACCATTCACCTTTGGGAACAATGCTTCAGATTTTTCTATGATTGAACTTTCTAATATTCCATGCAGAAAGATAGGCAAGTTTTATCAAGCTTTGTCAGACCTCTAAAGTATCATGAATTCTTCCATTTTTTTCTGTCTCACTCTTCTATTTTTTATGGTAGAGTGCAGATGCCACATAGAAGGTTTTCAGGGAGTGTTTAGTTTAGACCACAGCCAGCTTCTCAGACTTCTTAGGACAACATCTCATCTAGAGATCAGTACAGCTCTCTACAGGTAGGGAAAATAAGCTTCAACATTTTTGGTTTCTTGAATTTCACCCAGATCTGTCTGTAAATATCTAACTGAGCAGAATGGAGTTTTATTTAAGCAACACACTTCAGAAAATCACAGACCCTAATTGGTACAGATTTTCTTGTGTTAGAGGAAGTTCAAAACAACAGTTGTCTCTTGAAAGATAGAGGACCTAAATTGTCAGCCTATGTGAGGGAGTTAGCTAAACTCTTTTGAGCTCATTGAGATGTTAATGTGCATTAAACTGTACAATGCTATATTCCAAAATTTTTAAGTATCTAATTTCAGCCCTAAAGTGCACTGCAGTTCAGACAAAGATAATATTTGCTCTACTCCTTCCTCTTTTTTGTTACACATCATCTCATATATACGCACATACACACACTCATCTATATTTATAAATTAAAATCAATATTACAAGGGTACAGAAAGGAAATTCTAAATTACTACCTACTAACTGCTAATTGATTACAAGTATCCAGATTATGTATGTGTCTCAGAGATAATGAAAATAAGTTTTCAAAAAGCTAGCTGAAGTAATGTCGGATTTTTATTTCTGTTTCAACTAGTGAATTAAGTCTTTGCAAGAAAAACACTTTATGAAGCATTAAGCAAATGAGGTAGGTGATTTAACTGCCAGGGAAAAAAATCAACCAACTAGTAAAAGAACAAAAAAAATGACACAGACTTCTGAAAATGTTGTATACACATGATTCAGCTTTGTTTCTATTTCATGGTCATTTTCTGTGTGAATAGGTAAACAGATAAATTGATGGCAGGAAAAACACTATTGAGAAAAATATAAACATTACTAGGTTCACAAGGAAGAAATTTTATACTACTACCTACTTGCTTATAATTATTTGGGGGGATTTTAGTGTAACCTTTACTCCTCCAAAAATATACTACATACATTTTTACACAGTAAAAAATAACCAACACAATCTGGATGTAGAAAATGTTTACACATAGTTCTAAGTTACATCAGTTTGAATGAAGCATTAGTTCTTTCCTAAGTGTATTGTTAAATCAAGTCCATGCAGAATTTTAGGGACTAAATATACAGAATGGTAAACTCACAAACAAGCTATATGTGAAGATTTACATTCTAGAAATAGTCTATTAATATGTTTTGAAGAGCCAACACTCAACAAATTCCTTTTATCAGTTCATGAATGCAGAGCCAGTATAGCTAATTAATAGCTATTTCCCTAAGTCTTACAGAGCTGAAATAAAGCATATTTTTCTGCTTCCAGTTGATCTTATTTCACAAGTAGAGAAATTCCAACTTCCTGTCTGCAAGTATGTGTATATTCTTACAGAGTTAGGTATTCAGATCATTGTTACAACTTATTCTAAAGTTTTCTATTCAAAACTGTCCTAAAGTAGCTCTTAAAATTATACTTAGTGCTTGATTTGTAAAACAGTAATGTGAAATAGCGGTATTAAAATTACTATTCCACAGATGGGACCAGTATGCTGTTGCTGACTAAGAGTCTGTTACAGCCCCCTTCACATTTCAGTTTCCTCTCCAGTGCCGCTTCTCTCAAAAAGAAAAATCACAGCACAATAATTTAGTTTAAAAGTCCCTGAGTGAAGAAAGTTTGCTTGGTAGACACGCTGAAAATCTTTCTGATGGAAAGTATTAAAGGCCAAGTGTACTCACGGCTAAGCCTGCCATATGATTTGAGTTTCAAGAGATAAATCTTTGGATAGATGTATTCTTACTTTTATATAGAGCTTTGGATCTAGCTCTGTATCTCCATTTTCACTCATGGCTATCCAGTGCAAAATTACCTGGTTAAGTTTAAAATGCTAAATCTGAAGTTATTCCTTTATAGTAAACTGAGCAAACCTGGCCTATCTAGATCCAGTTATTCTCATCATAAATAGTCCTAAAACACCACTGAGCAATTGCACAATAAAAGTGCCTATTTCTCTCTTCTGACTAAAAATGGAGTCTAATATACATAGTACAGATACTGAGATCAACATGATGTGATCTAAACTCAGGTGACATAAAACTAGCTGAATTCTTTGCTTGTTTTCAAGATCAAGGAGACTTTGTCAGTTAAAGTACATTTCGGATAAATATTACTTTTATCAACAGTCTTACAACATCTGGATTCCATTGTTCCATTTTTTAAATGTAGGATATGAGGTATACTGTGACAAGTGAAAAAAAGCCAGTAGAACAAGATTTTACAGAGAAAATATTTAGTTTTCTCAATCAAGTAGTTTTTCACTTTATAATAATCATTATGCACTTTTTTATTTTTGAGAAATTAAGAAAGAAAAATGCTTTCTAGTCATGAAAATACTAGCAGTCTTCATCAGTTGTTCTAATACACATCTAAACATAAATTAAGCAGCAATCTGGACAAAGTAATAAGTAATTACATTTTTGCAGGTGGAATTTGGAGTATCAATCTGTCCTACCAAGCATTTTATTTTGATGATATTTAGTTTAGCATATAATTCTAATGAATTCTACTCTTAATCAAAACATTCAACGTCAGCTTTTTTTTTACACTTTTTTATTCAGTCTGTTCCAAACACATTCTGCAGTATTTTTCTGAATTCTCAGTTTCCACTAGATGTTTATACAACTCATAGCCAGCAAGTGACAGCAGAATAAAATGACACTATGTCCCAAAGAACAGGGAGCTAATGAAATCTGTACTTTCCTTTCTTGTTTACAGTAGCACTATGGAGTTTCCCTGTACTATGTAATGTATTAAAAAAAATTAAAAAAGAGAATTAAAGGTATGTAAAAACTGATGAAAATGACAATCCATTGAGATTTCCAAACTAATTTTGACCTAAGGAGTTTTCAAATGTCCCAGTGTTTCTTCAGTCCCAGCCTCTGAATCTTTACGTACTTGTCTGGCATTAGTCAAATATTTTACATTTAGTTAGAAAATGAGACTGTGAGACATATTGTACTTAAAACAGCAATATTTTAGTGTGTGCATGGGAGAAAACGTCCTTTCTGCTTTATATGTTCTTTGCATGTTCCCTTCACAGAGAGGTGTAAGCAGACTGCAAGGTTTCAGCTAAAATTTCTTCTTATGTTTCACAAAATACACGATTCACAAGGAATTTCATTGACATGAAATTCTAGAGATAGTGGAGATAGGTGTATTATAGCTGATGAAATAAGACAGGCTTTATGAAAAATAATTTTGTGATAATGGAATATGATAGAAGCAGCCCATTGTAGCCACATGGAAAATTACTGAGACACAAGCAAAAGGCAAGGGTGCAGGTCAACATAAACATGTTTACATCAGAAGATATAAAGGGAATGATTGCTCTGTGGAAGCAACCTTTGTTTCTTCCTCCAGTCAAGCGGCTAATGGAGGAGTTGGCTTTGTCTCTAAATCACCCAGCCATTAAGGTCTTGATGGCTCTTTCCTTATATGTTGGCTGAAGCTGCTTCATCTTTGTTTTGGGTCAGGTAAACATCACATCCTGGTTGGGTTAACTTTCCCCCCTTTTAAGCTATGTATGTTGTGAATAGTCTTTAATAAAGTTGTCTTTGCTGTTACACCCTGAGATGCGGAGTCCATGCTTATTAATCTGATCTCCGACAGCACATTACTTCTAAAGAAGTCTGCATCCTCTCTCTGTCTCTTTTTCCTGGAGGTCTTCACCAGATGAAAATGGCTGGTCTGATTTCACCATCATATGTATTCTCTTTTCCTGAGCAGAAGTGGAAGTAAACAACATTGCAAGATTGACATCAGATTAAACGGTAGATTACAAAGTTTCCGCTTATGTTCCACACTACCTTTTCAGAGACAAGTTTACAGAGTTCAGATTAAAATCTTTCCTCAGTTATTTCACAGTGCCGAGTTATCGCATAGTATGTTTTCTTGCTCTTTTCCCCCAAATCACAGAGGAACTGGGCTCAGTGGCAGACCCCTCTCTAGGTGTAGCTCTTTGCCCTCCCATCCACTAATTTATATCTCCCCGAGGAAGGAGAGCAGCCCTTAGCTGTACCCAGCTGGGCTGACGGAGGCAGAAGACTCCTCTTGGCATCACCGGTGAATTCCCCATGGGTGCACCCTGGTGGAAGTGGGGAAGAAAGGCTGGTGGGCCACCAGGCAGGCAGGAGGAGGGTTTGTGGCCACTTCAACATCACCCATGGGTGCTAGCTGTGTGTCCTCAATGAGGATGAGCCCTTCTGCATGCCATCTGGGCTGGGTGAGAGTCTCACTTGAGGTTCTGGGATGGGTTAAGGGTAGTGGTAGTGTTGGTGGTGGGGCAGGAGCTGCCTGGGGATATGCTGATGGTGTCTGCTCTTTTGGCCAAGCAGAGAGGCTCACTTTTGGAAGGCTGGCTGGTGAAGGGCCAGATGTTTGAGCTGCAAAATGCATGCAGCTGCTGTAAGCTGCTTACAGCGGTGAGAGAGGCGGGGCCTGGCCCCTCATGGTCAAACCAAAAGCGTGAATTACCTCCCTGAAATCTCCTTTGGGAATGCTCCTATTATCTCCAGACTTATTTTCCTTTTGCAGCTTGCTTCTTCCCATCCACCTCCATGGAGGAAACTTTGCTTAATTGCTTTGTTTCTTTCTCAAATAAGCTGTTTTTCAGGTGTGGCAGGCCTTGGTTTAGGCATGGGGGGGACCTTTGGTGGAGGGATGGATACCTTTGGGGAATTTGGAGGGATGGATGGATATGTTCGTGGCCCTTGGATTGATGGATGGCTCGGTTTGGGGCCTTTGGGTGGATGGCTACCTATCCACATATCTGCCTTTGGGGTCTTTGGGTGCATCCACATATCTGCCTTTGGGGCCTTTGGGTGCATGGCTACCTATCCACATATCTGCCTTCGGGACCTTTGGGTGCATGGCTACCTATCCACATATCTGCCTTTGGGGCCTTTGGGTGGATGGCTACGTTCGGGGCCTTTGAGTGGTTGGCTACATTTGGGGCCTTTGGGTGCGTGGAAGGATGGCTACCTTTGGGGCCTTTGGGTGCATGGATGGATGGCTACTTTTGGGGCCTTTGGGTTCATGGATACCTATCTACATATCTGCCTTTGGTGCCTTTGGATGTATGGATGGCTACGTTTGGGGACTTTGGGTGGACGGATGGATGGATACATTTGGGGACTTTGGGTGGATGGGTGGATGGATATGTTTGGGGCCTTTGGGTGGATGGGTGAATGGATATGTTTGGGGCCTTTGGGTGGATACGTTTGGGGCCTTTGGGTGGATGGATGGATATGTTTGGGACCTATGGAAAGATGCATGTTTACATTTGGGGGTGTTGGATGGATGGATACCTACCTACCTGCGTTTGGGACCTTTGGATGGATGGATACCTACCTGCCTTTGGGGTCTTTGGATGGATGGATACCTACCTACCTACCTGCCTTTGGGGCCTTTGGATGGATGGATACCTACTTACATAACTGCCCTTGGAGCCTTTGGGTGGTTGGATACCTACCTATCTGCATGATTTGTGGCAATTGATATACAGGTGAATGGATATATTTAGGGCCCTTGGATGGATGGATACGTTTGGGGCCTTTGGATGTAAGGAAGAACACCTTTGTGGCCTTTGGATGGGTGAATGGTTACATTTGGGGCCTTTGGCTGGATATCTATCTACCTTTGGGGCCTTTGGATGGATACCTACCTACCTTTGGGGCCTTTCAATGGATACCTACCTACCTTCCTTTAAGGCCTTTGGATACCTACATACCTACCTACCTACCTTTGGGGCCTTTTGGTACCTACCTACCTTTGGCTCCTTTGGATATCTACTTACCTACCTACCTTTGGGGCCTTTGAATAACTACCTACCTACCTACCCACGTACCTTTGGGGCATTTCGATACCCACCTACCTAGCTACCTTTGGGGCCTTTGGATACCTACCTATCTACCTACCTTCCTACTTTTGGGGCCTTTGGATACTTACCTACCTACCTTTGGGGCCTTTGGATTTACAGAAACAATTCACAGTTGTTTAATTACCTGAAGAACTTACCTTTCTTTTTCTCTTCTGTTTGATAATATTTACTATTTTAGCACCTCACTTTTCCTGAAATCATCTCCTCAGTCAAATGTGCAGTGCTCCAAAACAGGACACAGGCTAATAAAAAAGTTCAGCTAACAAAACTTCCAAAGACATGAAATCATTTGCTAAAACTGATAAATAATTTTTATTCATGCTGTATGAAGCTTTCATTCTTACTACATTCAAAATGTATATACATAAATTATTCTCAATGAGAACTAATTTTTTTTCCAAATTCTTATTTTTTGTTAACTGGAAAAAATATAGTTAACATTGAAGCACTGTCCTCTATTTCTAGTCAGTAAATCTTCTGTATACATCATGCAATTGGACATATTTATTCCAAATAGTATGTCAAGAACTCATAAGTAACTTCTATCTTGGATCAACTAACAATAAAAAAAAAGAAATTTTATCAAAGATATGTTTCATAATCAAGACTGTCTCCTCCATATAACTTTGTCTTCTTATTTTATCCTTGAAATCTTTGATTTGGCACCCAAATATTTCAACAAAATGCATTTATTTGGATGAGTAACTTCTATATCCTTCCTAAACATAGGTTTCTAAAAATTAAGTGTTTTGAGAATGAAGAATTAGTTTTTAATCAAAAAAGAGCAGCGCATTGGATATCTTTTAAAATCAGTGATAGAATTATACAGTTAAGTTATTGTGCTTCGTATTGCCACAAACTCTTTATTCATTAGTTTGAATAACACTACAGAGCACTGAGTTATGTGTCTTTATCTGAGTGATGTAGAGGTCAGTTAGTAAAGGAAGACAATGCTTGTTTGTGTAAACCGTTTTACATATTTTAAGCCCTTTGATCTCCCTGGGGAGAGGGTCAAGATCTGTATAATATTCCAAAACTGAGGATGAATGGCAGAGAGAATGACAGCTATCAGGAGTGTAAGAGTGAAAACAGTGATTGGAAGCACTTACTAGTGCTGACAGTGTGGCAGTTAATGCAGCCAGAGCATGAAAATATTATTCCGGAATCCACTGCTATATTTCCATTGTGGAATGTTAGATTGTGGGTTGAAGAACTTTGAGCATATATCTGTGTACATACTTTGTCCTTTTTTTTGCCACTTAATTTCTTTATTTTGACTAGATGTAGAAAATAAGGAAAGATGCAAGTTTTAAAAAACCCTGTGAGATCAACAAAGAACAGACAAGTAATTACCTATGACTACACAGATTTAACTAGATGATGGAAAATCCTTTACGGACACTTCCCCATGATATCAGCTTTGGTTTGCCTTTCCTTTCTTTTCATAACATGTTTGTTTCTAAGAACGTACTCAAACTGTACTGTTTTAGCATCCCTCATCTTCTCCACAAAATTCAATAGCATTCAACTGATTAGTTTGTGCTTACCCTTTGGATTCAATTACTGGACACATCTCATGGCCTAAGTTTGTTCCCTAAAAGAAGGGAGGTGTCTGATATTTAAAGAGAGAATTGGAGACAAGATGTCTAGAGAGAGAACCAAAATTAGTAGGTTAACTTTTGTCTTTATGCTGAAACTCAGCTATCAAATTGCTGTAAAGTCTTGGTTGGTCTTGGTTCATTGCTACCTTTTATTTAAATACTATACTTGAGCAATTTTCTAGTATACTTGCTTGCTTCTTCTCTATCACCAGGAAAATCAGTGGGCATCAAACTAAAATATTATCCTGAAGCATTTTGCCATGAAATATTGTCATGGTGTGCAATCAAATGCTTCTATAAATAGGCAGAACTACAAAAATCAAGATATTACAACATACCAATTAAAATTCAGCGCACGCTAAATCTGTTCCCCTCTCTGAAGTTTACTTGGTTCAGAGTGTTTCTACAACAGACGTAGTACTGGATGATTAATACATCAACCTCTCAGTATGAGAGGTTTTCATGAAATACATGAAAATTATAAAAACCTTTCTGCCTTAACCTCTTCACTTAACATTTCTCCATATGGCAGATGAGCCACAAAATCTGGTGCAAAATTTCTGAATTATTGATATATTCCATTTCACAACTGAAATTTGTAGTAGGTGTGCTTGAAAGACAAGGAAATGTGAGGCAAGAAAGTTAAATCTATACTGTACATACCATAAAATTCCAGTTTCAAGCAGTTATCCTGGAGCAAAGTTCATAAACATCTAGTCAGTCAGTAATCAATAAAAAAAAACAACCTTAAACTAACCTATAAAATGTAAAGCTTATGAAGAAAGTACACTGCAAAAACATTGGCAGTTAATGCATTCTTTCTGAAGAAACCGAAGTGGAGAAAAAAAAAAAAAAAGAAAAGCACACCAAAGAGGATTTGATTAATGGTTTCTGACTGTTTGAAAAACACTGAAAGATCTTTTCTATAATAGAAAATACTTACCAAACCAGACGAGTCTAAAGCTCTCTTCTTTCTGTTATATTGTTCACAAAATTATGTTGAGATCGGCCAGGTTGGATGGGGCTTTGAGCAACCTGGTCTAGTGGAAGGTGTCCCTGCCCATGGCAGGATGGTTGGAAACAGATGTTCCTTAAGGACCCTTCCATCCCAAACCGTTCCATGATCCTGTGATTTTATATTTGTGATAACTTTTCCTTTACAGAAAAAAACATTAATTTTCAAAGTATTAAAAACACAAAAAATATGGAAACAGCTATGATACAGCCAATTTACAGCTCCCATATTGTTGTCATCATACACTAAGATCAAGCTTAACAGCTTTTAGATGAGATATTCATTAGTTAGGTTGGATTTGCCCTCCTGAGCAAGCTTTTTTTGGATTATTCATGCAGCCTTCCAAATCTAGCAAAGCCTAGAGCTCCCAGCTGGGTATCTAAAGTATGCAGCACTTATCCTTGCAGCACCCAAAGATAGAGTTGAGTGAGAAAGTGAGTCAGCACTCATAGCTTCATTATCACTCCAGAATAGTTTGCCATCTTCAAATCTAGTTTCACACAGAGAAAAACAGTTTTATGCATTAATCTCTCATATGAATTGTGATTTGCCAATATGTGCTTTTAGACTTAAATGTAAGATTCAACATCGGGAAAGGCTTCATGCTGAAGGAATTCTTTTTTGTATATATTGTAGCTGGAGTTAGTTTTGTGTGAGGATGCACATTGATTGTGTGGCAATCAGTCCTGAAAATGTAGGCATCTGTGCCTGTCAATCTGTATATGAGAGCCAAAACCAGCACAAATGGGTTGTGAAAACAGGGGACCAAGTTGTGAGAAAACTTTGTTTTCAACCTCCTGCTACCTACTAGTGTCCTAGCTGACCTCTGATAGCTGCACTGCTGTAGCTTTCACAGCCTCCCTCAGGAGTTTAGCCATTTGTCCCATACAGTTCAAAATCTTTTCTTAATGTCTAGCCTAAACATTTCCTTCCTTAGTTTCAGGTCACTGATCCTTGTCCTACATCTTCTGAGACTGTGAATATCCCTGCTTTCAATTTCCACTGCTGTGCTGGGGGCATGAGACTGAGAACAAGAAAAGACAGAAAAAGAAAGGAAAAAAGGATATGTCTTGTTTAAAACAACCCATCAGTTTTCCGAGACTGCGAGTTACAACAAGGTTATCAAGTTTTTTAACCTTCCAGTTTTATCAGGAAGTTATAAAGAAGCCTGACCTATTGTATAGTACTATTAAAGTTACATTACCCTTGTTTAGACAAAAATAATCAATAGACTGGGCCTGTCAAACACCGACAAGGAGCCTTTTTCTCTCTCTTTCTCTTTCCATTTACTGAAGGGGAGCCAGCCAGCCCTATATACTGTAGCCTAAAAGAGATTTTAATGAAAACTTCTCCAATGTAAGGTTGAACACTGTTGTTAAGGCTAAAAAAAGGGATAAAGTACTCTGTCATAAATTTATGTGAGGCAATTAAAATCCATTTCCGCATTGCATAAACAGATGACAAAACTGCTTATTTCAAAAAATAACACAGAGATGAATTGAGCTACAGAGTTTAAAGAATAAACCATTTGCATTAGGGTGCCAACGGCTATGGAAATCTGAGTCACATCACAGAGGTAATGAACCGCTAGGCATACTTCATTATTCATAGAATTGGACATGCTGTTGGGTAAATAGTGTAAAGTATAGATCACTAGTACTTGACTTATTGTGTCCAGGAACCTCCTCCCCACCCAAATCCCCTAAAATAACAAAAAAAATTACACACAACAGATTACTATTAATAATACTTACTCATCACTTTACTCAAAAAGTTGGAAAAGTTTCATCTATTGCAAAACTCTATAAGTACTTGAAGTAATAAAGTGTTTTTTTAATGAGATATTGCCTTAGCACATCCCATGTAGCAACAATATATCAGAATACAGGTTTTTTAATGCAAAAAAAAAAGGAAATTATGAAAAAGTTTGGCTTATATTCAGTGTATTCTGGAGTGATGGGACAAATACATTATTGTGGCTCAATATGTTGTGTTGCTGTGGTTTATTATGGTGGGCAGCTAGTACAGCTATACAGGGCATGACACATCAAAAATTGAGTTTTCATGAAATGTAGAGGCTCTTACACTTCATGCTCAATGTTTAAGTTGACATGACAGACACATAATTTTCCATCTAGAGGATCCTTTGTATGGGATGCAACTCAGAGATTTGAACTAGTTTCCTCATCTCCATCAAGATCTGTGGTGCAAGTTTACTTCAGGATATTCCTAAACTTGTCAAAATTTTTATAGGATCATGTGAGGAGATGTACTCCAGGAGAAAAATTGTATAGAATTAATTTGGTTCTGGTGATTAGATAGTTGTTTAAACCCATTCATCTACTGTTTTCTGGTTTCATCCATTTTAAAGGTCAGTGCTCATTATTTAGAAGAAAACCCCAAACTTACTTCCTCAGCAAACTTGAAGTTTGAATGACAAGAAGTTCACACTGAACAATCACAATTCATTTTGAGTCTATGTCGTACACTGTGTCCTGTATTAATACTTTGACAGGGTTAGATATGTAACTACTTCAGTGAACAGGAAACATGTCAAAGTAAATGTATTTTGTCTTCACTGGAAAGAAAGATTGAGGTATTTGAAGCACTGTGTCAGTATTGAATTAAATTTTATTTTTCAGAACATATAGGTTTCTCAGTTTGACTTGATGGTCTTTCAGAACACTTCACACCTCATCAGGGATGAACTTAACAGGACTGGCTTGGATCATAAATAAGAGATTTCCCATTTTAATGCAGTTACTATCCACTATACCATTTTCACACACAAAAAAACCCCACACAAACAAAAAAAAACCCAAAAAAACAATTTCATTTCTTTCTCAGACAAAATGTAGTAAATGAACAATGTTGAAACCATGTTTTGATGGGTTCTCAATGAAGCTATGAGTAGGATAGGCACTGTAATGCACAAATTAAGCCTGTATTTTCAAGATGATTTTCCTTTAGATATTTAGGGGTAGATTTATTTTAGTTTGTTGTTGTTTTTTTGTGAGTGTTTAAGTTCCCATTTGGAAAGACAGCATTTGAAAAAAACAATATAGATTATATTGAGTGCATAGAAACATATTCTACATCCAGCTTTCCCCATAAACCTATATCTCAAACCAAGAAAAGGTATAATATATATACATATATATTACATATTGTTATGGTTTGGATGAAATGATGAGACTTGTGGGTTGGAAAAGGTAGAGTAACTTTAACTATTTTAATAGAAAGCAGCAGCAGACAAATATATACAAGCAAAGATACAGAGTCAGCACCAAGATCCAAACCTCCCACCTTCCCTCCCAGTCGCTATATTACCGCAGCTGAACTCCCCCGGGGTGGGGGAAAGAAAGGGAGGAAGCTGGACCCTGGAGGCCTGGACTCGGAAGCGGGGAAGCAGCAAAGCTGGGGTGCCAAGCAGGGCTGAAAGGGAGGCAAAGAAGAGAGAGAGAGAGAGCAGCGGGGACAGCCCCCCTAAATTTATACCGAGCATGACATGTATGAAATGGAATACTCAGTTGGTCAGTTTGAGGTCACCTGCCTTGCCTGTCCCTTTCCTATAGGTGTAGGCTCTCACCCTGCACACCCCCTGACTTCTCAGTAGAGCCACAGAAGGTTTACATTCCAATTCTCAGGCTGTAACCCAAACATTCAGGCTTAAGCTATTAGAAGCTGATAATGTTTTTTGAAAACATACTGCCAGCTTTCAGAGGAATACAGTCAGCTTTAAAGGAACCCTGGCTAAAAGCAATACCATCTTAGCAGAATTAATTCTGCTCCAGCCCAAACCAGGACACATATATATATACATATCTATGTAATATATATACAGCTGGATGTAGTTCCCTGTTTTCTTCAGTGAGAAACAATGAAAGTAACATTACTTTGAAAATCAACTTTCTTCAGATACCTGAAAAGGAAAGAGAAAACTTTATGGTGCCATGGGATGTTGAAAGCCTGATCACTAGGGCAGTGTTCTCAGACATTTCTTTCCCCTCCTGTTACACACAACCTGCAATAGCTGACCATAATGACATCACAAGTGGAAATTGATAACATAACATTCCCTAAACCAGTGTAAACTTTGATGGATGCTTCAATGGATGTTTTATATTTGCTAGTCTGAGATCTATTTTATTACACTGACAAGCGTGACCTTTAAAGTAATGCATTTGCTATAAAAAAAAAGGAAAGAAACTCTTTATAACATGAATTTATTGTCTATAAAATCACTTCCCAGCAAGAAGTCTGATTACAATCAAACTAACTCACCAAAATGAAGCAGTTTACCTGTGATCAATTTAATGTAGTAGTAAAATCCTAATTATGGGTAAAAACATTTTCAAGGTTTATCGTATTGTCTATAAAATGTGCATGGAAACTAACATTCAGTGATGCGTAGCACATATGGGGAAGCAGATGGCTAAAGGATTATTTTTAAAATCAAGACTTTCGCTGACAAAATATAGAATTGATAGGGTATGCTCAGAAAACTAAGAAGTTGTTATTTATGGGACAGGAAGCACATATGCAGTAGTTAGATTCTTCCTTACTAAACAGGAGACAAAACAGACCATAATGCCTAGAGTAATAGCAAGTCAATGTTTTTAGCAACTACACCTTCCAACATGTTGACAAGTTCAATTTGGGGAGTATATTTGTTTTGTTTCGTGTTGGGGTTTTTTTGGCTTATTATTAAAAGTAAAATATTTCTAGGTCAGGACACCTAAAAGGCTGAGTTAACACAACTTTGCTCTTTTGATAACTCCTAGTCTAAATGAAATGCTGAAAGAAGTAGAGAGTCAGACAGCAGTCTGTTTAAAGTAGGATTTTATGAATAAATTTGAAGAAAAATTCATATTAAGTTTTATCTTCAAGTAGAACTTTTAAAGACCTTGGAATTTCAGTTAATGTCTTCCTGTTATTTCCTATTCCTTTCAGATGTCTACTGTTTTTTTTAAGCACAGCCACAGCTTCATAAGAAAGCTTCAGCTGGAGATAAAACTAGTGAAATCTTAGTCCAGGTATAATGCAAGAACATGGTTATAGACCCTAGATGCTTGTTACAACAGGACCTAGGCTAATTTGTACAACCAAATACTCTCATTTGAGTCCAAGTTTGTCCAATATTAGAAAACAAAAACTTCTGTAGTCTCACATTAGAAAGCAGAAATAGACATACAGTTTTAAAGAGAAGAAATATTTATAGAAGGAACTGTATTTACATTTACAGAAATTACATAAATGCATATAAAACCAGGCAGTATCTGAACTACAGGATAACTTGAAATAGTGCTTCAAGGGCAGAGTAGCAGATTAAGAAAACTTAATCTACTCTCCTCCCTTCATCATAAATATTAACACTTCCTATGTTTTCTGTACCTTTTCAGTGTCTTTCCCAGAATGAAGCACTGAGCCATCTTACGTCCTAATTATTCTTTGTTTTCATTTCCGAAGGATGTTTCCTTTCCAGTACTTTTAATTTTTATTCAACTATTTTCTCCCACTGTTGTCTCCTTATTCTGTCTAAACCTATGTTAGCTCATTAACAGTTGAGGAAGCTTCTGGTAACATTGATTTCGCAACAGTACAACACAAAGAGTGAAACACAGCTTCAACAGCATAATAGGTTAAACTGTATTACATTATCTGTTTCAGGGTCTACTTGTGTTTGAGAAAGAGTCTTTCAGGATCTGCCTGATGGCTGTTACTGAATGGTGGGAATAGTGGTTTCATACTTTTACATCCTTACGTCGTATCCTATCTGTCTGTAATAAATAGTTTTCTCCCCTATGTGCTGATATAATATTTTGAAAGGATAACTAATTTACTCTATAGGGACAAATAAATATATTTTGGCGTACTCTACTTGCTCATTTGTATTTTTCATTTTACCTCCTTACTTCCTTATAAAATGTTTTCTAGTCACATCAGCATAAATAAATGACAGTTGGTCAATCCATATATACTGAATTCTTTTCTATGGGTATTGGAGCACCAAAACTAAGAGCCTTCCACACTGCTCATGCAACAGAGCTGAGAGGAACTAAGTTCTAATTTTGGCATTTCCATATGTTTAGACGAACAAACACAGTGAAACTGTGATGCCTTTGACAGCATAGTCCAGCCATGGATCCTCAGCCTTCCCATTCCACATAAGCAGGCTCATTAGAAATGCTGCAGTCTCAGGAGGAGGGGCATAATGGGTCAGGAAGGACACTGCTGTCAATTCAGATTGCTGAGGGAAGACCAGAATCAGTACTGGTTGTGAAACTGGCAGCTTCCAGCAACCTGACTTCCATTTGGCATGCTGTGAACTTGCACAGAAGGAAGCCCTTGACCACTTCAGTGGTGTTTGCATATGATGTATGTCTCTGCCTCCAGAGAGAAGGCTGGCTGGAAACTTCTCATAAACCAGGTCCCCAGCCAGAATTTGAAGAAAATTTTCCTAAATAACTAGATATTTACGAAAAATAATGGATGCTGAGTTCATACAAAGGGAGAGAAGTTGCAAACAAAATATGATGCACAGTTTTGGGGTGGAGTCTTAAAACTGAAGACCCCGTCCTCCTCTGTCCTTTTGAAAATCATCCTGTCCTTCTCCTTCTATTTATTTTGCATCATGCACGTTACAGTGCAAAACTGCAATGCTGTACAAATTACAGATAAGTAGTGATTATTCATGGAACAAGTGAGTTTTCCAAAGGAAGTGTGTTTGTGATATGTTTCTATATGTGAGTTAAATGGAGACTTTAATCATATCAAACTTTGCTTTGCTTTAACAATATTTTGATAGTAACAAAACCCATGTTTTTCAGGCTTTTTAAGGACTGGATTCCGATAGCCAATCATATCATCATGGCTAGGCTTCGCGAACGAAGATCCAGGGAGGGCTCCATCCATGCTTTTCATCAGCGCTTTTTACAAGCACGCTGATGACTGAAAAGGCCAATGCGGGACAGACAAGAGGGGTTGCAAAAGGCACAGCAGAAGGACTCCCCAAGAGGTATAACCTGCAAGACACGATTCTTTCTACGCTGAATTGGGGATACAAGGAATAGATTTTACTACAAGTTCTAAACTTCATTGGAGACTCTTCTGATTTATTAAGGCATGAATGAAATGAATCATGTTTTCTACAGAGGTTTCTAGCTGCATTATTAAATTAATTTTCATTACTAAATTTAGGCAATTTTACTTTTTTGAAACAAAAAGAATTAAAAAAAGGAACCTCAAACAAAGTAAAAATCTATATTAAGGTTTTAAATATTGATGAAAATGTAGTGACAGAGATTTATCTTTACTGTGCATTTCCAACAGTTTATTTTCTTTCTTCATGTTGCTTCTGTTTGCCAGCCACAATTGCCAAATGCTTTGATAATTACCAAGTCCTAAATGAGACTAATTAATCCCAAAATCTGGGGTTTGAAGTTTTCATGATGCAAACATGACTCTATACACATGCAGTGTTGTCAGTGACCATATCCACACAAGAGGGACCTGGATAGCCATCAGTCACCTTATATCATTCAGGACAACTCGAGCTCTTTATTTTCAGTGCATGTCTTTCCAGCCAACTCAGTATACTGTGCAGTACACTTGCACACATCAGGCACAGTCTGAAAATCACTTGGNGACACTTGCACACACCACAAATGTGTAGCTCCTAAAGGAAAAATTAGCTCGAAAAATAAGAAACGAAGCTGGAAACATGACATCAATAAACCATGCTCTATCTGGGATAATTTCAGACAAAAAAAATGTTTAATTCCCTAACATGTCATTGTGTGTGTCTCCGCAATTTTTGCATATTGTCAGGCAATATTGCAAATTTTTTGTGTGATATATGGTAACTTTATCCCAGATATTTGATATTTCCCAAATTGCCCAACACAGCTTCTTTTCACACATACCATGGAAATGTTATTTTCCCTGTTTAGTTCCCATGTTTCCTGGTTTCCACTTCCTTCAACTCCTCAAGCATAAGTTAGAATCTTACCTAGACTCCTAGTACCCCTGTTGATTGATACCATAAAGTGGTACAGAAAGCAATAATATAATCCAGTGGACAGAGAAAAAGAAACAACTTTGGGCTGGTCTCAACTATGCAAGGAAACAAAGAGGAAAATATGCTGAATTCCAAAACATTTGTATCTATCATTCCTGAGGCAGGGTTTCCAAAGAACAGGGAACTTAATACATTTCAAAGCAACTGCCTGCCAGTATGGCTCCCCGCTGTGCTTCCTACTCCCCGATGCATTTCAAATACTAACAGGTCTTTAGGGTTTTTTTTTGTATTATGCCTCTAGAATATTTTTATTATGAATTATGGTACTGTGTAGCAACCCTGAGGAAGATCTTGGATTAATACTTTATAAGGTAAATTAATTACAAGTAATAACAACAGAGAATAGATGGGTGAAACAGTAATGTGTACCAAGAGGAGAATTGGCTTCACTTCATTTTGATCATGCAGTTGGAATTTATGAAGTGAATGGGTATCATTTCGTGAAGTCATCTAAAAAAGAGCTAATCTCTATTTCTCTTTGAAGGTGCATTTAAGAAAAAAAAAAAAAAGGATGTTCTCACTAGAAGGAAACTCCCCTGCACTTGAGATTCAAGGGGAGAAAAGAGCTTAATCACCAAGAAAGTATGGCTTTAAATAATTCAGTTACATATGCATTATTCACAGAAACATAGTCAGTGATTTCATAAGGAATCAGACAATTAAGAGAATTCAACAAAAAATCAATAGGGGCCCTTAGCAGAGGCAAAGATTGGATTTCTAAAAGGGTTCTGAATCACAATTTCCCCAGCTGGTTTCTTTATGGGAAAGAAAGGGAGAAGGAGAGGGATAGGGTGGGAAGAGAAGAGAAGAGAAGAAATTAGGAAAGGAAGGGATGGAGAGAGGGTGTAAGGATTAAGAACAAAATTACAGTAAAATTTCTTCACTGGAGGATCTCTGTTATGGAAACAAAAAATATTTGTCTTAAAGTGAGACCTTTAGTTATAGAGCAGAACAAACTAGAAAATCTAAATATTTCATAAATTTAAATGATTGACTTGGCACTTGGAAATAATTCAAATATATTAAATAAAAAAACCCAACACACAGACTCCTGGATAATGTTGGGGATTTTTAGGATATTCTGCCTATTGTCCAATTGTGCTTGACTTTATTTCTCTTTTGCCGAAACAGATACTCTTAACTCAAAAGTCCACTAAGAAAACTTTTGACTTTTCTGTGTTGGGTGGCTAACACAGAAGGTAGAAACAACTTTTGTTTTGTCTATAGGATCAAGATTAATGGGTCACTATCTGGATAATGTTTTTACTTTTGAGTATTGATTGTCTGTCAGACCTACTCTTGAAGGGTATTACTCTTGCATCAACATCATTTTGCCTAACAACATCTCTGTAAGGAAAATTTGAAGCAGCTAACAGGGTAGCTAAAAAGGTAACTCTAAATCTTTAGCTACTTTAATCCAGGAGATACAGGTTTCTTCAGTGTTACCTGGTATTAATGAAAAATATTTTAAGTCATATTTACATCTCACAGATGTGGGAGCCCTTCTTTTACAGAAAGACACTATCACTGTCAAATTTGAGGACCTCACAAGCCAAGTATTACTGATGGAAAGTTTGCAAGTTGTACTCAGTGGTGGAGGTGATGCTTGTAGAGGAAGAAAGAAGCATTACCATCATTACCAGCATTACCATGTTTTACCATACTTTGTTGTATTACCATGCAAAAAAGGGAGCTCCCCTGCCACCCCAACTCTTTAACCACAGTCAAATCCACCATTTATTGTGCGGTCAACTGCATTGTGGACATGCTGGTTATGGCAACTCACATGCAAACAGACCTCTGCAATTACCTCTTTTGCCAAGTGGTCATTATTGGTAATCACAACTGCTTATTGCCATTAATCCAGGCTCAGAAAACTCATCCCAAATCATGTTCTTTCCATTATTCACAGCATCAGGACTGCATGTGAAAATATTTAGCTAGCTACTGGGTTTGGTGCCTTGGTCTATGTCATTATTTCTCTGTAAATTTGTGGAGGTGAGTTAAACTGGCTAACTGAGGAGCTGCTGGTTTTTGAGACACCATAGCAAAGAACTCACGATAAACTGTTTTCACAAAGACCTGGCTGGCCTTAAGCAGCCCGGTCTGAGTTCTGTACTGCTACAGAAAAAATGCTATCAGTATCCAAAAGAGTTTGTTTAATGCTACCTTGCATATCTCCGATCAAACTGCTCTCCCTGTCCTTAACTGTCATAATTGCAGACATAACATTCCTGCCCTGTAACGCTAATCAAATGTATGACGGTACAGCATCAAAAAAACCACCAACAGTTATCACTATTCACTGCTTAGTGTTTTCAAGGTATGCCAACGTAAAGGCAAAAGGCAAAGAACTGAATGGATGTTATGTTGAGCATGTTTTCTCCAAAAGTTAAAAAGTGCACATCACAACACTAAAAATGTAATGAATGTCACAGACTTTGATGAAATGACTATGCAATGGCTCATATGTGCTGCACTTACTACAGGTGTATTAGTAGCATGTTTAATTAATTCAGTTTAACATTTTCATTTCTCCCTGTCCTGGAGTGATTAAAATTTAACAGTGTACGTCATGTTCCCTTTTGAACTTTTTGAACTTTTGAATATGGACACTGTTTCTTTAAAAGAAGAAAGACTCAGTAGCTGAACTCTCTCCCCCTCCCGAAAGAATTTGCCGGGAGAAGCCGAGAAACNGATGAAGAAACTGGTAATCCAGATCTGTCAAATAGATTTATAAGATTAATCACTACAGTGTGATGCTGATAGATAAAGCAGACAATAATCTGGATGTGTGGAAAGGTTCAAATATTTTATCTCCCTATAGAAAAGCAAACCTAGCTGTCATATGTAGTCTTTTACATTGTATTCGTCACTAAAATCTGGCTAAAACTTGCATATGAAAATACAGTCAAGAAGCTGAAAGGTAAAAATTCTAAGTTAAAAGTTAAAAATTCTACACTTTGTACAAGACTTTTAATGAACGTGTGAAGAGGTTTTGTTCAGTGTAGCTTCCCAATGGCTTTGATGTAGGTTTTGATACAACTCTTATTGCTGTTATTCACTGGCAAGTACAGACACTTTAACTAACCAAAAACTTAGTAAAGAATAAGTACCCATGGCAATATGTCTTGCAAGGAAACACCTCTTGGTGACTTCAGAACCAGATGTGTCTCCCATAAGCAGAACTTGGTCTTGTTTTGAAGCACTAACTTACATCACCTTCCAGACAAGGTGAACAGTTCACTTTCAGAAATTCTTAAGACACACTGAGATGAAAAGGAAAAAATAAAAACAAACAAAAAATCTGAGAATGCCATAAGAATCTGGAACAGTCACCAAAATGGGATCAGAACACTGAATAAAGAGCTACATAGAGTCAGCTTTAAGTGGCAGGCAGAATGCAGCTCAGCATAATATTCATTCACACAGAATCACAGAATGTTAGGGGTTGGAAGGGACCTTTGAAGATCATCTAGTCCAACCCCACTGCCAGAGCAGTTGAACCTAGGGCAGGTTGCACAGGATGGTGCCCAGTCAGGTTTGGAATATCTCCAGAGATGGGGCCCACTGACCCCTCTCCCAACTTATCTCCCTCCCTCTGCCCCCACCTCCCCTTTCCCCATTTCCTTGCTCTTTTCCCCCAAATCTCAGAGCACCTGTGTTCAGTTGCAGACCCCTCCCCTCCCCAGGTGTGGCTCTTTGCCCTCCCACCCACTGCCCTTTATCTCTCCAGGAAGGGAAGCAGCAACCAGCTGTGCCCAGCTGGGCTGAGGGAGGCAGGAGACTCTTCTCAGCGTTGCTGGTGAGTTCCCCATGGCGCCCCCTGGTTGGAAGGGGGGGAGAAAGGCTGGGGGGCCACCAGGCCCCCCAGCCAGATNGGGGCCTGGTGGCCCCCCAGCCAGATAGGCAGGAGGAGGGGGAGGGTTGGTGGCTGCTTCAGCATCACCCATGGGTACTAGCTGTGTGTCCTCAATGAGCCATTCTGCATGCCACCTGGGCTGAGTGAGGGTCTCACTTGAGGTTCTGGGTTAAGGGTAGTAGTGGTGTTAGTGGTGGGGCAGGAGCTGCCTGGGGATATGCTGATGGTGTCTGCTCTTTTGGCCAAGCAGAGAGGTTTGCTTTTGGAAGACTGGATGGAGAAGGGCCAGATGTTTGAGCTGCAGAATGCCCACTGCTGCTATAAGCTGCTACAGCGGTGAGAGAGGCAGGGCCTGGCCCCTCGTGGTCAAGCCACAAAGCCTGAATTACCTCCCTGAAATCTCCTTTGGGAATGCTCCTCTTATCTCCAGACTTATTTTCCTTTTGCAGTTTGCTGCTTCCCCTCCTCCTACATGCAGGAGGTGGGTGGTTGGATGGGAGGTGGCTAGATGCCACCTGTTAATCATAGAAGAGTTACAACTGGAAGAGACCTTGGAGATCATCAAGCCCAGCCTTTGTCCTAGCCCTATCAACTTACTAAATGATGCCCCCCAATGCAACATCCACTCGTTTCTTAAACACCTCCAGGGATGGTGACTCAACCAACTCTCTGGGCAGCCTGTTCCAATGGCTGACAACCCTTTCAGTAAAGAAATGCCTCCTAATGTCTAGCCTGAACCTCCCCTGGTGCAATTTCCATCCATTTCCCCTTGTCCTATCACTCTCCACTAGGGAGAACAGACCAGTCCCTGCCTCTCTTACAGCCTCCCTTTAGGTAGTTATAGAGAGTGATGAGGTCTCCCCTCAACCTTCTCTTTTCCAGGCTAAACATGCCCAGATCCCTCAGTCTTTCCTCATAAGTCTTGTGTTCTAAGCCCTTTATGAGCTTGGTAGCCCTCCTCTGTACCTTCTCCAGCACCTCAATGTCCCTCTTGTAGTGAGGGGCCCAAAACTGGATGCAGTACTCGAGGTGAGGCCTCCCCAAAGCTGAGTAAAGGGGCATGATCACCTCCCTGCTCCTGCTGACAACACTGTTCCTGATACAGGCTAGGATGCCATTGGCCTTCTTGGCCACCTGGGCACACTGCTGGCACATGTTCATCTGGCTGTCAATCAACACCCCTAGGTCCCTCTCTGCCTGGCAGTTCTCCAGTTACTCCTCCCCAAGCCTATAGCGCTGCTGGGGGTTGTTATGGCCAAGGTGCAGCACCTTGCACCTTTCAGAATCTGTCTTAACTTCTGGATTATTACTTGTGTAATATTACTCATTCATAGTTCTAAGCAACTAGCTACATGAAAGAACAAAGCTGAATTTATAACACTACTGGGGAAGAAACACATTCTACAGCTATGAAGATAAGTCAAACATGTAATGCATTTAAATTAAAGTAGCAGGTAAGTTGAGCTTGACAGTATAGAGTATTACTTTTCTGTGTGACAACTGCCAGTGAAACGACAATAATTCCTAACCACTTCGGTTGGTAGATTTTAAAAGACTGCTTGATAGCTTTCTGGCCTGTTAAAGTTGACATCAATAGGATCACAAAAGGAATAACTCTTTCAGGATCCTACATAATTTTTCCAATATTGTTTGCATAGTTGTCATACAGGCAAATTAAAAATATAACTTAGAGAGATCACAAGGCATCCTTTCCCCAAAAGTGGCAAATACTTATCCAGCCAATTTCACTATGGGTGATTCCTGCTTTCATACTTTATAAAATTATTTAATTGAGAAATTGTTCCCTTACTGCCCAATCTCATGGTCATAAAACCAGATAAGTCTTCAAAATACTGCTATAAAATAGTCTGGTTTTGAATGATAAACTTTAGAGAACATTCAGCAAGGCAGCAACTTGATAAAGAATTTATTCAAAGTGAAATATTATTCTAAATTTTCCATAAGACATCATTTGCCCTTACTTAAAGCAAAATAGTTCTTCAAAAGCAAAGAGCTGCTGTTTGGCACATTTTTAAATCATAACATGATAAAATTTAAAAAAAAAGATTACTGTCTTTTGCAGCTACTTAGAGAAGATCAAACGGTTAACAGTTGGTTTAGTAAATGATTTTTGGATTTAGAAAAAGCAAAGATCTGTGTTTATCAGAAACAGTATGCCTCAAGTTGCATCCGTAAGTGTCAGAATTAATGTCCTCTCAATTACAATCTTATCTTTCACTTTTAACAAACTAGTTTCTCTCATTTTGTGGTATATTGAGCATCTGCTGGAGTGCTAGCAATTGTTTCTTGTCACAAACTTATTTGTAGCTATGCTAGTTTTTATCTGGGATAGAGTTAATTTTCTTCGTAGTAGCTAGTATGTCATTCTAGAAAATAAACTAATAAATATTTTTAAACTTTAAAAAACCTAAAACATTTTCACAGTATTTTCCATTATGTATTTTCATATTATTTGAATTGTATAATTTTATACTTATGGAATCTCTTTTCCTGAATAGTTCATTTTCTGGAATAATATTTCTTTATACGATTAAATATATTAACTTTTCAGGTGTAACATAGTTGCCATAGACACCATAAGTCATCCAAACCATCCAGTATGAGAGTTTAAAAGATGTCAGTGGCTGATATCCAGTCCCTCCTGTTTGGGTAGATGCAGAAAAGAAAGTAAGTTATGAAAGCCTAGGGATGCTCAGGGAGATTGTCTGTATTAAAGGAACAGAACCAAGTTTTAGTGCTCTGGACCCTGTTAATTTTTTAACTACATATGCCACTCATGGAGGAGAAAAAAATAAACCAGTTTCAGATCTGTTTGAGACATAAGCCTGGCATTGTTCACAGTGGCCTTAAAGTGACTGCAAATATTGCACTACTTTAGGTAAAGTATGGATGGCTTCATTGCCTAAGGGTTCTGAAAGCCTGCCAAAAGCTGGTGACATCCCAGCAATGACCTTTCTGCCGTCCAGAGACCTTTAAAGATAGATACAACTTACTCTGCAAGGAAGAGAAGAACGAAAGGGGTACTGTAAAAAATTCTGAGCTAGAGTATTTATCAGCTTGCTGCTCCATTGAATTACTGGCATGACACTAATGAGGCAAAAGAATCACACAATTCATCAAAAGATAGTGCACATTAAAACATGACAAGATTTTAAGTCAAAAATAAACAGCTCAGAAAATTTCAAAGTGGTCCAGAATGGTTTCCTTTTTCTTCTCTTGTGCTTTCTTTTTCTTTTCTTAGCCCAAAGATTTTGGGGTTTGGATTTTGTTTGGGGTTTTTTGTGTGTTTTTTTCCCTTTCTTCCATAAGAACAGATTGTTCTGGATTGTACAGGACCTATAAATCATATACATTTTCCCTCATGTCCCTCCCTACTCAGTGCTTTGGAAGATGCATGTACGTATTGAAAAGCTTTCTGTGATATGTGAAGAGGTCTGCATGAAGATCTACATGTTTCACAGAACAAAATGAAAAGCCACAGAGGCAGCTGCTGCATTAGTATTACAGGTGATTGTACTGACAATGGTTGTGTTTATAAATCAGCTCTTCTGTAACTCTGCAACCCATACTACAAGACTGTAAGAAACTTTGTCCTTTCTGGTTCACATTCAATGTTTATGGATCTTGCTTTTTTCTCTGTCTTGGAGAATGGTTCAAGCAAGTTGATGAATACTGCTTTTTAGCTCAGTTTCTGCATTTAACCATGCTTCCAACACAGGATGTGCTGGTACAGTTTGATCACTACAGAAACATTAGGATGATAGCTGGTTTTTCACTTCTTTCATGTACTGTTTAGAGCTTTGCAGGTGGTCTATATGGCTGTGCTAGCTAGAAACTCATTACACAGTAATTCTGATGCAACAAAACCAAACCCAACTTTTTGACAGGAAATACAAGCACATTTAGGAGTAGCTGCAGTTGTGAAAATCTTAAGTGCCTTTGTTCCATTTCTTTACTGGTTTTGATGGGGGAAAAGAAGGGGAGGGGGCTTTCACAGAAGTGTTGTGTTGATGATCAAGATAATCTAAACCATCTTTCCAATATTATCATCCAAAACTGTTATCAAGGCCTAGGTTAGCAGATTATTTCTGGATATCATTATTAATATGAAAAAAGATATCTGATGTCATACAAATCTAAATAACAGATCTCCAAATAATGTCTTCCAATAAAAAACAATTCCACTGTACTGTCAATCCATGTAAAGCTCAGGATAAATACTTTCGTTTTTTATGTTCTTTGTAGTTCTACTATGGAAAATATTACCACAAATTAAAAAAATCCATTTCCAAAGTGCTATTTTTAGTAGAGAAAGGAGTACTGCTTCTCTACAGGACAACCCATTCCATCTATCCTCACAATCTATCATTGGATCACATGAAAAAAAAATTAAAAGTCTATATTTTTTCACTGAATATAGTGGCTTCAGACTAGCTTTTTACTATTAAAGTTCCAAAATTTTGGACCTGCCATCTACAATTTACATGAGTCTGTAGCATCCTGGAATCTTCCAAATGTCTGGCTTCTGCCTGAACTTGGCACTGAGCTGTACTGGGTCTGTAAGATACCCATCATTACACATTTACATGATTATGTTAATATTGCCTGTTCTCTCTATCTGTGACCCACATGGATGTTCATGGCATCTCCAAACTCTTCGAATCATAGAAGAGAATCACAGAATCATTTAAGTAGGAAAAATATCTTTAACATCATTGAGTCCAACTGTAAGCCATATCCACAGGAACCATATCCACCACCTAGCCATGTCCCTAAGTGCCACATTTAAATGCCTTTTAAATACTTCCCTGGGCAGCCTGTTCCAATGACTGATAAGCCTGTAATTGAAGAATTTTTTCCTAACGCCAACCTAAACCTTCCCTGGTGCAACTTAATGCTGTTTTCTCTTGTCTTATCACCCGTTACTTGGGAGAAGAGACTAAGCCCAACCTCACTACAACTTCCTAACAGGTATTTGTAGAGAGCAAGAAAGTCTCCTGTAAACATTCTTGAATCCAGAATAAGCAACTCCAGTTCCCTCAGCTGCTCCTGATAATGCCTGTGCTCCAGACCCTTCACAAGCTTTGTTGCCCTTCTCTGGACATGCTCCCGCACCTCCATGCCTTTTTTTGTAATGAGGGGCCCAAAACTTGCACAATATTTGTGATGCAGCCCACCAGTGCCAAGCACAGGGGGATGATCACTTCCCTTGTCCTGCTGGCCACATTGTTTCTGATCCAAACCAGGATGCTGTTTGCCTTCTTGGCCACCTGAGCACACTGCTAGCTTATGTTCAGCCAGCTGTCAACCAACATGCCTACTCTTACAACACAATATTTCAAAGCAGACTTTATAGCATGGTTCTGGCCAAAGACTTCCTAATGACAAATTTAACACCATTGTAACTCTTCACTAGAGGCTTAGTTGTCACTACTTAGAGATAAAAAGTAGGAAGGAATTTTTTTTTTTTGAAGTGAAGTCTGAAATGCTGTATATCAAATCCATCAGCTGATATGACACATTTCTACCTTCACCTTTATTCCCAGTTTATTATCCAAGATTCTTTTTTGCAAATATCCTTCCAAAGTCCTCCTGTCTAGCAATAACAACATATTGTAAATTTTTTTCATGATCAAATATATGACATTATATTACATATTTACTTCTATTTCCTTCATTTTTTTTCTGATTATTTCTGAATTGGTTTGAAGCACTTGGTCTTGCATTTGCCTAAACTTTATAGTTCCTCTTTATCATTTTTGATATTTCACAAAACCTTTATTTTTGCTTACGTTAATGCACTTATTCAGCAATTCAGTTACTTAAGTCACTTGATTGACTGCTTCACACATCTGTATATTCCTCTGTGTTATCTATTAAATAAAAATCATCTGGGATTTTTTCGTTAGTTGATTTATTGAGGGTTTTTTGTGGAGTGGGGGAAGTTGATAATTCTCTTGGGTAGAACACATCTTTTCACTCATCTTTCTAAACCACTAATTTTTTTTCCTTTACTTTTAATTCCTTTACTGTTTTCCTCAGATTTACATTTCTATTACCCTTTTCCCATATCCTTGCTTTTTCATACCGTGACACCAATTTACCATTCTATTACCCTATTCATTAATTCTAGTACAACTACTATGATCAATATCACTCTTATTGTCACTTTTTCATTTTAACTATTAATCTTTTTCTTTCTTCCTCATCTTTTGATGGTCTAGAAATTCCTGTGACTAACTTTAGGAGGCACTTACTTCTCACTGGAAAACAATTTAAACGAGTTTGAAAAAATAATGCATTATAAATAAAACAATATTATTTATATTCTTTTTCTTTGTTTTGTGCAGGCACCAGCTGCTGTTCTTATGAATAGAGTCATTATGAAGTTATAAGTATTGGAAGACAAAAAAAAGGAAGAAATTTGAATGGAAAGATATTTTTAGATCATCCTAAAAGCACAAAAAAATAGATAAAAACTACACACTGAAAGAGATTCCTAACAGTTATAAATGCACTATTAATAGCATTGATTAGTAAGACATCCAAGTCCTTGTCTACATTTTTAGAATTTGAGGGAAGAATTAATTACTAAGAGGAATTCTATATTTGATAAATTGTCTAATAATATGCTAAAAGAGGTTTTAATGGGGCTGTTTTCTTAACTCTTATCATTAAGTCAGTTGCAATTGGCCCCTTCCTTTGTATCATCCAAGCTCTAATGATTTTCCTATAAATTCTATGTTTATAGAAAAGACTTTGTTTTCAGGAACATCTTCTCTTTTGTGAAAGGAAAATGGGATATACCTAAGAATTTTCTCATGATTTACTGTACATAATTCTTTCCTTATTTTATAGTCACTATTTGTGCTTCCAGAAATTAAGACATTATCAGACATATTAGAATTAAAAGATAATATTTTTTTTTAAGTTATTGCCAAAATGCCTTGCAACTGTCAAGCTTTATCTTCACAAAAGGATTTCAGGTTTACTGAAAAATTAAGATTTTACAGCAGTCATTGAAATGCTTTTGAGGAGGACAATATCCTGAAGATATAAATCCAATTATTTAGTTTCCATGAAATCAGCATAGTGAAGTTGTTTTGATTCCCAAAGGAAACCTTTTCTACATTTCTGAAAAAAAGAAGAACATGATACAATAAAACGTACAATAAAGTAAGAGGAAGGGAAGTATCAGACACTTGTTTCTGGGAAAGCTTGTAGCCATAGCTGAACTCTGCAATAGTCTCAGTTCTTAGTAAGGATCAGACCCAAATTCCAGGCCCTAAGTTTTGAAAAATTTCTTACCCAGATTGAAAGTTATATGTTTTTTGTTTTCTTGGGTTTTCTTATTTTTATTATGTAAAATCTCTTATTGTTCCAAAGTTGAATTTAAGTGCTTTCTCATAATCAATTTTTACTTTCTTAGAACAAATTCTTCTTTTAAACTATAGAAAGGAGTACGTAACAATGAAAATTAGCAACATTGTGGATTTGAGCCATATGAAGGAAACTACTGATTATCATTATTGTTTGAGATAGTACACCTGACTGTTGTCCAAATAGCTTTAGGAATGGGTCATTACCATTGTAATCCGTGTGTGTGAGAATATCTCCATTCTTCACAATAAATCCTGTGAAGCCTTGTACAGACACATATGGTAAGTATACCAGTTCAAAATTAAATTACAGACTTTTCTGAAGCTGTGTGGAAAATATAGTATCAGTCATGTATAAACTTTTGAAAAAAAAATGTAGACCTTCTGTGTGTACAAAACACTTTCTTGTTTGTTATAGATCTTTAACAAAAAACTCAGATTGGGATCTAAATGCCATCAAAATGCAGGGATTTTGCACATTTAGGTTTTGGGTTATCTTTAACCCAGTGCTTTTTGAAGCGTAATGGAGACTACCTATCCATGCAGTGAAATGGATAATTTGGGGGATTTTTTGTTTCTTTGGTTGGTTGGTTTTGTTGTTGGGTTTTTTCCTGGACTGTCAAAGTGAAAAACAAGCAAGAAAACAGTGTAGTTGTGCAACATTTGTTTTGCTTTTTTTAGAAGTTAAACTTGTGGCACAACATATTATTTTTTATCTTAAAAAACACTGATATTTTAATAATTAAGAATATGTATTGACCATTGTGATTTATTTTAAGGTTCTTTTCTGTGTGCTGAAGCTCAGAACTTTCCTACCTTATAAAGCCATTAGTCAGTTCCTCAGCCTCTGCTTTTGAGTTTAGTCCATCTCAGAAAAAGTCACCATAATTTTAAAAGAGTATGATGGATACAGCTGTGTAAGTCAGCAACCTGTACATAGCACATTAGGACAGAAATCACTGCCTCCAAGAGGGAACTTTAAACAAAAAAATCCAGTCACCAGAGAAAAACTCTTAACTGATCTAAAGGTATTTAAACTACAGATCCACAAATAAATCAATTGAGCAAAGATCAACACAGATCTAAACTTCTCCAAACAGTACATACTCTTATTTACAAATATATCTATTTCATCTCTGATAAATATAACCTGCTTTTTTTTTTTTTTTACAGCAGTTAGCTACATTTTAAGGGGAAAATATTTCTGCATTACAATTGAGCCTCTGTTGAATCATAGGAATGGATACAACTTGTTAATGATGCAAAGGTTTTCAAACAAATGCAGTGCTCTACTTACCTATTATCTTTAATGGCAATATTCAAATCCGAATCTATCTTAAAATGCCTGTAGAAGAAGGATTTCTAATTTGGTGTTTTATCACAGGTACCTTAGCAGTATAAAAATTAATGATTTAGGAAAGAAACTCATTCGTTACAATGCCCATTGCCCTACTTCTTCAAGCGATCCATACCATGTTCTCATCTTTGCAAATGAATCAAGATCCATATTTAAGTCATCTTCCCTGTTAGAAGACTGTTTCGAAATCTGTTTGTTTTTTTCTGACAGCTAAAAACTTCTAATCAGTTTCCACTCTGAACTTTCATATGCAATTTATGTACCTTTGTTCTATATGTAGACAAAATAAGCAGGAGCTTTGGCCAGTAGATTCTCAGAGGCAATAAAATGCCAGTACAACTGCCTATGCTAAAACCTTAGAAAGTCTTTTTGCAGTTGTCTTTTTTTCTGCTAAAGGAGATGCATACAGAACAAATTCTGACTCTATAGCATTTTTCTATCCATCTCATACCCTTTGTATCATTTACAGTAAGACAGCAACCTACCTGAGAGAAAGGTAAGTGTAATGTTCATGTGTCAATTTTGTAGTAATAGTTGAATATTACTGCAGAAAATGCTGCCAGTATAGGACACAATGTATTCAAAGTGACTACTGAGATTATCAGTTATTTTCCTATATGATTGCCATACACAAGGAAAAAAATAAAGTAGATAAGTTTTATTGTCTTTCTGAAGTTCACTTGTATAAGTAGGTCACTAATTATGTATCATAATTTATTTTTGTCTGTGACACCTAAATTTGTGAAGTTAATTTATACAGTATTATATGTTCCTTTGTAGTGCTGTTCTGCTTCTTTCCCTTATCTCAAAGAATTCTCTTTTGAAATTGAGTTTTTGCAACTCCAAAGTGCCTTACTCCTCATGAAATCACTTTACAAATTAATAAATCATTCAGTGGTAATTGCCCTTTATAATGGATTTTCTTCAAAATAGACAACTGAAACCTTATTTCAAAATATTGAGTGAGTCGCAGAACATATTTCATTCTTCTGAAAGTTCTGCATCTTGAATTTAATGAGGATAAAACTTGCTCATTACTGTGGTAACAAATTAATCAGCTGATAACTTGTTCAGTTAAAACAATGTTCCTTAGAGAAAAGATGTCCAAATGTTCAATCAATTGAATGTATATTTTGTTAGAGTGAAGGTTAGTAACTTGAGTATCATGAAGTTTGCAAACTGCTCTTTGCTTTGGCTTCCTCATTGTCATCGTCGTCGTGGCTAGGCTTTGCGAACGAAGATCCAGGGAGGGCTCCACCCACGCTCCTCATCAGCGCCTTTTACATGTGCACTGATAAAAAGAGGATAGCAGATAGCACCCTTGAGCCTGTGCAATGGATTTTTTTATAGGTGAGACACAGCATTCGCAGAGCTGGAACCACCTTTTAGTCCTAAGGGTCATCTGCCAGGGCCTAGCAAGCTTGGATGCTGGCAGCAAAGTCCTTAGGATGGAGGTTTAACCTTTTAGATGGAAGGCCTTACAGGGCTATACGAGCTCCATCTGCCTGGGTTTGGAATCAGAGTTGTCCTTCTCCTAGGATGACTGCCAGAAGGCTAATGAGCTTCCCATACAAGGATTATAGGAACATGGGTATCACTCCTCACACTTTACCGTGGGCAATGAGTTTAATGCTCCCTCTGCTGTCGGCACAGTTATCGCACCGGGGCCACAGGAGACCTCAAGTGATTTTCAGACTGTGCCTGATTTGGCTTCCTAAATGACCAACAACTGACTGCAATAAGAAACATGGTTACCCTGTGCTAGATATAGTTTTGTAACACCAGTGTCAGAACATTAGGGCTCTTCTGAACCGCCACTTCTTAAGGTCAAACCTCAGCCAGTATGCAGTGAGTTATTCAGAAGAGGGGGGCTGGAGTGAAAACTTCATGCTGATGTGAAAATTAGGTAGCAAATTATCAAAAGTAGTACGGATTAAAAGCAAGGAGTTTTTTTTGTTGTTTTGTCTGTTTTTGTTGCAACACTGCCTTTCCAGCTGCTTACCAATGTGTCGTCTCCAAATCTTTCTTAACATAATGGACAGAAACAAAGCGAAGACCACCCCAGCTAATCCCAAAGTATGAATTCAGTCTTCAGAGACAACAAATGGATCAAGTAGCTAGATTAAATCAGACAACCTCCTGGAGCCAAGGAAAAAGAATAAAAATCAAAGTTAAATATTCCCCTTGAGAAGAGAGAAGAATGATGTCCTTTGAGAGCTGGTGAAAACAAGAATGAAAAGGATAAATGTTTTAACTCTGAGTGGAATTTAGTTTTAATAGATTTGAAACACTGAAATCTTGTCACACTATAAAAGTGAAATATGCCAAAAAATTTTTCACTGGCCCTACAGGCCAATGTTAAGGATGTCTCTTCCCAAAAGTCACCTTAAGGTAAGATGTTGACACTATTCTTGCAGGTATTTTTATTGAGGAGGAGGAGAGAATAAACAAAATCAAAATTTTCAGTGATTCAGAGGGCAACTGATGTAGGAAACAAAACGCTCTAAACCGAAATAATTTTCAGAGCCATAGCAAAAATATTGAAAAAAAAAAAAAGTGAAACCTCTCAATTGCATGACGTGCTTGCACCCCCAAACCTAAAGTAAATATGCTAGATTTATTATCCAAGAAAGGAGGAATAGACAGTGAAAATGAGTTCTGATTCATTGCAATAGGAGACAGAACTACCCATATTCAATAGCAAATGTATTGTAGGGGATCTCCAGTACGCGTAAGGAATGTCCAAAGCACTTGTAAACTCAGTGTCAAAAGAAAAGATTTATCCAGACACATAGGAAAGATTTGTAGACAAGTTTGGATATTTTTCTATGAATTCCATAGTAAATCCACTACACTATAACTGTTCAATGATAAATGAAGTGGAAATGTGGCCTTGGATCTTTACTGGACGCATTCCTGTGTGACCTCATCTAGGTGATCCTGCTCTGGCAGGGGGGTTGGACTAGATGATCTTTCTAGGTCCCTTCCAACCCCTAACATTCAACAGTTCTATGAAATAAAATAGCAAGTTGGTGTAGTTTGTGTAATTTTTATGATAAAATCACTATGTTATAGGAAGCTAACATTATCCTATTGTGAAATATTTAAAGGGCTTATAAAACCAAGTGTTCTAAATAGAAAAATAGAAGTATATAATGGAACAAAAATTCCACTAAAACAGGAAAGGGCAAAAACTTGCACTGGGCAAAAAGTGGATGTGGAAATTAACCTTTATTACAATTTTAAAAAAAAGGAAAGCTCATGAGTAACGTTTATGAAGGAAAGCTTAGATTTCAGAAAAGCTCATGTCGTATGTTGTGTTTTGGAACACAACGACTCTTCCTTTAACTCATTTATTTGCTCTTCATTTATTTTGTCAAAAACTAGTTCAGTGTATGGTTCATCTAGATCTTCATTAATGCTTCAAAGAACAGGTGAAAAATTCACCTATTATAAATATCTGTGTTAATAAAACTGTCTGCCTAATAAATGGATTGTTAATTTTGAAAAGGCTTTTAATATCATGTGCACCTTGACAGGAAATGAGTGGTATCTTATTTTACATTTCAGTCCAGTTTCTGAGAGAGTAGAAGTAGCAATTTAAATGAAACACGACAGCAAATATTATGATAAATATTTACATTTAAATGTCAGATGTTGAGGTTGTTTTTCTTAATATTCTAACTATAACTGGCTACTTATATCACTGTTGAAAGTTTTTTTTTCTGTATGATGTGGTTTTGGTCACTAGACTTACTAATGGCGTGTTATTCTGGATCCATAAGAGCAAACCTGAACATGACAACTATGAATAGCAGTCAGTTGGCAAAACTGCTTCACACTTTCAAGTAAGTATAATCACTCCTAACATTTGGATAACATTTTCAAAACATATTTCCAAATATTAATTAAAAATTAACAGATGTTTTCAAGCTGTAACATTATATCTTAAAAAAATATCAAACAACAACAAAAGCCCCAGGGAATTGAGTTTTCCATGTATGTTTGTATGCACACTTAAGAAAATCTTTTTCTTTAGTCCATGACTTTTAATTAGGGCTGAAGATACCAGAGTGCATGGGAGCCTTTTGCACTAACTTTCTGTTAGGTAAACAGTTTGCCTCTGGTAATAATTCAAATATTTTTACATCTGAACCCCAGATACGATTATTTAACCACTGTAAAGTTTCAAAGGGAATCTGAGTACATTGGTGTTACACAACTCAAATGTGGACGCAAACATCACTGGTAGCCTTGAGGATTTGTAGTGAGAGGTAAGCAGAATTTCTATACTTGGCTAATACAGTTTTAGTTATTACTCCTGAGTTTGTCATTCATCTCATTTCTTCTGTTCTTTACTTCCTTAGGAAAGATATCAATACTGAAGTAAAAAATAATACCTAATCTCATTTTCATACCTGTACTCTCTCCTGGACTCGTTCTTGTCTGTCAATGTCTGTCTTGTATTGTAGGATCCAAAAAGTGGACACAATATTCCATATGTGGTCTCAGAAATGCTGAAAAGAGGGGAATAATGACTTGCCTTAACCTGATGGCTGAACTCTTGCTACTATGACCTGCTTTCTAGTTAGTTTTCATCCCCACAAGGGGACATTGCTGACTCATATTCAACTTCTTACCAGGACACTTAGGTCCATTGTGTAAAGCTCCTTTCCTGCCATTCTGCCCCTAACTTCTACTACTTTGTTGAGTTCTTTGAATATGTTGAACTTCCTGAGGTTTTTTTTCAGTCTACTGAGCTCCCTTTGATTGGCAGCCCTCCACAGCATAGCGACAATTCCTTCCCAATTAGGTGTCACCTGTGAACCTGCTGAAATTGCACTCTCTTTTGACACCCAGTTTATTAATGAAGATATGAAACAGCATTTGACCCTTTGAGGAATGTCATTCATAACTGACTGCTAGGCACACTTTGACCTTGCATGCAAAAAAACGGAAACTTTATGCAATCTCAGAGAAGTACTGAACATCTACTTTGACTTTGCTTTTTAACATTAATTTCCTCCAGAAAAAAAAAAAAATCTGTAACAAAATAGATGCCAAAGTTACTCCATTTACATATAACGCAAATATTGGACAGGAAACTTCCACAAAGAGTAAGCAAGTTTTACTGGCTAATTAATCAAGGTTTACGTGAACCCTTCATACTTGGGTGGATTCTACTTTGTACAAAAAAATGAAGCATTCTAAATACTTGTTAGTTTGTATTAGTAATATTAAGTCCTGGACAAAATCAATTTATCTGCAGTGTTCTCTCCTTCCCTGAGAACATTCTTTCAGAAGCAAAGACATTTTAAAGAAGCTCTGACATTAATTCTGTTCATTTCAATGCTGAGTTCTTATGTGTAAATGATGGGGGTTTTTGCTGAATTAATATATCTAAGTAATATTTAGAAAGAAGGAAAATACTTTCTTCCCTCGAGGACTTGGTTAAAAGTGGTCAAACGGCTTGGGTAGACAGATAGGGCTGAGTAGGAAAAAGAATTTAGAAACTGGATGTCTCTATCTCAGTATATAATCTCTGACAGCAGAAGACTTGGGAGGAAAATAGAACTCTGTAGTGGATAGACATGAGATAATGCTTCCTTATCTATACTCTCTCTTGATATAGGAGTTGCAGATACAGCTACCCCCACAGAAACATTAATAGAACAAAAGCCAGACACTGAGGTAGAACAAAGGGGCCGGGGCCTGCAGGAGCTAGCATGGGCTTAAGGACACCTGAGTTTGGAACTGTAATAGGAAATCCTTTCAGGAGTATCTCAGCACCCTGCAGTGACTGGTGTCTTCATGTCTGGGGTTTTGTTTGTTTGTTTGTTTTTATTGTTGTTTCTATTGACCATAAATCAGCCTCTGCCTCGGGTATAAAAGGAGATTCTAGGCTGTGTCAGTGTGAGCACCAGAGCTGGTCGAGGTCTGAAGATGGTCCCCAAGGGGTGGGATGCACCCTGGTGGATACTTCTGCAGATTGAGTGAATCATCACCTTCCTATATGGTGAGAGATCTGAGTACACATGGAGGAAGGATTTTCCCCTTTTAAACATGAGTGCATGCAGTATTGTGGTTTATTTTCCTAGGAATAAGGGGTTTCTTTGTAGTTAAGTATTGGTTGTGCTGCAGTATATCTCCTACTGACACCTGAACTTTCATATAATGTGTTGCCACAAGAAGTGCTAATTAATCTTGTTTGCAATAAAACCACATTTTGGTTTAGCTATTGCTGTCCGCTTTGTGGGTGCCTCTGCAACAGCATGATAGTCAAGAATGTGTTTACAGGTTATTTGGACTTTTTCAGTTTAGCTCAATGCTTCATTACGTGTCTGAAGGTATGAAATACATACTCTTGCAGAACATGTTCTCTGGACCGCTCATTTATATATTTTAATCAAAATCTTCTTATTTCTTTCTAGATGAGTAGTCTAATCTCTTTGCTATTTCTTCACAGAAAGGTTTTTTTAAGGTTACTTACAGTTTCTGAACTGTTCACACCTATGCAAGGGCTAGACCATGAATATTCTAGGTAAGATTTTAACTGTTCATTTATTTAAGATCACTATAAAACTTTAGGGATTATTCTTTACCATATTCCCTATGTAATCTAATATCCTATTGAAGGAGCCTTTCCCTGTTAGTCGTATTAAACCTGGCTTCTCTGTGGTTTGTTGCAAAAACCCTTTACTTTTAAAACTTTGTCACCTAGTAATGGATAAAATAAGAGTTCCTAGTGACAAAAATATAGAGCTGAAGACAGATTGCTGAATACTGATCTGGATAAGAAACTGAGTAACTCAAAAGCAGTGCTGTTACTGACAATGAATCAAAACTGAATAACAAAACACAAGAAAATCGTAAGTGGAAATATGGTGGTAAGGATTCTATAAAGACATAATAATTATTATATATTTTTCTTTAGGAGCGTGTTTTCTCCCTCACTTAAAACATGCCCAGCAGGAGTGGATCCTTTTTACTCTTAAGTTAAGGAAAATACCTTAGCTTTTCTCCTTTTTAAGTTCAACATAAGGAAAGTAAGAAAGACAAATTGGAGCATGCTTGCCTCAGATAAATATCACAAGGGTTAGGAAAGGACTAGGAGTAATTTAAGCAGATTTCTTTGAGTGTTACTCTTTCAAGCAAGATGCAATAGGATTCATGAAGTAACAAGGCCCTAAAAAAAAAAAAGCTGTAAAAGAATTCATAAAAATAAATTTTTGTTATTTATTATGTATGTATTTCTTATATTATTAACTACCTTGATGATTTTGTAGCTTGATTTATTTTCATAAAATTGTTTGAGGGGTAAAAAAAGAACCAATACAAGCTTTTATACAATGCAGTATATTCTGTAAGTTTCTCCAAGATTTTTTTTAATGAAGTGATCAAAAATTGTTCTTCTGCTGATCAGCCATACAATTACCAAGTACTAGGAAGAAAGCCTCTACGCCTTCATATTGGGCTTAACCACTCTGATGTATTAGATCGTGACTGAATAGACCTTTGGTCTAACATGATATGGCTCTCCTTATGTTCGGTGACAAAATATTGCAGGCTTCAAAGAGGCTTGAACATAAAAACTTGGACTTCAACTATTGCAAATCAGCTTCCCTATACTTTTGTAATCTTTTCTTCCACTTTAATTGAAGTGATTTTGTCTTTTTCTCTTTTTAATCTAGCTTTTCCTCTGTTAATCCAATACAGCTAAATTACCAATGACTTTGTCTTTCTTGCCCATCCTCTGAAATGGGGTCAGAGAACAGTAATGTCCAAGTGAATTAACTATGCTCATCTTGATTTTGAAAGGCTGCAGAACAGTCCTTCAACTCTGTTTCAAGAATTAAGCTAAAACTCACTGATTCACATTAAGTGACTTTTGAGTATCCAGACAAGGTCTCTACCAGGCATACCAGAAAGGAAAAAGTGGAAAGTATTGAAAAGTTGTACAGCCAGAACTCAACTGAAAAAGGTTATTCTCATACTTAGACATCTGAGATACCTATGTACATTTTATTAACTTACTGCGTCACTTATCTCAGATGCTTAGTGTTGCATCAGAGTCAGACGCTTAGCACACTTCACCTGCAGAACTAATGTTGGTTGTTTTTTTTATGTGACTTCTGCTTTTCTCAAGGGCACTTGAGTCCTAGCAAAATGCAAAGCCCTATGGTTACTTTGTACCCTAAGAGCATTTACAGGACTTTCAGTCGCAGCAGTTTGTCACTCAGTAAATGGTGGTAAATGAGCCACACTGCTAATAACGACAGGTGCAAAAAAGGCAAATCTACCAAAAGGACTTTGATAGATTTAGTACCTATCTAAATTCATGCTTAATTTAAAGGAGAACTGCAGGTTATTTATTTATTTTTTATTTATTTATTAGGTTAGGCAATAGAGAGGTTTTGGTGGAGGTAATTTCATGTACTGTGACTGACAACTGTGGAACTGAAAGTCTTTGGTATGCTTGTATGCAAGGATTGCCATGAATAGTTTCTCCCAAACAAGTTTTCTACATAGCAACAGAAAGATTAGTTCTGAGAGATCTCAGCAGCCAATAAGATTATTGTTCTGGAACTCTTCCTTAAACCCTTAAATATATAGATAGTTTAATAGCATTGATGACTTTGGCTAGGTTTGAAGCAACTGGAGCCTACAACTTAGAAACGAAAGGCATCTGCCCTCTATATTAATCACCCAGTTTCAGAGGATAAATTTTTTTTTTTCCTTCACATTCCTTTGAACAATAATATTCCAGTCAAAATCACAATTGTGAAAAAGTCAGTGGCCACAACCTGCTGTTCCCTTTGAGTTCTCCTATGGAGTAGCTCAAGATTTCTCCAGGCAACTTGTAAAGTCCTTTTGCCTTTATAACTGTGAACACCTAAGAAATGTTCATATATTTATTTAATCTCAATGACACCATTTTCTTTATACATGTCACTTTTAGAATGGTTAGAAATGATTTCCTGAAAGCAAAGGCAGAATGTCTATCCAAGTCACATAGTTGGTGGACACTCTGAAGAAAGACAAGTGGGGAAAAAGATCTAGGAGTCTTGGTGAATAGGAGGATGACCATGAGCCAGCAATGTGCCCTTGTGGCCAAGAGGGCCAATGGAATCCTGGGATGCATTAAGAGGAGTGTGGCCAGCAGATCGAGAGAGGTTATTCTGCCCNAGGATCAGATTTGTGTTCCGGCTCAGACTTGTAATCTGTATCTATAGCAGCAAAACAGGGTAAATCCTTACAGGAATCCCACTCATTCAATGATAAGCTTATTAATAGCTAACCCTGAGTGACAAAAGAATTATTTGAAATACAACATGTTTTACTTTCAAGATCGAATACTTTGTAGCAGTAAAAGAAAGGTAAATCAGTGTATAAAGGCATTAAGATGCTCTCTAAAAAGTCACCTTCTCAATCATTATCTCAAGAAATGGAGCATCATATTCTCTTTGTCATCACAATTACACCTGTGCGTATGCTTTAGAGGGGAAGATGCAATACAGCTACAAATTAATGCCTGGTTAAAAAACCAACAACAACCCACAAACAAAACCCCCATCAAGAGCTGGTTGAAATCCGCAGTCCACTTAGCTCATACTATGAAACTAATAAGCTTTCATAAACTCCAATGAACATTGAAATATTTTTGGTTTACATATGAAAACAACAAAATGTGGGTAGATACACGTTGGCTTTTTTGTGCTGATTGAGGCCATGGTAGCCCATTATGTAATTATAGTGAATGGAGATAAACACTCAAACATTGGCTAGAACCAATGCGAAAAAACAAAGTAAGTAAAATGTTTAGAAAAATTATAAAAATATGCCCAAGTAAACTCAAATCCAGGAGGAAGAAACTTCCACCATGAAGAACATTTATTTATTTTCCAGAAGTGACCTCAGGATACTGATGATTGGTCACAAATGCTCTTCTATTCTTGTAGTAGACTGAAACTATTTACCTCAGGATCCAGAAGAACAGTGGAAAGAGCAGTGTATCTCCAGAGGAAATATATTTTGATTAGACTGATAAAATAAGACTAGCAATACATTTTTAGTTCCATGCTAAAGATGTGCTCTCTTTGCTTATGACCAGATTCTGAGAATAAACCTATTTCAGGGCAAAGTGCTTGGAACTAGTAATTATCACAAACATTTCAGAATGTTTACTGTCCCCTTCAAAACTGAAAGAAGATATGATGACCTTTAAAATACCTCCAGTACTCAGTTTTATTTCCCTCCTTGATATTTATGAGCAATATTGATGTTATGATGAAATGGCTGTGAATGGCTCAGGAATAAAATTAAGCCAGAAACTAGGAAAAGATATCAAGATGTAACACTCAAGTATGTAACAGTTTTCTGAATAGAGTGATTAGGAAAAGGAGCTAAAACTTTGTAAGATTGTTCTCAGTGAATTTATCAAACGGATCTTTTGTTAATACAGAATTTTCAGCCTGTAATGATTTTTGTTATCTCTGAGGGCATAATGAAAGAAGAGCTAAATTATGTTTGTTTATCGTGTTTTTATATTACATTTTTATTTCTAACTTTATGCCTCAGGATTTCCAAAACTATCTGCCAGGGTAGGATAAGGATATCACTCTCTGCCCTCCCTCCCATCCCCCATGCACAGCTTTTGTGGGGAAAAATAAAAAGAGAAAGATTGTCTTTTGAAGCATTGGAGTAGTCTATAGTTAAAGCCGAAAGGAGCTGTGTTAATTATCCCAGTGGAATTGCACTTCTCCTGTTCTTTATTATGTGTGCTTTGCTTATTTAGTTTTGAAAGAGGTTACCAAAAAGGCGATAAGGAACAAATTTTATCCAGGTCATGTTGTCAAGAAAATAGCTGTGTTTTCATTTTGTGATTTGTCTTTCTCTATATCACAGAATCTAGTCTATTTCCAAGGACCTTTTGGGAATTTGTAGGAATGAAGGAAAAGCAAGATATTTTTAAAGTCTTCTTGGTTTTGCTATAAAACAATATTTTTTCCATAAAGAATGAAGGAAGTCCTTGTTGGCTTAAGGGAGGAAACTAACAGTGAGCCTAAGTGGGAATCTCTGGCAGCTTGATTTCTTGGTGAACTATTTACAAATGCAATTACTAGAGTAGCAGACTGAGTAGGGGAATTTATTTGTGTAAAGTAATAATTGGTGGTGCGCACATTCCACTCAGATGCAAACATTATAAAACATGTTACGAATATAAACAGCAGCTATAACTGCCTGGCATCATCCCCTGTACTTCAGAGTAAGAGGTCATCTCGTTGTGGGTCAGATGGCAGTGAGCATCATCCCACTGTCTGAATACTGTTTAAATAGTTGGATGCAATAATGGTGGTTTTGTTTCTCCTTTGTTCTGTGACTTATCCTCTAGAACCACGTAGTAGAGGCAAGGTGATAGGGTAGATAAAACATTCTTCACTGTCAGCAGAATTTTTTTTATGAGGTTCTGTTACTGCATCTGTCAAATGCGTGCCAAACAGCCCACACATACCTGCCCAATTGGCTTTTATTTTTCAAAGGATGTAAAAAGAACTTCGATTTTTTTAACCGTACTGAGGCTCTGAGAAAAAAAAGCTTTCTGAAGTGGTGAACTGAAACCCTGGAAATTAATATCGTGGTATTTGATGGAAAAGTTGTATTTATATATCAGTCCAGACCTGCATTTATCAGCAATGCTGTAATGCTTTTACAAGCATACACTTAGATCATTTTTGTTTTCTCAAAGAGTTGTTTGAATAGATTGTTTCTGTTTATCCAAAGGGGAAGCCAGTGATCATTACTCTTAAGCCTGTTCTAGTAGCATGCAGATACTTACGGCAAAGGTCATATCAAAATGCACAGTAAAAACCAGACTGAGATGAATTTATTTAATTGCACAAGGCTCTAAAGACTTATTGAGAATCTCTCTCTTACTCTTTGTGCCAAACAGCTACTAAAAGTCCTGGACACTGCTGTTACTTTCTGCATGCTGTTCTGGTAGTCTCTAAATGCTTGAGCTTCCCAGTTGTGTTTCTATTGTGCAGAACAATGAAGTCCAGTGAAATTATGACCTCTTAAAACATTGTTTGAAATAACCTGACAGGCTTTTTGTTCAATGTGTTTCACCTCCACTCCCATACCTACAAGTAGTATGGCTATGTAATTGTAGTCTTCACTACACTTTATTTTTTTCACATAAAGGGTCATCTGTGAGCCTTGGAAATATTGATGTGAACCTCAAATTACCATAGTTTGGAGTATATGTTTCCAGTTCTCAAATTTGTAGTTATTTTTCTCTTCTTTCTATGTAGACTTTTGCAAAGCTTCAGTCACAGAATAAAGTCCACGTTACGTGAGTGATGAATGATTTCGCATGAACACCAGAAGAACTAAAGAAACTGAAAGTAAGGAAAAAATTCTCCTTTATGAAATTAATGTAATTAAAAAAAAAAAAAAGAATTTCATTGGAATGAGTTTATATCCATGCTTCCACTTTATTTTTTCAACTCAAGTTCAGAATGAGTCTGGAATTTTTTGTTTTTGTATGGTGCTGCAACCTGTCTTAAAATAAAAAGGAATACTTGAAGACAATTATTCATGAGAAGTTTCTTGTCATTAAAACTGTATTGTTATTGCATTTTTAAGTTTATACACAAATCTCTGCATGATATCCAAGTTCTGAATTTGTGAATCATGAAACTACTTGCATTTCTTAGTTTTGAGTTGCACTATCACCATTTTTATGGTGTTTATTAGGAATAATCTCATAAGGGAAAACATGCATCAGGCACTAAATCTAAAGATAAGAGTGTCTCCAAAAAACAATTTTTATCTGATCAACTTTTTCAATGCTCTATCAATTTATTATAGTATTAATTGTGAATAAAAACCCAGTTTTCTTAAATTCTTTGCTGAGTTTGGAAAAAAATGTATGGCTTAGATTAATCTCTTTAGTCAACTTATTATCTCCATATTTTATGTATTAGCATAGTGGCTGCCTAGGAAAATACTGCTAAAAATCCATTTCATGTGGCACACTAACCAAAAAGAGAAAGAATAGCAAATCACCAATCTGATACTCAGGTTTTTTCAGCTGTAATACAGTACATAAAAAAGGAGAAATTTAGTGATTATCAAATAAAATATCTACCATTTATGAAAACCTACTGTGATTAACTGTCATAGTTAAAACATTGGCATGTTATATTCTACAAAATAATTTCAATAAGAGGTATAAATCGAAACTATATCACTCAAGAAAGATAAGATGCTCACAAAAATCATCTTTGGTCAGGGTTGTTTTTTGTCTTAGGGCTAAAAGATGCATCACTGGGAATGTTTCATGAATACATTAAACCAGTTCTCCACCTCTACTGATTATTCTTAAGGAAGAGGAAATTACTGAAGGTGACATAAATCATTCTAATTTTCATCTAAAATTAAAGCAGGCACAAGCCAATTAGTTCAAACAGTCAATGAAATACAGAAGTCCTTATTTCATTTTTTTAGTCATTTACATAACAAAGTTCCAGATAAATCAGAATGTTCATGACAGGTGTTTATGTCTTTCCAGTGATTATAAAGGAAAGCAAATAAGCAAAATAGCTTAGATGAGATGTTTAATTTTTGATAGCTAATGCTAGGTAAGAGTGATTCTTTTTCTGTTATCTTTTATTTTCCAGAAATTTCTTCCTAAGAAAGTTATTACTTAGGATCTGACTTTGTACTTTGTACATTGATTTAAAAAGGTAATTAAGCCTTTCCATACTGTCTCCTGCCTGCCTACAACAAAGCATAAATTACTTCACTAAACAGTCTAGAATAATCAAAAAGGTGCTGGAGCAGCTATTTCCAATGGAATTACACCTACTTTAAATATCAATTTGCAGTTTATTTTTTTCCAACTCATTTGGGAACATATAAACATATTAGCCGTTCTAGAATACGACAAGCAGCATGGCAAAAACTTCTTGGACCATACAGGCTAATGGCTAAATAAAGAGTTCTACAGCTCGCTCAGAGCAGTACTGATTAGTGCTGCCTGAAGTATCACCCATGTATACCTATTGTAATTTTGCCTGATGTTACACCGACTGGCAAGTATTGCAGTTCTTTCAGAACCACTTGAATGATGTCTGTCCTACATTTTGCAGCACAGAAATGCCCACAGGCACATGCAGGATTTAAAAACAATAAAGAATCTGGATTGACGGTATGAGAGGGGTGAGTTTGGAAGCCTTCAAAAGAACAAATTCATTCTTCAGCCTCTGTTCTGAGACTGTGTTGCTGTGCTGTTCTGTCACTTAGGGATCTTTCTGCATGGAAAACCTTGTTTACATTTAAGTCATTTTTACCCCTTGTAGATTCTTTCATTTCAGATGCCCTTAGGGATCTTCAACTCTATTTACATGAGTGAGATTTTAAGACACTAAGAAAGATTTTACATGTCTAAAGGAAGTATATTGTGAAGGTTTCAAATGCAGTGCTGAGCAACTTTAAAAGAATTTCCACCAAGTGAGACTTGGCTATGCTAGCTCTGTTAAACAAAAAGGGAAAGAGATGGAATTTTAACTCTGGATTCTCTTGCTTTTGTTTATTTTACTTGAATCTTAAAATTTATTTGTATTCTGTTGGTGTTTTATTTATGTTTCTCTACGCTTCAAGTAATGAAAAGCATTTTGACCTGAAATCTTATCAACACATCCCACAAAATACTATTAAATTGTGCATATTTTGAATATCTGAAGCTCAACATGCTTACATGCTTTCAAATATTTAAATATTAATAGATAAAAATATACTTCTGAAGCTTAAGAAAAACTATTAGACAATGGAATAACTTTTCCCTATTCAACTACGCATCCACCTGTTCTTTCTGTGAAAAATTTTGCATTTCAGCTATTGTCTAGTTATAAAAATGCACTTCTGAAATTTGCCTTAGAAGCTAACAAGCTTCTTTGTAGTAGGATAACCATGGGATCAACCATATGTAATTTTACTAAATTATGTTTTCTTTCAGGAGAATATGAACTCTAAAGGAAAACTGAACAAGCTATATCCACTGTAAAATCATTTGACTAAGGTCACTGGAATGACGACCAATGTATGAATTCAGCTCAACCATATTTTTTCTAACTCAGAGTTAATTATAAAGCAAAATAGAGTTCTTCAGTGAACAAAAAGTGGTCAAAATTTGATCTATATATGTAGATAACAATGCATTTAGACTAGAAATATTTGTAAAATATCAAGAAATATAAAGCTTATTGAATTCTTTTTTAACTAAAAAAAAATTCGGGGCCCAAAACTAAAACATTTTTTCAAAGTATTTGTATTCAAACCCATCTTCCCAGACCTTCCAAGACCACATGTTTCCAAAGCCATATGAAGTTATCTTTGATGTCAATTTTCTTAAAGAAATGACTGATTCAAGCTCACTGCAGAAAAAATGTGTACCTCAGAGTCATTGAGATAAGTACCTAGAGATATCAAAAGTAAAGAATAGATGATTGAGAACCAGAAATCCCCACTTACGTTGAACTAGTATGTGAATGTATAAAAATACTCTAAGAGTCCAGAAGGATTACAATTCTCCCTCTCTAATGTCATTCTGGGAATTTCCTAGATAAATGTGGGAGAACAATTTAATGATTAAATCACAGCACTGAGAGATCTACCATGACATTCTCTAATATGCTTTGTCAGAAACACACAGGTGCTTCAGTTTATCCATCTTAATATGTGTTAGTAATACTTATTCTCAGGGCAGTATTATAAAGGTGATTTAATGATCTTGTCATGCTATTTATCATAATTATTAATTTACCAATATATTAAATATAACAAGGACAAAATTTTTATTTGTGTTCTGAACTTTCTCGTTGTCTCTGCAAAACACTGTTCCAGAAAGAGTCTTTATACCTAAGCAGATCAAGATTCTCTGAAATGAGATTAGAAGTGGATATTCAGATAAAACTTTTCAAAGATCAGTGGCATGCATTAAATATCTTTCCTCTCACCTATTTAGTGATCCTATATATTAATGACTTTATAGCCAAGAGGTAAGTCTTTGAGAAAATAATTTTTTTGTTCTTCCTCCCTCTCCACTTCCCAATGTGAAAATTACTGTGACTTTCTTTTTTCCTGTTTTTCTTTTTTCAATGCAATTTTTCTCTGCTAGTTTGCTCAAAGTGTTATGTTAAATACTTTACATTCTGTTCCTTTACACTGGACAGAATATTTCCATAATAAATCAGGTAGGAAAACCAGACTTCTCCATCAATGTATTTAAGTTTTTCTTGCTTAAGTAACAAGAGAAAGAAAAAAGGATTAAGTTAATAGAGGCTAATATCACCACCATATTTAGAGGGGATGTTCCCAGAGATATCAAAGCTGAGGGTTGGTAACACAAGCTGAAGAGACTCATTCCTTTCCCGTGACTGCAAAACTGATAAATAAATCATAGCCATTTAGTGATCATGAATATCACCTACAGGCTTCTGTCACTTACAGATGATAAGCTTTCAAGTTTTATTTACTCCTGAAATCATGATGATGAGTATTTTATTTTTTTGTAATTTTTTGTAGTACTGATTTCTGAAGTCACTTGTCTTTTCCTTAAAAGAAATGCTATACCAATGCCCCTGAACCTATACTTCCAGTAACTTTTACTCACTTTCTGATTTTTGCACAAAAATATTTGCTTGTATTCTCTTTGTCTGCCTTTTTTGTTGAAATGAAATATACTAGATCAGAGGACACAGGACAGTAGGTAGTTCTAATACTGCCTGGAATAATACACCACTCTGAGTCATGTCATGAAATAGCACACATATGGAGCACCTCAATTAAACACATGGCCACGTCCACTCCTCTACAAGGCTTCCTAATTGTGGTCTTCATGCTCTTGAGTGAACCTTTTAGGTTCTATAGTGACATCAGTATAATGATGTTTTCTACTTCTATTCAGTACTGTCTAAGAACCAAGCTGGCAATATTTTAATGTAAGGATGACGTATTTATTTTTCATTGAAGAAAAATCATTCAGTGCCTTTAAATGTGATGCTAATTCTTCAACTCTGTCACAAAGAAATGCCATTCTGTAAAGATAAGAATACAGCTGAATCTGATAAAAAAGGCTTAGATAACAGGCTCTTCAGCTCAAGCTTCCAGTTCTATAATCTTACCAATCCTAGCCTTTCAGTCCATAAGCTAGCTGGGGATTTGTAATGCAGATGAAGTTTTACAGACTTTCAATACTATCCTTCTCAAGAAAGTTCAAACTGTTTCTCATTCCTTCTTTGTTCTTCCCAGCAAGTTGAACTTTGAACATCAGTGGAGGAAATTCCAGATTTCTTAGAGGGTTTTAGAACATGAGGTGAGAGTGGGATTCACTTTATTTGTTGGGGTTTTTTTTGCTATCTAAACCAAGGTACGTATTCTGACTCTAGTAATATAAGCTCCCTATGCAATCATTGGAAGCCAAAAGACTTCTCTATGGGCTATGCTATCCTAAAGAAAAAACCTGTTCAAACCTTTGGGCATCCTCTTATAAAGCCATGCCAAAATCTTAGCTCAAATCTGCTTGAAGAATAAATTATATGTGTGTCCCATCTTTATTCATCTTTAATTAAAAAACCTCTGGTGCTTATTTATGTTCCTGAGCAAGAAATAGTATCTTTTTTAGGAGGTAACTTTTTTTAAGTTTACATAATGCATATAGGTACAATTTAACCACTAATAATAGTTTCCTAATATGCTACTCTTTCTTCTCCCACAGTAAAATATGTATTATAATTTATGTACTTCATCAGAAATGAATAGGAAATTAACCTTGTGCCTCTCTTCTGAAAACTGCTTTTAATAAAATGTGAATTCTTATGATCTATTTCAGAACAGACACTTTAGGCCACATTCCAAATAAGTTATTCCAGAAGGCAGATCTTACACTTGCGCCGAAGCTTTCTTATGACAACAACACTGAATAATAGCTACAGGTTTTCACAAGTGGGTCAAACCACATTAATAAGGTCACTGTCTTTTCTGGATTTAACTCAGAAAAGGCAAAACTGAGAACTCATTTGACTAAGACTAGTTTATTCAGTGACAGAACAAGAAAACATGTTTTCCTTGAAACTCATCCCAAACCTCTAAACTAGGCTGATTTTAGTCTAGTGCTTTAGAACAAGAAGGAACATGTAGGACATGAACAAATGCCATTAGACTGTATGTTTACTGATAAAATATTTCTTTATAAAATAATGTTTATTTTTTGTTGACAGTTTTTTGTAATATGTAATAAACTCACTAACATGAAAAAAAAGTGAATAACATTCTACAAATTGTATTTACTTCAAAGTGTCCCCTATTTTTAAGTATTACTAGTATATGAGCAAAGTTTCCCTCTTTTGACCAGTATGGTAAAAATTTTCTTAAGTGCCACAATGCTTATGTTGTGCAATAATACCTGAGATTTCACAATGTATTTTGTTATAGATCAAAATTAACCCTAAACATTTTTTAAAGTGAAATGAATATGCATAAGTATTTCTGAATGTACAAGAAGTCTATGTTTAAAGACAAAAGAGACACATATGTGTCTCAATGCCCACAATGCCCACTCCAGACCTCTCCAAATAAGGTAGAGCTCATATTTCAACTACTACTGTAGGGACATGTCCATGTTTTAAAACTAGTAATAAAAAAATCTTTAAAAACACCTAAAAATCATTGAACTCCTGGTAATCTACATCTGGTAGCATGTTTCCTTTAAGAAAGACAAGACAAAAATCCCACATTTCAAGGTTTTGTTTTTATAAACATTTCATTTCTGAAGGATTTGACATGTCTAAACATCTAGGTATTTAACAACATCAATGACTTTTGGAAAGAAACCCGTCTGCCTTTTATTTCTGACTCATCCACCTCAATCCAGTACAAATGCAGAAATACTATGAAGTATATTACCCAAGACTGGTGGAGTTTCTGCATCATTCACAAACATTTTGTCTAAAAACTCAAAAGCAGATCAGATATATTGGATCTATTAACTTTAAAACCTTATGCAGTAAATGCATAATACTCCAGATCTCCCTCTCCAAGGTACAGGTAATATTTCTTAAAGTGTAAACCAGTTCACCTTGTTCTCTATTTTTTGCTACATTTGTTTGAGTTCCTTTTACTTTGTTAGTATCTTCCCAATTAGAAGGTGACAAGAGATGGGTATAATATTCTAGGTGAAAATTCACCAGAAGAATATAGAAATGTTTGTTTTGTAGAAAAAGAACAAAGTTTGTCATTACAGGATTCCTCCAGGTTATGCTATCATAACATACTTACCATCATTAAAAAGTGACCTTGATTTTTCAATGCTTCAAGCCAATCTGGTGTGAAATATGCTTAGCTAAATAGATGATTCTTTTTTTGTCACAAATGACAGAAAAAATACTTTATCTTTTCACTCAAAAGCAAATAGCTTTTGCTCTTAAAATGAAGGGGTTTGCTCTGCTTTTCTTTATTAATTTTACAACCTGTAGCTTAAGATTGGTTTTGTAGATGGCAGCTGGTGGAGCCTAAACTAGTAATTTCCATGTGTCAGTTTTCTCCACAGTTCTCTCTTTGTTTCTCAAATCCCTTCAGTTTCTCAGTTATACTGTTACATGATCTTTCACAACGGGATTCTTGTGTGTCTCCTGTGAGTTTACTACTAAGAGCAGAGAGATAGAGTGTGTGTTTGTGAGGATTATTATACAGTAAATAAAACTATTGTGAGTCTCCAGGAAACAGATTAGTTTTAGAAGAGTTCTTCCAAGTGTTAGTGAGATGATTCTCAGCAGAATATACTGAGGATATGTGTAGAAAAGCAGAATAGGGACAGTTTAGTCAACCTGCCACTGCTACTTAATAGGGCCTGAAGCACAAGTGGGACAACAGCAAAACTATTAAGCCAGAATTAGTATCTTGAAATCTCTTAGTACTTCTGATCGGAAATCTCAATCTAGTTAAAAATGGAGGAGAGCAGAAGGCGAAAATCAGTATTTATCTTTTGCCCTAGCTGCTGCTGTTCAGTAATGCCTGCCTGTCAGTAAAAGCAGGTAGCTTGGCTACACCCAATGGTCTAACACCCACCCAGCCTCTCACTCATTTGCCTTTCCCATGGGATGAGGAGAAAACATAAGGAAGGACAGAAGATCCAAAAATTGAGATAATGACAGCTTAACATGGAAAGTAAAAGCTACATGTGCAAGAGAAGTCAAAAGTGGAGTTCATTCACTATTTCTCATTGGCCAGCCACCTCCTGGGAAGCAAGACCTCTGTATATACAATGATTCCTTATGAGGACAAATGCTATGACAATGAATGTCTCTCTTCCTTCTCCTGTTCCTGGGCTTTTATTACTGAGCATGAAATCATATGACGGGGCCAATTTCGGTCAACTGTCCCTGCTATGGCCCCTCGTAACCACTGGCCCACTCCCAGCCTATACCTGGGGTGCTGGAAAGGAGATGACAGAGAGGGAAAGAAAGATTTGATGCTGTGCAAGCACTCTTCATCAATATGCAAAACACTGGTGTGCTACAAACACTGTGCCACAAATGCAAAGCACAGCACAAAAACAGGGTGCTATGAAGAAAATTAATTCTTAATTCAGCCAGACCCAGTATATGAAAGCTAGATCATTCTAAGGCAAAAAGTTAAGTTATAAACAGAGATCAGTACCTAAAAAGAGTTCTGCATGCTGCTCTGGAGACTTTTATAATAGACATGGAAGGGAATATATTTTGTGTTCTTAAAATCTACATTTTCTTGATTTAAAATTGTTTCACAAAATAAAACATAATTTCCATTAAAATGTAATGAAGTAATTTCTTAAGTTTTTGTTTCAGTTATATTTGGGATTTTAGGGGTTGGTTTGTTTGTTTTAATTCTTTAAAATTAAAGATTTTTTTGACTGACTAGTTTGGTTCGCAAAGCTATTGATCTACAACATAAAAAATAACGCTCTTTTTATTCTTTAATTTCCTATAGCACATTTTTTTATTTCTCCTTTCTGTTTCTTGGTTTCAAGGTCAGAGCCTTTTAGCAATTTAATTTTACTCTTGTATGTACTAGGCAATTGCTTCTCATGAGTATGACCTGTTCACAACAAGATTTGGATGACTTCAATAATCCTGCTCCCACTGTGAGCGTATTCCAACTCATGTCTCTTTCACAGTCTTTCATTCTATCCTTTTACAAAAAGTATTGCTCATTCTCAAAAGAAAGGAACTCGAGGATGGAAGCTAAATCATTCCATGAGAAGTTTTGTCCTTGTTTAAGTCACCAGGCAATGTTACTCATGATCATCATCTGATTATCAATTGCTGGATGAAAATTCCACTAGCTGAGCCATCATAACAAACTAAGTACTGCAAAAATGAGAAGGAAACCTATTAAAACAGTAAGGTAGTAGCACTAACCTTAAGAACAAGGCATTTAAACAAAGTGTGGTAATAAAAAAGTCCCTCAGTTCAAAAGTATAGCACAGGCTATTGCTATTTACATATTAATTTACTAGAAAGAAAGAGTTAGACATCTATATCTGTAAGCAATAACATTGCATAAAATAGAAGTCCAGAAAAAAGAATTTAGGGAGAAAAAGTTGTGGAATTCAAACTAATGAAGTAAATTATCAGTTCCATGGCAAATTATGTGTATGATTGATAAAGCCAATGATATTAAAAATAATATCTAAACCATGAATAGTCATATCGTTACACTATCTGTAGAAGCTCACAAATGTACCTTAGTATCACAGTACACCTCACAATGAAGATTTCTTCATTGATATTTGAATGCATTAAATAAAGTAGGATGTGTAAAGGACTAAGTAAATCAATGGTAAATCTTCTCTAGATCATATTCTATCATGTCATGTATATCACTGATTGATGTATTATAAAAATTGCTGAGGTTTAGAGAAGAAAATGGGACTGAGTAGGATCTCAGGAAAGTTCTTCAGTCTCTGTCTCCCATGGTATCCTCATAGCCAAATTTAAGAAGTGTGGATTGGGAGACTGTGATGTGAGATGGATTGGGAACTGGCTGAAGGACAGAGCCCAGAGAGTTGTGGTTGGTGGAGCAGAATCTAACTGGAGGCCTATGACTAGTGGTGTGCCCCAGGGGTCAGTTCTGGGTCCAGTACTGTTCAATATATTCATCCATGATCTGGATGAAGGGTAGAGTGTACCCTCAGCAAGTTTGCAGGTGATACCAAGCTTGGAGCAGTGGCTGGCACACCAGAAGGCTGTGCTGCCATCCAGCATGACCTAGACAGGCTAAAGAGATGGGCAGGGAGAAACTTAATGCAATTTAACCAGGGTAAGTGTAAAGTACTGCATCNGAGACTCCTTCTCTGGAGAAAGTCAAGAGCTGCCTGGATGCATTCCTGTGTGACCTCACCTAGGTGATCCTGCTCTGGCAAGGGTGTTGGACTAGATGATCTTTCTAGGTCCCTTCCAGCCCCTAACATTCTATGATTCTGTGATTCTGTGATGATGATTTCTTGTCTTAGAAAGAGGAGGATAGTATGTGATAAGAGCATATAACAGAAATCTGGGATAAGGGCATTAGGAGCTTCTGTTCTCCCCATCTCATAACCAAGAACAAAGTCACATTAAATGAAAAAGAAAACTGAATACTCTTGAAAAGCAAATATTTTTATGTTCAGTAATCTGTAGGTACAATTGCAACTAGAATTTAAGCTCTTTCAGAATTTGAAGATATGGGTTAAAATAGAAAATATTCAAAGAAAAGGTTTGAAAGCGACCTACAATGACATGTTTCAGGAATGGAACCTGTATTTTACTAGTAGCACACCTTCATAAAAGACAAATCTTGAAATGATTTGGGACATTTCATGATCTGAAGCACCTGGGTTTTGGGGTTTTTTTTGAGAGAGAGAGTGGATATGAATACAAATGGACTGTAAATCAAATTTAGAAGTCAACTGTTATGTTTATTTATATGTATGCTTTTGAATAGTTTGAAGAATTGAAGGAAAATTCCTTCTTATGCAAGACTACAACAATTATAGGCAGAAATAAAAGAATATCTACTAAGAAAATGAATCTTTCAAGATTTCTTAGAAATTGAAAGAATGATATTCAAATTCAGCTGCAGTATGGCACTGGCCTAATGCATCAAGATATGTTCTAGTCTCTTCAAGAACCACTTCTCTTTACCTCTCAATTCTTTGCCTGTTTATGTGATATATTGTGTGGGACTGCAATCACCTCTGGTAAAGTGTAGCCTTAATCTTACTCACTTTTTTTATAAAAAAGTTTCTTCTTTAAACTTCAGGTAGTTTTGTAATAAATAATTCAGTTATGTGTATGACATTCTAGAATAATATGTTTATAGTATAAAGTATGTAAAGTCAAAAAATCAGCCCATTAAATCTGCTATCCTGTTTCTTTTAATATGTGTGTTATTCTTGCAAACACCTATAAAGCCACTAGACATCTAATCAATGCAGTTTATGAGAGGCAAATTAATCAGTATGCATGATTAGTCTTTATTTGTGAGGCTACAGTGAACAGAAAGAGTAGAAGGATCCTTTGGGTTACATTACATCAGTTAAAAGGAGAGATAACAAAAGACTTGTACATTTGTGGTTAACTCTTGAACTGTTGAAAGCCAGTCCTACTTCATTCCCAATTGACAGGGCAACATTGCTTCCTTGCCTTCTTATCACAACAAAGTGTTGATGCTATTTGTGAAATCCTTTCTAATGATTTCAACTTTCTCAATATATTGAACATTCCTTACTATAAACACTACCTTGAAAACTGAGGTGAAATATTTATTTCCCCAGACAGTTTCCCTGATTCAAATATTTAGCATCACTTAGCAGGAAACTTTTAGTACTACAAGCTTAACAGAGAAAATATATAATTTCTTTATTGACCTGAGAGATAGCTAAGCAAATAAATAACTTCAAGGTATGACTCTTTACCTTACTTTAATGGACCATCACAGTAAGACCTTCCTTATCACTGTTAAGCTCTTATTAGTATTTATGTTTCCACCATGCATAATAACCTAGTCTTTTTCAAAAACACTAGGTACAAATTTTTGTAAACAAGAATCTACCTCTATAAACCTGCAGCTTCCTTTCAACAGCAAAGGCATTTTTGTCGATCGTATCATGACTAACACAATTGTTTCGCTTTCATAACCACAGTCAATCTACCTGCAGTTTTACATTTGAAGTTTTACATTAGCCTAGGAGATGCCCAACAGGTAGTATGGCAAGAATTCCATCCCCTAATATGGGAACACAAAGAAGGGAAGTACTACATTGTGTTCAATTCTGAGGTTCCCAATTCAAGAGAGACAAGGAACTACCAGACAGAGTCCAATGGAGAGCTAGAAAGATGATTAGGGGACTGGAGCATCTCTCTTACAAGAAGAAACTGGAAGACAGTCTGTTTAGCCTGAAGAACAGATGACTGAGAGTGGATCTTATCAATGTCAATCAGTGGAGATTATCACTTATTATTACCAATGGAGAAGTTCCAAGGCCCAGTTAGAAATTAATCTGGCTTCGAAAGTAAAAGATTGCAAGAAAAGCATTTATAAACACATTAATAACAAAAGAAAGAACAGAGAGAGCCTACACCCCTTCTAAATCCAGAAGGAAATAGAGTAACAAAAGACAAGGATAAGGCTGAGGTGCTTAATGCCTTCTTTGCCTCAGTCTTTAATAAAAGTAACACCTGTTCTGAAGGAAGCCAGCCCCACAAGCCAAGAGATTGGGACCAGGAGCAGAATGTCCCCCCCCACAATTCATGAGGAGATGGTCAGGGACCTACTCCTCCACGTCGA